>HG738140.1:13765112-14365112 GCA_000499405.2 Onchocerca volvulus | reverse complement strand
AACTGTACGATTGCTCATTTATCAAATAAGCCAATATCGAATTTAAAACCATAAATTGAATAAATTTCATTCATCGAAATTTTACGGGTGCTGATAATCCTAAATAATTTGTTAAAGAGCTTATTTGGCTAATATAAAATAGTTTAATTTAATCAACTTATAGAATAAATTGTCAATTTTAGAAGTCAATCAGTTATGGCAAATTTTAATAAAAGAAATCGAAATGGAAAATTTAAATTAGTTATCAATAAAGTTTTATGGTGTTTTTTCTTTTTTTCGCAAATTTCGAGAAAAAAATTAGAAACCGTCAGTTTATGATTAGCGGACTGATTAATTGAGAAAAATATTTTTAAACATCTTTTAAAATTTCAGTTTAGTCTGAAATATCATTGTTTTCGAAATAAATAATATTTCAAAATTATTGGGTACAATTTTTCTTTCTAACAAATCATTGCACAAAACAGTTGCGGTTTTCTGACTGGTAGCTCTAAAATTTAGTCTAATACAAAAATTAAATAACTTGAAGTTAATTGTGTGATATCAATTATAGCAACTTTCATTGTAAATTTGCAAAAAAAAGAAGAACATTTCGGTATAAAATTTTAAAAAATTATATTTTACTACATAATTTGTAGAAGAAAGTTCGCTAGTACAAAATTTGTCTAAAAAGGATCTTATTTTATTATGGAAGGAAAAAAAAATTTCATTTAAATATGAAATCTCAAAACAAAAAAAATGAATTTGGTCAGTTTAAAAATTGAAAAAAAATCTTTTATTACAAATATGATATTTCAAGAAAAAATGCATAATTTCCTGTCTTGAATTTTAATTTGAGCCTTAAATTTCCACCTGATTAATTTGGAAATTTCAAAAAAAGGAAAAAAATTCACAGACAAACTCGCTCGCATAGGTTGCGATTGCTTTGAAATGGCTACATGTAAGTGCACGTACTCATTTTGGCATATTGCGTTCAGTTATAAATAACGCGGACGTTCCGGGGAGCTCTTTGCAAATTCCCGCTGAGAGAGCGGGAAAAGGAAGAGAGTGCATCATTTCGTGTACTTTTGACATCTTTGAGTGTATATTTGACGTCGTCACGTGTTTTTTGACGTCATTACTCTATCTTTGACGTCTTTACGTGTATCTTTGGTATATTATTTCGTTGCTAGCAAGAAACTATCTTAGCTGCGAAATATTTCTCAGAAATTTCCTTATATTTCTTGGAAATTCGAAACTATTGAGTATCAAAAATTTTTCTTTTTTCATTTTTTTCTTTTCATTTTTTTTTTTTTTTTTGAGATTAGTTTGATTTTGAATTTTTGAAATTTTCTCATAACGATTCACAAATTTCAAAATATTCAGCTTCAAATTTGACGATAATTAGCTGTCGATGTTCAAAATATTAATCCAAAATTTTGGTATATTAATTCTGAAATTTTGCAGTATTAATCTTGAAAAGTTCTGCTCGAAGAAACTTGACTGTTCGTGATAATTTAATGATCCGGAAATTTTAAAATAACTTTATCACCCCTCCTTTTTATTTATTTGAAATTTCGCTATACCAATTCATGAACTTTACAACAATAAATTTTCGTTATAATCATCTTTAAATTTCGTAACATGATTATTACGAAATTGAATCTACTTACTATCAATTATGAAATTTCGAAACATTAATCCTAAAATCCCTAAGTTTTACATTGTTTCGTTTATTGCTTTTGCTTTCATTAAATCTGTACCAGAAAACATGATAATGGTTGGATTTATTGGGATAAATTTGTATTCTGCAAATAGTAGCTAAACGCTTTTGTGCATGGGGTGATAAGTTTACGATAGAGTGGGGGGATTTTGTTGATTTCATTTATTGGCAGGAATTTGTGGAATTAGATGATCGTCATTTTTTCATCTTTTTAAGCCCTTGTAATGCGACGGATACTAACCTCTCAAACTGATAACGAGCAAGCACCAGTACTACCTCATGTTTACAATATGCGCCGTTCCAACAACGATTCAGAAATACAGTCGAAGAGTTTAGCTGATGGCCGAATTAGTTTTACGATCAAAAACGTCTGTCGACCATTGGTTGCATTCAAATTTATAAAGAATAGTTGAAAAATTGTCATATATTATTTCGTCAGTGATCATAATGATGATGAAAATGATAACAGAAATAAGAATTTTTTTTCCATAAAAAATAAGATTTCTTATTATAATTTTCATTTGATAACCATGCAAATGATAAAACTTTTGAAAATTTTCAAAGAAATCTGATCATTCCTGAATTAGTAAGAATAGTGTCGAGTGGTGGAGTTCCTGGAAAGACAATAAAAAAGTGAGAGAACAAAATGTTGATATGAATAGTGTAAGTCATATGAACATGAAGTAACAATTAGTTGATAAGTTTTTCGGTAATGACTGGCATATTATTCCGATTGGAACTATTTGAATAGTGATCTAGAGGATGAAATACTAAAACCGAACATATAAAAGACTGGAGAAACATCTCTCTGATTCTTAATGTTGTGCAACGATTCAGGCAATAAGATTCCAAAATTTCTGTCAGAAGAATATTCAAATAGACATGCATTTTCTATTCATTCCATAAGAGCACTGTTTTTACAAATTTAAGAAAGAACTATGAAAACAGAAGCAGCAAAATAATTGTTCTAGTTAAAGATCGAGTAAAAATTTAATTGAGGAAATTATTGCCTGATGGAGTTTATTGAATTTCAAAAAGTAGTCATTTTTTCCATTTTAACAAATTTTCTACTCGCTTTTATAAAAAGTCTTTCCCAATTCGATACAAAAGATAGCTGGTTTTTTGACGGTAATTTTCGGAAAGTGTAGAGCTCGTTAGGTAACAAAAAATTCTCAAGTGGACTCAATTCAAGCAAAAATTTATCGTTTTCCGGGAACTCAAAATGATTAACTTCAAGGACTCTAAATATTGTTTCTAATCATTATTTCTCCTTGAAGTTACAACACTTTTCGATCAAGGAGTTGGAGATCCCTTGAAGTTACAACACTTTTCGATCAAGGAGTTGGAGAGCTAGACTTTAAGCAAAATTTCTTAATCCTCAAATGATATTATAATGCATTCCGGATGTTTTAAATTGATTAAATTGATAACTATAAGTATGATTAATCTCCATTTAATGAAGTTTGTTTAATTTCTAGTCCAGAAATACCGGAACGAGTCAAATTACAAATTTTTTTGCTATTCGCAAACGTCGTGCCAGTGAAGAAAGTTGTTCATCAAAAGAGAAAAAAACGAAAGCATGCAAAACACGAAATACCTTTAGTATTTCTTCAAGTCGGCTAGTTCCATGTTGCGGTTTCTTTGATAACAAGGAAAACGGTATAATACTTATGAATTTCTCAATTAAACAAAATTTTGTATCGGCATTTGCATATATATTTATATAATGTTATTATCATCTCTTTACTACTACTTTGCTAGAAATTGACACATAAGTAATGTTAATGAATCTTATTAAATTATTCAAGTATGCGGCGTTGCGTTTTTCTGATAAAAAGTAATGTTTATCATAATAACAAAGAAAGCATTCAACGGCGAAGTTGTCATAACGGAAAATGTACTAGAATTGTTAAGTTTCATCTCCTTATTTTCGAATACAGTATGTGTCATTAGATCTAATTTTATATGTTACAAAGCTAAATATAATATAAGGCCAGATAACATATTTTGTCTTTTCGCGATAAAATGACGTTTAATAATATTGAGAAATTTGTTTAAATCTGGGAGTAGTGAATCTAAAGAAAAAAATTACCGTTATTAAGAGAAGTTTGGGCAGTAGGAAGATTTCTGAAAAATAAACACTTTTAGCATTGGAGAATGTAGCACAGGTGGTACCGGATGCTATTTCGATCACACCACTTGGGATTTTTCGAATGTTTCCGCTTGAATTACTTTATGCAACGTTTGACTATATCCCAGGTTTTTCACTTTGTTGTTTCGGTTTATAAAAAGTTTTTAGGAACTTAAAATATAATATTGAAAGAAGTTGTTTTCGCACTATGATTTTTAACCTACTGACCGAAGATTCATTTCCTTTTACTTAATTAATCTCAAATCTTTAATTGTGCAGGCTTTTTTTTTCCAGAAAAGAGAATAAATGCGAATGGAAAAAAAAGATATCATAAACTATTCATTTTTTAGAAAAAAAAATTATAGGGCTCTTAATTTCAGTACTGCAGTTAAAGCAGCTTAGTCTTTCATCTAGTACGCTGAATATCAAAATCCGTAAATACATCTCATTGGCTAGTGCACGCCGACGATTTTTCACAGAAACGGCTAAAGTATACGATGCTGATCTTGAGAGTGCACATGATCCGTTCCATTCTTGGGGTCAGTTTGGTTTGAGTATGAAGAGGATTAGTTGTATATTGCTTATTATTAATGAACTCGGTATGAAGAGGAGTTATGATAGGATATAATTAGCATAGTCGATGACCGGACATGTTTCTTACGGTCACAATAATGTTACCTGTTTGGATTTCATATTTTTTGGATTAGCTTATAATGAACATAATAATATGTTAGTTCTTTCAGGTATTCTTCTAAAAGCTTGCACTATTGTAATGAGTTATCATGGCAGCCAAGTCTTTTTGGGGAAATTCTTCAACAAGGTGAGACCATGCAGCTAATTTGCATCGTCCTATAATTTTAAAAAAGTTGCATAATTTTAAAATTATATGAATTTTCAGAATAAAGATGTTCGAAATTGGTATGGTTGGGGTCGATTTTTTATGGCGGTAAGTTTAGATCATAAATATGGTTTTTTTTTTTTTTTTTTTTTAAAACGGTACTGCATATAATGATGTGCATATGAAAAGAAACATCCTTAAGACATATGTGTTAATTCGAATTTACGTTTTTTCTCATAATTTTTTTATTACTTGAATGGCTGAAAGTAATAGCTGCTTGTTTTAGTTTTGCAAAGGATGGACATATAATGAATGTGAAGAACTATTCCGGGCAGTGATGCGATTTACTGGCTTGAATAGTATTCTCAATCGCACTATGTCAGGGAAAGTGAAAAATCATACTCACTTAGAAATAGAGGTAACAGTTATAACGGTTTTTTAATTTTAATTCAGTAATTTGAAAAATTTTTTCTTAGCTTCGAGTACGCCTTCGAGGTTTATTCCTTAGCTATTACGGGAAAAATGACGAATGTTATGGATTCTGGAATTCGCTTATTTTGCGCACTCAAAAGACTGTCGCTCAGCAGGGAAAATTATTTATGATCATATTCGGGCCTTTGAAGCTGGATGAAAATAATCGCGGTAAGAATGACTGGTTATCAACCTAAATGAAATTTTTGTGAATTTGAAGTTAAGACGTAACAAAGTTTTCAAAAAATAATCGAAATTCATCATTGCCTATATTCGAAAATTGATATACTATTTCTATTTATTTAGAGGTCATTGATTGGGAGCTATTAAGTAATAACACGATTGAAGATCACCGTTTATGTAAAGAAATAATCGGTCCTATGTCCTTCAGTATTCATTGCATGGTTGTTAATGATTTAATGGAATATGCATGGAGTGATTATCATATCTTCAATTTGATCGAAGAAATTACAAGTAAATAATTTGAAATATATAATTTTCAGGAATTTAAAATTTCCATGCTATTTTATAGTATTTATTAATTGCTGTATAATAATAATACTTTGAAGAAACGAAATCGTTTAGCATGCCTTAAAAGCATGCTAGTAGAGATTCTGGATCGAAAGAAATATAATCTAATTCAGTATAAGGATAATATGCTGTAAGCTGATGTCCAATTATATTGTAGTAACATCAAGAAAGCACAAGCTAATGATTTAGAAATCTCAACTGAGACTAGACACTTTTTCTTAGATATTATCAAATTATTGTGCTGCTGTTATTATTTCTTTTGGTTTTATTTTTCTAAATTGCCATTTAATTGTCACCATAATATTATTAAATTGCGCAAAATCCTTAAGTTATTATCATTACTTCAGACATAACTCTTATTCAGCTATGAAAATTCGAAAGTTTTTTAAGCAGCTCCGCATCCCTGGACTCTTGATAACTTTGCCGCATTTTTGGCTCTTCGACCAAAACTTATCCATATTGCATTGCTTGCTCGAATAACACATGGTCATCAAGAAGAAGCAGCGCATCTCTTTCATGCAATAAATTCTGTATGTTTATATGCAAGTTTTTTAGCGATCTCTCGAATTGAAGTTATTAAAAAGCCTTAATTTATCTATTTTTCTAAATAATTTTTTTTAATCATCATCTTGAATATTTTAGACACGTTATTGTGACATTAAAGACAAATTAGTTTTGATTTTGAGTCAATTTTGATCAGTCTTTTTTTTAATTTCTAATTTTTCGAAACAATGGAAAATTTGCCAGCTCGATATCTAAAAAACATTGCGATCCTTATCATACATATATGAAAATATCATACAAAAAAATAAAATTACGTTAAAATATATGAAAAAATAAAAATACGAAAACACATACGGAAATACAGCATTTTTTTTCAGAATCTTCAAAGTTTTATGAATTCTGTTAAATTAAGGTTTTGCATCAGTGGGGCATTTTCTCGAGTGCAGCAGTGACTGGTGCATTGTTGAAAACATTTCGAGCCTTGTCCGACATTCGTCGTCGTCTTTTTTTGTCTTCGTTCTTGAGGACTGAATCAGAACTGCTGAGCGATGCCCTAATGAGCGAACCTTGTAAGTGTTCTCATTTATTTTAAATCAGTAGTAACGATTATAAGCGCCAATAATAAAATCATTTCCGAAAATATAAAAATAAAATTAGAATTAATTTCAACTAGTAGCTGAAGCAACATTAGCTTTTTATGCTTTTATTTTTTAATTGACTTCTTCGGTAATGTGTGGTTTCTTACTATAGTCGATCGTGATTATTTTTATATGGAATTGGCTGTTGGACGCGCTGTATCGCCACTAGTGACATTAATGGCATCAAACGTATGAAGCAAAAAATTCAGTCAGATTTAAATTTGTTAATCGTTATGTCATGTTGTATAGTCTTTTCATTCGTATTTCAGTTAATTTTGTCATTTTTGATTGGTTGCTTTTAAGATATTCTGTAATATAATTTATTCATTTTTACGAGTTTTATTCTATAATAGTCAGGTTTAAATTCTAATTTTAAGCATTTAATTAAAGTTTGCACATATGGAACGAAGAAGAGACTTTGAAGTTTTGAAATTATTACCAAATTATGTTAGCCGCAGTAAGAATTGTCGTTTGAACAATGACGAGAACTGAAGAATAAAAACAACAGAATGAAAGAAGAGCGGAATATTTTTGTCTCTTTTAAAATAATATTTGTTATATTGTTTTTGTTGAGGAATATTGGAAACGGTTGATTTTAAAAAAGAAGATATTGTAGATTGCTTGTAATTGTTTTCGTTTCTTGCCTAAATAATTAATTTATTTTGAAGCCATGAGTCTGTTTTTGTAATGAAGACACATATTGGCTTAAGCCAGTTCATTATTTCAAGCTAAAAATAGCGACTGTTGAGCTTCTTATATAACACGCCGAAAATCAGTCGATACTAACATTTTTGATCATTAATTGGCCAGGATTATTAATTATCACTTCTACTACTTTATACGAAAAAACTGAAAAACAGGCATATTCAGTTTTCATCAAAAAACAATAGACAAAAAATTAATTTGATGGAAAATTTATCCCACTAACAAGGTTCAAATGGCAAAAAAAATAAAAAAAAATAAACTAGAAAGTTTGGTGTCCGACTCTACAATATTCTGAGAAAGAAATATTAATGAATTATCAAATTATACCTAGAAAGGGAGGGAGCGTGTGTTTACTGCAAAATTATATCCAGAAAGAAATGAATGCAAGATACAAATTCAGAAAACAAATATAGTAATAAGGCTACCCATTTCACAAGAGATAAAGGTTAGAAATGCATTTCGCGATCAGAGAAATTTGAAGCGAACAAAGCATTAAAAAAAAAAAATCTTTCATCTTACAAATTCGGAACGCTATATTATTTCTTTTATCAATTAAATTCCAAGATTTTTTTTATTTGTTTCATTTAATAAATATGAAAATTAAGGAAGAACATATTTTTATATATTTATATATATTAAATTTTTTGAAACTCGACCATTTTAAAAATATATTATTGAGTAACACTAATTAATTATTGTGTTTGTATTGGTATTATTATTTGCAATTCTTCTTTATATTGGTTATAACTTCCCGAAAGAAAAGAACTTAAAATCTTAGAAAGGCTGGCTGTCTAATTATAAAATCTTGTCTTTAAAATCTGAAACAATTCATTTCATTGCTATAAAAAATTTTAGAAAATTGTTAGAAATATCTTTGCACACAATTTCGTAATTCTTTTGCAATTTACAATTATTTTATAAAATAATGCCATTTGTATAAAAATAGGATGTATAATCGACGATGGATGATGTTCTTTTTCGGATAACTTAGTAGAAAATTTTATAAATTAGCCAAGTACAGAACGGTAGAATAGATATTTCGATTTCATCCGATATTGTTTCTAAAATTTCAAATCTCATTCGAAAGATTCTCATCCAAACAATAGACATATTTTTCATCAAACTTGAATAAAATTTAATGCATAAACAAGATGATATCTTGGATGAAAAATAAAAAACTATAGCAAAATAAAATCAACCGTATATAACTGAAAAATCTGAATTAATTGAAATGAATAAATTTTATAAATATATAATCATGGATATCTGACAATAGTAATAGTTATGATTGAGGTAAGAAAAAATTCGCTTAAAATTTTATGCATAACAATTTTGAAATTCATAACAATGAGCTAACCAAGAAGAAATATGTATAAACTTTTAGAATATTCAAAAAAAAAATAAAAGCAATAAACAAGAAATACAAGCAATATATAATACAATAAACGAGTTATTTTTTCGATGCATTTTTGAAAATTTTGATTTTTATTCGAAATTTTGAGAAAAGACGAGTAATCTTGTAAGCTACCATATGTATTTCTATCCAGAAATAACAATTACTTCTTCATTCATGTGGAAATTACTTTATCATAAATAAGGCTAAGTAAAATTGTGAGCACTACAATACATAAATCTGTTACATAAGATCTCTAACCGAAATAGGTCAATGCTATAAATTCATTGCACTGGAAAATTTTTTCTTTCTAATTTTCTGTTGATAGTTCTGATATTGTTCCTTGAAATCAAGCATAGATGCTGATCTATCAGTATCAACCGATTCAAGTAGAGTAATTTTAAAAGCATTGGTTCTGTGAATACTTCTACGTTTTGAATTTTGTAAGTGAGGTATCGAACGGTTGTGGTATTGATTGAGTGATAGATTTCTTCTCAAACCTTGTTTTCCTTGATAATTCAATTTGGACATTTGGGTCTGTGGAATGCGTGACGGGTGACGTGACGGCTGAGGTTTGACTTTATGGTATGCGGGATGACTTGATACCGTACTGACAGTAGTCAGGCTGCCAGTATTTGATATCGTAGTGACAGTAGTTAGGCTGCCAGTTGAAGATACTGTCCGTGAAAGTGATTCATCCTTCAAATTCGATCAATGCAATAAATAGTTGAAGAATCGAAAATCAAATATGAAAATTGTGATTATAAAAAAAAAAACTGTATGTTTATAGTCTTTTTTCTTAAATAAAATAATGAATGAAATTAAATTAACGATAGCTCTAAGAGTTTCATTTCTAATGCAACGTTACATAACAGAAAAAAAATGATGAAGAATGTTTGCTGAAGAATTAAAATTAGTAAATGTTAAGAGATATTACTTTAAACTATATCTGATATTTACGGATGATTTCTGATTTTTATCAAATATAAAATTGTTGAAGATATGCTAAGGTTTGATCTTATTTGATCGTTAAGTTAAAAATAGAATCAAATTTGCTAAATCGTAGGATGAAAAAACCTATCGTTCAAAAAGAATACACAACAGAAAGATGAAATGATTTTATTCGGTACTGGCTGGATCCGGCCACAATTCGGGTATGGCTCCAGCTATTCTATATAAATAGAAATGTCAACGTTCGTTTTTCAAAAATCTTAAACCTCCGAAATTTCTTAAACACGCATCTTATTTATATTCAAAATCTTAGATATCAAAAAGTTCTCACCTACTGCTTCGAAATTTTGATACAAAGTTGAATTCGAATACGTGCATGTTTTTATACACCTATTGCTGTAGCTCAGTCTGGTTAAGTGAAAAAAAAAAGGAAGGAGAAAGCGCATGTTTCTAGTGCTGAGGGAAAAATGATACTTCGTAATTTGATTTGTAATTTGTTGGATTGGAGACTGATTCTTGCTATTGTGATTAGACTAGGTCAACAATAAGTGTGAAGAGATTTTTTGTGTCTTGCATGACGAAGATGAATGCTGTTGAGAAATGCTTTATTGACTGATGAGGAGTGTTTCTTCGTAACAAATAATTATCAGAAAATATCCAGAAAAATTAATCATCGGATTATTTTTTCCTTTGTCGATAATAGAGAAGAATACTATTCAAGTGAATTGTAGGATTATCGCTACTGTTGTGTCGCTTTGAACTATCAAATTGGAACCCTTGGAACTCCGAATTTTGCTGTTGCTACGTTGATCTTTTGTCGTTTATCTATGAATTAAAGCGTCTTGGTGGTAAGCATGTTTGTTTCTTTTGAAACTATGTCGCGCCATTTGATCTTTAGTATTTCTTGTTTACAATTACTGTCTTGGCGTTATTTGACATCTTTCAGTTTCGCTCACATCTAATATGCTTAATTTCACAATACTTGTAGGTATACACAACAGCATATACGAATGGAGGTTTAGAGGAGCTCCAAACCGCTGCATAAAATTCCAAACGCATTACGATAACGCGCTTTTGTACATATGATAATTAGCGACATGCTACTGCTGACCAGCCCAAAGATCGATGCCTAGAATGCATTCAGTGCAAAGTGAACTGACTTATATTTTTTATTGTTCAATTGTCTGTGTAGATACAGAGATTGTCTGGTTTGCCAACTCTAGAACACTCGACATATAATTTTCCATGTGAGAAGCAATCCGACTCTAGATCTAAGCCGCACAATTCCAAAGACTGACCCTGAACTATGTTGATGGTGAATGCAAACGCCAATCGAATTGGGAATTGCAATCTCTTGAACTGAAATGGCATAGGAATCATAAGAATGCGAGGAATAAGGACATCTTCACTTTACAAAGTTCCTGTCAAGTTTGTTGCTTCTACGACGTCGATCAGTAATTTTTTTATTGCAAACCGCGCGCCCGTTACAAAGTTTTCGCTAGTTGATGTTTCGTAACATGATAATTGGCATACCGATTTTCAACTGCGATATATACGACGACATCCCTGGTAAATCGAGTGAATTAAAAAATTCTGTTGGATTCGTAACCATTTCATCTGCTTCCACAACAATGTCGACGAATTTTATGTGACAGCTCGCTTTGAATGTTAGACTGAATAATATTGTGAAATTCGTCGAACGTCTTTTTCCTGGCCGCAAGAACAGCTCGTTCACACAGCCAATCGTGATTCTTCTGATTGATTTGAAAATCAGGAAATATTTCTTCAACCAACTCTTCTTTTGATGTTACTAAATTTCAGAAATTATGAAACAATGAAATTCGTTTTGGGGTCAAATCAACCGCTGCTTTCCACTCCCAATTTCCAGTAATTGACATGAGAATATTTCAGCTGACCGACTGTTTTGCATTCGAACACGTATATTTGTAATCATAAAGTGTCACCACAGAATAGAATATTTCAGGTAAGCATTTATTTTGTCCACTAGTGTCGATCGAGGAATCACAGGTAATGTTAGCCTGAAATCTCCTGCAAGCAGTATTAATGCGTCCCCAAATAGTCTGTCATTTTCACACAAATCTTGCAATGATCGATCAGGGGTACCATCGATTTTTTGTGCGCCAATGTACATTCATCCTAAAAATAAGCATCCCATACCGGATGCTTTGGAAATACTGCATGTGGAAGCTTCAATAAATCGCGTGCTCAATGGCGATTTCAAAACGGAATGAGCAGTTCTTCCAACTGGTAGCAGTGTTGCAGATATTCTGGACCATGCAAGAACTAAGGCTACGCAATTTTGGGATCGAACTGTTGCCAGAATCAATCTTATTAGAAACGTTTTACCAATTCCTCCTGGCGCATCTAAAAAGAAGATTTCTCTAGCTCCCTTACTGACAGTTTGCATTACTTGATCCCAAATCCTTTTATGCTAAAGCATTAGCTTAAAAATATTTGATTGCACATATGACAAAAGATGATTCGTGTTGTAATTTTATTCGCGACGCAATTCTACATCGAGCGAAGCAGCAACAGATCAATTCGGTGATGGCATTCTCAATTGATTGAGAACTTTGTTCGCGATTTGTAAGCACAAGTTATAAATAGATAGATAAAAATAAACAAATAAAGGTATAATATGAATAAAATTTAAAAAGAAAGAATTTGTATCAATTATATTAAATTATAAGTCGCCAATACTTCTTAGATGTTGATGTAGTTGAATATTTAATCTATGGAAAATGAAGAAAGTTATGAGTTAATATTTTAATATTAAATTTACATCTAATTAAGTTAAATCAAAATTAAGTCGGAGAAGATTAGCTGAGCAAAAAGCTTGATCCTAAAAAATATTTGAAATTAATGCAATAAAATTTCTTTAAATCAAATTGGGGCCAATTTTCAAACAAATTAAGCTAATTTTTATTGAAGAAAACGAATTTCAAATTCAAAATCTAATAGATATTTAAATTTTTTTCAGATTTGTTGCAAATTCAAAATTCTTTATATTTATCTGCCATACCAGAAAGCATTTTAATTCTTTTTATCATTTTTTTTCTTCTTTCCTTGGATGAATCTACGTAATATAATAAGCACAACAATAGAGAGAGAGCGATCGGGAGCCAGAGGGAGAATGAGAGAAAAAAAGGAAGGCTTATTATTATTGTCAGAAAGATGAGAGGAAGAAGAATGGGAGAAAAAAGGAGGCGGGGTTAATAAAACTCCGCCCCCTCATTTACTTTCAGTTGTCACGCACATGAAACGTTAAAAAAAAGTAAGTATGCTTGTATAAAACACGCTTCTATTCGATTGTAAAGCTGTATTCAAATTTGAAAGCAATCGATGCAGCACTTCGGAATTTTGTGAAAATAAACAAGCAGCATTTACATTTTAATTTGTATAGATTATTATTATAACAATTATTATTACAATTATTATTATTATCATGGTTATTATAATTATTGTAACTAATAATAATAATTATTATTACTATTACTATTAATATTGTTAAGGAAAGGAAGGAGAAGAGAGAGATGGGAGATAGAAGAAGAGTGAGAGAAAGAAAAGAAGGAGGAGTTAACAAAACCCCTCCCTATTACTTATTTTTAGTTGTCACGAACGAGACAAATGAAAAAAAAGTAAGTACGTCTATATAAAAATGATGGCCTATTGGAATACAAGGTTGTGTCAAAATTTGAAAAGAATCGGTGGAGGATTTCCGGAGATCCGTTTGGGTAAAAGGTAGCATTTACATTTTTATTTACATAGATAATTCATAAATAAATATTTTATTCAATTAGAAACTCTTAATTATTCATTACCCTAATTAATTTAAATTCTCAGTCACTTATCGGTCAATTAAATATAAAATAATGAAAAGAAATGAAAACCTACAGATGCTGCCACTAATGATGATCTTCTCAATCGATTCATTTTCACTTTAAATGGTGTCGTACTTATTTGATATTCTCGTGCTACACGTCGTTTTTCTTCGTACTAAAGAAAACTGAATAAAAATATTGTCGAAATTAAATTTTATATCAAACGAAAATTTGATTACTAATACTGATAAAATTTAACCTTTAATCTGTTTCATTTATGAGTCGTTGAACTTTGAAATTTTTCTTTTCTTATAAAAAACTTTCGAAATATTCTTCCCTTTTTACAAATATAAAATAAAATCATGAGTATTTATTGAATATTGAATGCATTATGCAAAATTTAAAATAGCAAACTTTTGCCGATCTCCATAAATACTGCATAAAAATTCTCTTTTGAAAGCCATAAAATTCAACTGCACCTGAAATTCTGCAGAAACAAGTGGATTTAATTATGATAAAATATTAAAATTAAAGTTGAAATTGAAACATTTAAGAAGTAAAGTGAATAAAATCGATTTGATATCAACTAATGAATCAACTTGTTTCAAAAATAGCTCCTTTCACTTGTTCAATTTTTTTTTAGGGAAAAAATCTTTATAAAATTTTACTGTAGTGTTAACAGAAATGAATCAATGCAAAATAAATTTAAAAAATTGTAGTTTCAAAGAAACAAATGAACTTCGAAAAAGGAATGCTTTTGAATACTGAAGTAAAAATCAAATGTATTGATAGCTTACTTACTTTTCGTAACTGGACTAACACAACTGATAATCCGATGAAAACCGATACATGTCTTCCAGTGGCTATACTCTCGAGATACTCTAAAAACTATTGCAAATTGAGGCCGAATTAACAACTAGCAATTAATTAACAACATTATGAGATATTATAAAAAAGAATTATGAAAAACAATTATCTAAAATCGATCAACAAGCTTTTACTTTAGAATTTTATATTAATATTTTTAAATTTAGTAAAATAAATTATTTTGGAGACACTGATTAGTGATTTATTATTGGAGTAATTTTTGCTAAGTTTGCTTTCTTTAACAAAAAAAAAGAGAAAAAAAGCAAAAAGTATTAGAATTTTCGCACCTAATTAAGACCAATTAATAACGATTAAGAGCATTATACGTGAATTTGTGACAGTGATTTTTCAGAAATCCATTTTTAAATTTCTAAAATCATTTTTTTTTAAATAAGCAAGTTTTCATACAATTTTGCATAAATTTTCCATATTTTTTATCAAATTTCAATAAAATTCGGAAATAAGAAAATGGATATGAACCGAAATATTTTTTCTAATGGAATTTGTTCAATACTAGATGCTCGATTTCGTCGTAAATACGCACAACGTAATTCACCTCGGCAAAGTAATGCATCAACCTGAATGAATGACAAAAATTTCTGTTAATTATAGTTAATTTTAAAAAATTTAAAAATTTTTCAAATTAAACTTTTTTTCTTTTCCATAAAAATGAACATATTTTGATTAATTTAATTTATTCAGTCATACCTCATGAAATGTTTGCAACTCCTTCGATGAATAATAGCGAACACGGGAACTTGTTGATTTCCACCATAATTTCGAATTATCCATTGTTCGTTGGACATCCAGCAAATCACCATTAATTACAAAACAGTAGTTTTTCAAAGCCAATAATGGTACTTGCTAATGGAATAAAAATGATATAAATAATTGAATACAAATGCTGAATTGAAGAAAAAAGAAAAAAAGAAAAGAAAAAGAATGAGATAAAATGATGGAAATTTCCAGTTTTATTCATTTTAATAGATAAAAGTTGATATTACTGAAAATAAACAAACTTATACAAACTAAAATTCGGAAAAAGGATTTGAAATAATGGCTAAGATAGTAATTAATTAACACGATGAAAATTCAATTTAATTTTCGAATTTTGATCATTTTCTAATTTAAAAAAAAAAAAATATTTTGAAAGAAACTGAAAAAAGTAATATTTCATGAAGATTTTCAATGCTAACAAATCTCAATATGCAAATTATTTTGATTATTAAAAAAAAAAGATTGTTAACCTTGCTGATATATTTAGCGGGGCAATTTAGTACATTTCGTAATGCCATGCGCGTATCTAAGGCTGTATTTTCGATTGAATATATAGCTGAATCACCGTATATTATAGATTTTTCCAAATCTATAATGAACCAATTTTAAATTATTTTCCTTATTAATCATTACTATATTTAATTTATAATTTATTAATTGATATTCTAATAATATTCTTTTTTTTTTAAATTCAAATTATGAGTGTTTTCAGAATCGATAAAAGATTGGCACAAGTTGTAAGCTTATACATAATATTTTAGAGTTCCTTTGAATTAACTTTAATTTTAAATTATGGATCAAAAAGTTTTTGTCTTAAAGTTTTTTTTAATCAATATATATCGTTAATATTATGTTGTATTGAATAAAGTAAATAATGTTTTACTTGAAAAAGAAATTGTGAAATTTAAAATACGTGAATCTGAATCCGAACCTGTTTCTTCTTCCGAACTTTCAGTTCGATTAACTTCCATCGGAATTGAAATGATGGAATTACTGCTCCTGCTACTGCTGCTGCTACTATCACGATGAACAACACATTTTGCTTGAGCCCTCAAGTTATAATTCAAAAATCAATTTTACGAACTATACGACTTTTTCAATAACAACTATGTTGTTATCGACTAATTTAAATAGCAGTGAAATTAAAGCAATCTATTATGAAATTTCAATTCAACAACGAAATCTCAAGAAGCTTGCAAATTTGGAAACTTGTCCTGCAAACTTGCAGTAGATTATTGATTTCATCGATAATAAAGTAGAATTTTTACAAAGATTTTATTAAACTAAATTTCTTTTTCTTTTTACCTCTTTTTTGAAAAAAAAATATAAACAGAATTTCATTCATTTTTTTTTTTTGAGATTGCTCTATATATATGCTAATAATAATGAAAAATACAAAATGCTAGTTAAAAATGATTGGTATGAACAAAAATTTCTAAATTAATTATTTTTTTCAAATTTTGAAGCATTTTAATGAATAAATTTAATTATTATATTTTTATATTATCAATTATTTTTCCTTTTTTACAAACTTCAAATTTATATTTAAATTTATAAGAAACAGAAAAAAAACATATAAACTATACAATAAATGCACAATATATTCATATAAAACAGAATAAATGCATCTTTTTACAATATCACAACATTTCTGAGTAAATTTAGCTTTTCTGCTTTCTACATAATCGATCAATTTTTCTTTTTCAAAAGATATTATTTTAAATTTCAAATTTAAATTAATGAAAAAAAGCAATTGATTACTGGAAAATGGTTTAATTTTCATATATGTTGATTTATGAATAATCTTGAATGACTTAATGTTTTTATGTAATAAATTATAATAAATCATCTCCGAGTAAAAATTCTAAAAAATGTTTAGATAATACTGAAAATATAAAATGAGGTCAATATTATCCTGAATGATATTATATTGCCCAAAACGTTTTTTTGACAATGCTAATCAAATGGATGAAAATTATTTGCAACTTTATCATTTCAAATTATGATTTAAAATTTTCGAGTATGTGAAATTTGAAAGTGAATCCATGAAGATATATATATATATATGATATTTGTTCATAATTTAAATTGCAATTTTATTTATTATTCAATTTCGTTTCTTTTTTTTTTTGTCCAAAATCTTTACTGTTATATAATTTGAAGAAAATGCAAAATTATGTTGTTTCATTCCATGATCAAAATATCAAAACGATAGCTTTCAAATAAAACGTTCCAGTCAATATGATAATGCAAAATAGAAGCTTATGGGAATCATTAATATAATACATCGTTAATTAAGTACAAAATTTTTATTAATCCTACATAAAAAAATCAAATTATTGTTTTTGAGCACCGATACAATCGACTGCAATTCACAGAAAATGTATGATAATATCGGACATATAATGATAAAAAAGATATATTTTGCTGATTGATTGTTGCCAAATTTCAAATTATCATATTCTGATAACAAAATCTTCTGAGGTATTGCAACAACTTCAAACTGTAATTAATTTGGACTGCATTTGAGAGATCGATAGATTGTTATCGAAACCAAACAGCGTAATAATTTTCTTACAAAATATATTACAAATGTGGAAAAGAATAACGTGGAATATCTCAAATTTCACTTGCAAAACATAAGATCATCCAAAATAATCAGTAAGTTATAAATTGCAAATAAGATTGACATTTGGAGAACATTTAAGGAAAATATGATTTTTCATCAGTACTTTCCTACCTAAAACATCATTTAATGATCGCAGTGATAATCATTATCCGTATCCTATCATTGAATAATGGATATGATTTTTTTGAAGCACAAATTCCATCAATAAATGAAGATTTTTAAGTTCAAAGCAATCACAAATTTTTTATTCATTGATAAAATATTCGGTTATCTATTACAGGGAAATATTTGAATAATAAGAATGGTCAAAACCTTTTTGTAGTTAGTTGTGTGAGATGATAAGCGCTTCTTTCAGTTCATAGTAGAATTTTTTTTGTGATGTTGATAGATTGTTATATTTATATTTCTTTAAATCCTAATCTTTTATCTTTTATTTTTTATGTTGATTCTTTTTTTTAAATTTTTTTTCGGATTTTTGTACTTTGATTGTGAAGAATGTTAAGAAGATTGTGGCTTTGATTATTACGTCTCAAACTGATGGGATTAGTCAAAACTCTATTCTTTTTCTTTCTAAAAGGAAAAAAAAGAAAAAAATTCAACTAAAGGAAAATGACATTGATTTTTTGGGAGTTTCATATCTACTACGTTTTGCACAATCTCGCCTAAATTCGTACTTCACACGATCTTTTTCCGATTGTTTCGTATCACGCCAAATATACTGCACAAACATCCGTTTTTGAAATTGGATATTTTCCATTTCACCCTCATTTACTTGATCGATCAACGTGACGATCCGACGAAACGATGGACACGTTTTCCAGAAACTATAAATTCGTGTAACGACATATACTTGCGTTAGTGGTATCAAGTCACGACGCAAACCACTAGCGGAAGATATGGAACGACGTAGTAATGAATGTGATCGATGCATCGGAGTGGATCGAGTTGACTGTAATAGGTTGAATGATCGTTTTTGCGACCTGCTCATTTTCACTCCCATAATTTTTCCTTTAGCTTTAATACAGTTGACGCGATAAAAGTTACGTAAATCATCAAAATAGAAGTATTTCGTCGGTCGACTCGTATGACTCCAATGAATATCATCATGTAAAATCGCTTCTGATCCGATCGTTTCGCGATCAATTACAAAGCAATAGTTATCATCAACTACTGCTGGTGGTAATTTATGACTAACGAGAAATTCCGGAGCATCTCGCAGAAATCGTAGAACATTTTCCGTTTCTACCGTTCTTCGTTTTTGGCTATAAATTGGAATATTTTGATAGCATAAAATTGATTGTTGAATATTCTGTTCCGGTTTTACTATAGTTCTGGTATTATCAACCGATTCCACTGATTCGCAAATATCTAAATCAAGCTTAGAGGGTCGAATGCTTTGCATATTAAGACTGGAAGATGGTAATATTGATGATGATGATTCCGATGATACCGAACCAGATCCTTGCTTTACGCTGAAAACATTTATGCTATCTTAAATACTAAATTCCAATTTAAATGGCAAATTTCAAGTCATATAAACCGTGTAAAAATTTCCGAATTTCAAATTCATGTTTTCTTTTTAAATTCCCCTTTTTTATGCAAAAGAAAGAGTTTGATTTCAATCTACTTATATTGTGAAATTAACCTGGAATATTGCAAACATTTTCAGTAAGTGTAAAAAAAAAAAGGAAAAGTATTGAAAATCATTTCTTTTGTAGCTTGAAAAAAGTGAAAAACCGTGCAAAAGTGTTAGTAAAACATATTAAAAGTATGATTAATTCTGTTTGCAATAAATATTAAAATAAAAAATCGCAGCGGATGAAAATAAAATTAAAACGAAAATGTGGTGCATCGACAAAATGACGCATTAGCACAAAATATAATACAGGCACCTTTTTGTAATCTCTTTACCTTTATTATTTTAAGATTAAATAATTTTCAATATTTTAAATCATTATTCAAAATTATTGAATAATGATTTAAAATATTGAAAATTATCTAAAGCTTTCAAAATTACAAGGAAAATGGTCGATAAATCATTTTGGTAAAATTAATGATTACAGAAAGCTCGTGCAATATTTGCTTTGACTGCTTATCATAATTTGATTTTGCAATATATACAATTACAAGATAAGATAGGATAGAAAAGATTGTTGATAAGTGAAAAATAAAAAATTTTAGGGATAGTACAATGTTGAAATAATTAAAAGCGCGCACATCGAAATATTCAAACATAAATTGTAATTGAAGGAAGAAAAAAAAAGATTATTATTAAATTATGAATGGAATTATTGTAATACAAGAAAGTTTTCTCCGATGTCTATCAATACGACATCATAATATTATTAAACTAACCATACATTAATTTGCAAATATGTAAATATCGAATAACTCATAATTTTAGAATAATAAAAATCAAATTGATATCATGCTATCATTGCAAAAAAAAAAAAAAAAAAAAAAAAAATGAAAAGAAGAGCTTTTGCTAATGATATGCATTGGAAAAAGTTCACATCCTTTACTGAAAAACTTATTGTTTCGAAAATAATATTTTTTCTTTCTAATATAAGAATATTATTTGTTAATTGTATTTAAGATTGAAAGACAATCTAAGCTGCAATATTTCAAATATACCTTTAAAAGCTTTAAAAGAAAAGGAAAACGAACAATAATTTGATAGTGTTTGAAAATGAAAAAAATTGAAAAAACTAAGTGCATTGGTTGAAAATAGGCTTTTCATGATAAAAGGAGATTAGTTTACATGCTGTTTGCAAAGGTGTAAATAAGCAGAAACAGAGTGTATGTTATATTTTTTGTTCAGGAAAATTAGTATAGTATGAAAAAATAGTTAATCATGAAAAAAAGAAAGCGGCAGTGCAAAATATTTGATGGTGAATGTCACGAATTATCTCTTCTCTCTTCTTTTTTTTTTTTTGTAACAAATTAAAACTTTTGGATGATAATTCTATCACTCAAATATGATGAAGCATAGTGTAAATCAATAATAAATTAAATGAATACCTAATAACATCGCCGTGTTCGATAAGATCGTACTCATTTTCATATGTGATCATCATTGAATCGTTAAAAGACATTTCTGTGGCTTTATTTTCGGGCCTAACAAAATTTTCCATCCTTTTTTTTTCTCAATTAAAGAACAATAATAGTTGACGAATTTATTTTGAAAAAAAGTTGAAAAAAATTATTTCAAAAATAAGAGATAAAAAAAGTTATTTATGGAAATTTGCAATTATTTATAAGAATTGAAAATACGGAATGAAAATTAGTTAATTTAAAACAATAAATATTATTTAATTTGTGATTTTTTTTCAATGAGTAACTTACTTTGCAAACGGTTTATTTGATTGATTTAGCATTTCGATATATGATTCCCATTCCAACATACAAGATAATCCAAGGGGCTAGAAAAGGAGAAAAATAATTAGGAGAAGATGGACTGAGCTATAAACGTGTCTAAACTGTCACTGAAAAATGGGCCATAAATGAGTTAAGAAATTGCTTCAATGAGCTATTAATGTTTTAAGTAATGAATCATTACGAGGTCATTGACAGATTTGAGTAGTTTTTGAATATTTCGAAAATATTACGCTATTTGGGGGTGAGACAAGCATTACGGGTACTGTTGATAACTTAGTCTCCGGTAATTGTTGTTCTGGTGATTGCTGCTGCGACAACATCGATGATCGCAACGACGACGGTGATTGCAACGATGATGACCGCATATATGTTGTGGAAATCGGAGAATTCGATGCTGAAACTTTATTTTCATAGTTTAGTATCAGTGGAAATCTTTCATACTATTCGTTAAAATTTGGAATTAATAATCGGATCTGTATAAATTTCATCTAATGATAAATAAAAAAATGAATGAATGAATGAATAATGATTGGTTGAATAAATGAATAAATCAGCTATTTTTTTGTTCTTTGGTAGATTAACTCCTAAATTAGCTAATGGTCAAAATGAAATGATAAAAAAATATGACTAATGATTGAATCAGTTTTCATCAAATAATTTACCAATTAATTCTGTAATCGACATTAGTTCAGATGACTGCAAAAGAAAAAAAAAAAGAAAGTTTAACCTGTTATTTGATAATTCGAATTGGTGTTGTTCAAGGATTGCTTGGCGTCATTTTTTTCATAAAGTATACTGTAAATAAATAAATAACGTAAGCTTTATATTCAAATTTAAAACAAATGTGGTATTTGAAGAAAAATGAATTGACATAAATTTTTGCAATTTATAAAAATAATTATTACTAAGATTTCAATCACATTACATAAAATACATTAAAATAAGTATTTAGGATGTAAAAATTTTACATTTTACATGTCATAATATACCAAAAAACATTAAAATAAAAATTCAATTCATTTAAATACTAAAATAATATGCGATAAAACTTAAAGATATTACGGGAATTCTAATGAAGATTGCGTTCTTGCGGACGCATGAAATATGATTGATTCATGTTCGGTACTGGGTTCTTTATGAACTTCTATACTGAAATTACTAAGCTTATATCATAATCAGAATACAATATGTCTCGCCTGAAAAATGAAATTGATTTCTTTTTTTCAATTTTGAATATGAAAGTTTCAGTTTATTTTTATTTACATGAAATTTGGCAAATAAATAATCAATTTTGAGATTATGAAAAACATCATCACCATTATTACAATTGTTGATTGAACGGATCAATAATTTAAAATTTATTCAGTATGAATCTTTATTTGTTTTATTTGACTCAGTTTTTCTTGTAAAAAAGAAGTTCTCGAAAAATTAAAAATCAGTTTTTCATTTTGACAGGTTTAATCTTGCAAATTTCAAATTTCTTTGATATGTTATGTAATTCATTTTGAAATAAAATATTTGGAACATATTTTATAAATAATTTTAATTGAATGAAAATTCTAGTCATTTCTTATAATACGAAAAAAAGCAAAAATACGAATAGTAATGATAATTTTCTAATTTTTCGAATTTAGTCATTTAATTCATATTTTTGATACTTCTTACTAATTCATAGAAATTATTCATACCATTGGATATCACTCTTGTTATTATCATGATTGATACTGTGATTCATTGGAGAAGATAACTCTGGTGCATCATTACATTCATGATTTTTTGATTCTTCTTCTCCTGATGCAGCCCTTTAAAAGAAAAATTGCAAAAATTAATATACAACAATTAGGAAAGAAGAAATTGCATTCGTCAGAAATCTGCACAATATTATAAATTGATGTTTTATTTCTTTTTTTTTTTGCATATCAAATATTTTTCCGAAATTTGCATTTCATTATAATCTTTTTGTAACGATAATAATCACTTTTTACTTTGAAGTTGTTTGAGGTATATTTCTAAGATTGCATTAAGCTGCTCAGCTGTTAGCCCATATCTTCGCCTGATCAGTTGTAATATATCGGAACTGCGAAATTTTCGGCCAAAATAATGAATCTTTTGGATGTATTGAATACCAACCAAATCGATGCACATTGTTGTCACAGCAAGACCAAATCCCAGATATATCAACATGAGCACTACATATCTGCAAGCAATGACAAGATTTATATCAATTAATAGGAAATAAATTAATATACTATGTATAATAATTATTTTTACTTCTATCAGTATTAAGCATAATTCAGTGTATGCATGAAATTCCTTATTCTGTTCAAATTTTTTGAATTTTGCATAGTCTAGTGAAAATCAGATAGCTTTTTTTTTTTCTTTTGGCGCAAGTGCTTGGAAGAAGAGAAGTTTCAGGAAATAGATTCGTAGCCGATGAAAAAATGAAATAACACTTAAATATTTTCAATATAATCTAAATAATCGTATAAACGACAATCAACTAAACTTTTAAATTTTAGACGAAAAATTCTGAATAATTCATACTTGAAGTTTTTGAATTTAAATTTGCTATTCGATTTTGACTAGGAAAAAATCTTTTAAAAAACTATTAATTTCGTTCTCTGAAAGCGAATAAAACAAAAAAAACTTGGAATTTTTGCATCAAAACTTTCTTATTTTAAAACTATTTTTATTATAGGGATGATATTTAGTACTGTGTCTATTCATTTTTATAAACTGATTCTTTATTATTAATTGTTGCAAATTTTTGGGATTTCAATTATGCTGGCAAAAGATTCAGCCAAATAGAACAGCATACTCTTGATTTTCAGGCACAAGATCACCGAATCCAATTGTAGTTAACGAAACAAAACCTGAAAAAAAAAGTTGATCGTATTTTCCAATTCAGTTTAATTCCTAATTAATTTCCTAATTCACTTTGTACAATTATTTATTTCATGACATTTGCAAATTAAAGAGTTCAATTTTGCAGGAAGTAAGCTGAAATATATATTTTGTACAGTAATCATTGCTTCGAAATAATGAAGACCGAAATTTCAATTTCTTTTAGTAGCATACTGAAGTTTGGTAGCACAGCTAAAATCGACAATCGGAATTGATCAAATTAACAAAAATAGAATAAAATAAATTTGAAATATTAAAATTTTTTGAAAGCAATGATTATTATTTAAAAAAAAAAAGGTCGAAATTTATACTTACAAAAATAAAATGCGTCCATATATGTCCACGGTTCAAACAAAGCAAATAAAAGACCACCAAAGGCAATGTACAACTAAAAAATAAAAAAAATCGATGATAACGAATGATAATAATAATGTTAACAATGGTGATAATTGTTTTTGACAGAATAATAACGATTCATTTATTGCCTATGTTATTAAATACCCGATAATTACCATTAAATATCTGCCAAATGTTAAATAATCGCAATTTCAATTGGAAAATCATCTCAGTGCTAGAAGTTTTATATTGCCTAAAACATTTTCAACTGACATATTTCAATTTCATCATGCTCTCTCGACATATTTTAAAATAGACTTTTTTCCAGCGATAAATAAAAACATTTATAACTTGTCTTCTTCAACCAGTTTATTGATTTAATCATACTAAAATGGACAATCAAATAATTAGGAAATTGGCAAAAATTTTTGTCTAATCAATCATTAATCGATTTTGCGGCGAGATTTTAAAAGACTCTACAATATTATTATTATTTTTCTTTTGAAGAAATTTCGCGAAATATTTGCAATTGTCATAAGAATATCTATGATTAAATTTGAGGAAAGTTGGAAAAAAGCGTGAACTATTAAGAAAATCACAAACATATCCCAACTTATTCATCTGGAAATGTTTGGAAGAAAATAAAATGCATTTTAACGAATGAGAAAATGGTAAATTATTGAATACTATTGTAAAAAATTACAATAACTTGAGTAAAACTACTCGTTTATATATTGAAAGTGCAAAGATGCTGCAATCTATTATTTAATTTATGATATTATTTTAAGTATGATTCAATCCATTAATTATTCTAATTTAATAATTTCTTCATTGCTCTCTTGGATTTTCTCGGTGAATACAATTCGGGATAGCCAAAAAGCAAAAGAAGAAAGGATAAAAAAAAGATCAATAGTATTTGAAAGAGCTTAACATTTTAGTGAAACTTGATAATTATGATAAAGTAAAACTTTAAAAACTAACGAGAAGTATAGTGAAAACTAAAATTAAAGGCACTTTCGCTTTTTCCAATATAAGATCATCCCAATTTAATAACACAGTCTTCGCTTCGTTAGATCTTTCCGATAACCTCGATTCTCCATTATCTAAAAGCATAAAAAATGAAAAAGAAAAAAATAGAATGATTTTTTCATTTTAGTTCTAATAAATAATCTGACAAAGTCGACATATTCAATGTGTTATTAATTATTATCGGAGAGTCATATTTCAAAAAGGAAAAAAGAAGATTAAGTTATTTTCGGTTTTAATTCAATGCCAATATTTCAAATAATGAAATTTCCAAAATATCATATTGAATGATTTTACTAGCTCGTATTATAACAAGCTATAAATGATAATAAATATGATCTAAATGGCACAAGTGATATGATATGAGATAAATATGATATAATATTTCAGATTAAAATATAATTCAATAATAGATTGCTTTTCGATCCGTTCTGATTTAAGTGATGAATATTTCTTTATCACTTTTATAGCACTAAAGTTCACTTGAAAATATCCCATGTTGATTATAATTTTATATTTTATATACGGTTAATATCGCATTTCTGTTGCGAATATTCTTCATATAGCCATTTCTGGTTAATACTAGGCCCAGTTTCGTTTGGAGTAATCCTGACTACAATTCTTCTGCTCCAGTCTGATGAACTTGAGAAAATTTTTCACACCAATGAGTATATCGGGTTGCTTCCAATAACTCATCAATCCATTTAATTCCTTCTTTTTTATTACAGAAGGCATATTTTTGTCATCGATTTCCATCACTTGAAGCGTATTCGTGAGGTACTCCGTAAAATTAGCCTCGCAAGTGATGACCTGCTTGTTTCGATTTTCACACTAATTTCTGCCTTTTTTTAATAGTAATTTTTCGGTGTCTTATTATCGAATGAAGCAACATTCAATTTCTCATTTTTTGTTTCTTGAAATCGATTTATCAAGTTCGTTGAAATGAATAATAATTGCGAGCCTATGTCAAATAATGCTAGATTTTTCATCTGAATTTTCGGAATTTGTGAGTTTATGATGCTAATTATTTTATACAGCAGTAAAATCCGCTTACTTTCTGGTGATCTTTGATCCGCTACTGTGTTGTTTGTTATTACTGATTTCATCCTTTCCTTTCGGACTTCCAGTTTGGCGTCCTTGTGATGATCGAAATTTAGCGTTAAATTGTGTCGACCCTTGCAATGATATCATACTTTCCTCGGTCTCTGACCATTTTTTCGCTAGATGACCCTTTTATAGATAATTTAAGCATGCATGATTTCTCTTAAATGCTCGGTTCGTTATTTTGCGGTGGGATAAATTCAACATTCGTTATTCCAATGGTTCTTGTTACAAAATGAACAAAGTCTTCTTGCTGAGTTTCGGTTTTTGACTCTCCTTTCGATTTGTTTCGCGACATCCTCGTTTAATCTCTGTCGCTTTACTAAGATTAGGGCCGAGGACTTTCCTTTTCCTTTCTCTCGAAATTGTAGATTTGTTTTTGCGTGCACTTGTTTCTTCTCGAAATTGAGATTGCATGCTTGGATTCATGCAACATCTTTTGCAATTCTTGCTATTTCCTTCTAGCAGTTTCTCAATTTCTCGGTTGATCAAGATTCGTTTTTCTATTTTTGCTCACATACTTTTGTTAAAATCGATATAGCAGGATAATTGGTAGTTTTCTCTCGATAGTCGTTTGCACAGTCGAATGGTCGAAGTTTTCCCTATGGCTTCTCATTGTCGGAAGGCCTGTTCAATCGCTTCGATGTTTCTTTCCAATCTCGATCATTTCCTTTGATATTTTGAAATTCGCTATGTAGCGAATTCTCGATTATCGATGTATTGTCAAATTTCTCCATTAGTAATTGTCTAGTAACATTATAGTTTCCGGAGCAATATTGTATTCCGATGTTGCTCTTGAGATCGTCTCTTTCAAGCAGGACAGTAAGTAGCTCAACTTCATCATATCTGGGAGATCTTGGTTAACTGCTGCTATTTCAAAATTGCTCCAAAATTCCGTCCATTTTTGAGGATCTCCACCGAAAACTGTCAGTGATGATTGGGGCAAATTTACCGTTGTTTGCAAGCCGTCTGATTCATTTCTCTTTGGTCCATTTGATTTTGACAGACAAACAGACACAATAAGACGGATAGACAAGATAGACAAACAAGACACGACATGACAGACAAGACAATATATATTTTTATTCTTATTTTTTAAATAACATAATTGAAAATAAGTTGTGCAAAATTTCTATCACTTCTATAAAATATTATCATATCACATAGAATTTAAACTGTCCAGACAATACAAAATATAACATTTTAACTCATCTTTGGCTATTTTTTTCTTCTCTCTATCATTTTCAAAAGCTACGACATATTTGTTTTGCGACAGGAAAAATTCAGTAAATTACTAATCACAATCATTACTACCATGGATAAAGATAACTAAATAGCTAACATTCCTTTGTAAGAATTTTTGCAAAAAATTCAGCAAATGAAATTAAAATTTAACTTTTTTGAAAATATAGTTAAACAAAAAAATAGTCAAATTGAAAAGAAACAAACGAGCATCTGGCCGTCTAAAAATGTTGAGATAACGTTTCAACGAATAACGAGATTTTTTCATCTCCTTATAAAACCATATTGTACATTCCGATAAAAATTTTCCGAGATCACCAATTGTTATAACAGCCAATGGCACACCAAATAATGAAAATACAACACAAGCAATTCGTCCATATGTTGTTAGCGGTACGATATTACCGTAACCTGAAATTTATGCTTAAATTATTTCAAATATCAAAATTTTCTATTAAAAACATAATATATCATAGTATATAGTACGTTATGGCATATATTATAAAAACATAGTATATTGTAAAAGAGATTATCAATTACAAAAAGATATGCGATACTGGTTGAGAAGTACAATATCGATTAAAAAGTTGATACAAGAAAGATATAAGATATCGTGAAGAAGTTGATTATAAGAAAAATATATTAGTTAAAAAGTATGATATCGGTTAAAAAGTTGGTAACAGAAAGATACAGATATTAATTAAGTACGATTTCGTTGAGAAGTTGCTATAAGAAAAATATGAGTGAGAGATATGATATCGGTAGCTATTAGATATGCGTAGAATATTAAATCAAAAAAAAAAATGACGATAATGCATAATGTCAACGAGAAATCAAGGATAATATGATAAATCATATTTTATTTAGTTATTCCGATATATAATTTCGAAGATAAGAAAATAATTAATTTGTTAATATCATAATTAGTAAAAAATCAATAACTACTAAATTATTACATCCTTTTTTTTCATGAAAATTCTTTAGAAATTGTGGAAACTCGAAACTAATAATTTAAAAAGTAAATGCTAAAAGATGTATTATGATAAGATGAATTATTCTAATTTACCTATGGTGGTCATAGTTGTTGCTGCAAAAAATAGCGCGCTATTTGCGGTCCATAATTTTTTGTTTTTAATTGATTTTGATCGATATTTTGATTTTCTTCTGGAAAAAGAACTTACAAACAAATGATGCTGTGAAGATGATGTAACATTAGCAAAGGTTTGAATCACATTAATTAGAGAGTTATTTGCTCAGCAATTTACTTGTTAGTTGCCTGATAAATGTTTGCTTTCAACAGTATCCATATTTAGTGATATATTATAATGTTATCAATAAAATCGATCAATATTGCTATTTTTTAACATTATAACTAAATGCGTTTGCTATCCATGTATAATCAATATGGATTTTATTATATCAATAGTTTACCTAGATAACTTATTTACCTAGATAATTTTTAGGCTTCCAAATCCTTAGCTTTCTGCTAACACGAAAAATCTAGGAACCAAAATGTACTTGTACCTTTTCCTTTTCGTATTAATATTGCGTTTATCGATATTTGTTTTGAAAATGCGAACATCTGTATATCTGCAATTTTTTTTTTAACTTTGTACTTTTTATAATATTTCACTTTAATGATTCTTTTAAGATATTTTATCTAGAACTTTATGATTATTCAATTTCGTCTAGAATTTTTTTTGCAAAATTAAATCCAGATTTCCAGAGCATAGATAACAAATTCTTCTAGTACTAGACTTCTCATATTTATAAATAAACTTTTCAAATTAGCACCACTATAACTTGCCTAACATAATGTTCTTTGAACGCTTTATACAAAAATTCATTGAAAGTTTGGAGCCTCACGTCGGTTACTCGAACCCAATCATCCATTTCGATTTCTTTTAATTCCTTTCGTTTTGTCCATAATGTTCGAATTAACTCATTGCGTAATTTATTAATCTTTCGTACACCAATTTCCTTTAACTATAAAAAAAAAAAATTTTTAGTAGTCAAATATTGAAAGCAATTAAATGATAATGAAATATTTTTTAAAAAATGTGTATGTAAAGTTCAAAATTTTATTCATCAAATTTTTTTATTTTGAATTTGAAAAAATCAATCAAAATTTCCAATGTATTTCTTCTCATTCAATTTTCCAAACGGAAACATTTTGTAATCCAAAAACCGAAATCAAACTTTATCTTCATGAGGTGATTCCAGGCTATAAAAAACCCATGCACCAACTACCGCATATAAACATACCATTGCAACCAGAACAATATGCGGTAAAGCAAGTTTTATATACTGAAAATATCCGAATTTACATGTATTTTTTTGATGTATCCTACAAAAGATATCCGATACATAAGAATGGATTATTGATTAGCTAATCAATTTTTAAATGCAAAGTGTCTTTTCTATTTTTTTTTTTTTTTTTTTTTAAATTCTTTCAGTAAATTTATTTATCGAATATTGTCAATGGAAATATAGCAAAAAAAAAAAAAAACTAACCATTACTCTACTTTAAGCATTATTTATTTATTTTTAATTAAAAAAGTCTCATATTGTCACAATTTTATTGCTATCTTGGATAGATGAACAATTATAGTTGTAATTTTAGCCCATAATTCTTTGCTTCGAAATCATCCAATTATTTATTTTGAAATAATCTATTGGAAAACTTATGCTCGAATTTATGAATTATTTCGACTATTAAAAGAAAAAATGAAATTGGATATAATTCATTATCAAATTTCTCGAGAATTTTTACAATCCTAATTCATTGCAAAAAAAAATTGAATCATTTTCAATGAGCTATGAAAAAACAAGAAATGCTCGATTGGGCTTATATCTAGGCTAGGCTAATAAAAGAATTAAAACATATAATCTGTTTTTGATCATCTTATTAGTATATCAAATTAATATTACTAACAGTTTAATTGATAATTAAATATCGAAAATAAGAAGAAAAATAATGATTCTCAGCAGTGACGTTTTTCAATAATCAAATGTATATTTATTTTGAAAAATGTGGAAACTAAGAAAAATGTAACAATGAAATAAAATATTCTTGAACTGAAATTATAGTTCGATATTGTGAATTGAAAAATATGGCATCATGTGATAGTTTATAATTAATTATTTATATTACTTTATCGTAATTTAGATGTTTCGAAGAAATTAATTTCACATGGTTATTCTTAAATGGTAATATTTTTTTTTTTTTAAATTAGGGATATTTCTTGAATGATACTTTTTTGCGTGGCGATAAATTGGTATTTTCTGCATCATCCGGAAATTCCGCCTCATCCATCAGCTTTTCGTCCATGATTAAAATACTAAAAAAAAAAAAGAGCACATGAAAATTTATTCGACAATTTCGAAGCAGAAATTTCTCACGAAAATTGAAGTTAGATTAAAAATTTTTTATCAAATTACGAAAACTAAATATGTAGACAGGCAAGTAAAAATGAACAAATATAGTATTTGATTTAAATAAATATGAAAATAAATTGGAGAAAAAGAAGTGGGAAAGTGAAGGAAGAGTGAAATTTCTGCAGAATTTCTATTTCCAGTTGTTCAAAATTTTTTGATTTTCAAGTTTGACATGTAATGAAAATCACAAATTTCAAACGAAAATCAAATGAACAAATCAAAAAAGTTCTTTTCTAAAACATCAAAAAAAATTTTTTTTGTTTTTCGTCTAGAAAGAACAATTTCTATTCCTATTTAAAAAAAATATTTTTAAAAATTTTTTTTTCTATTTTAAAAAAATAAAAATTGATTTTTCACTTCAAATTAAAAATGCAAAATGAAAAAGCAACATGAAAAAAAAATTCTGTCTGAAAAAAAATTATTTGATTCAATGACATATGCTAAATAATTTTATCAGAAAAATGAAAATTTTTTATTCTATTCATAAAATGCAAATAAAATGTAATAATTAGTTTTTTTATTGGCTAATATTTCGAAAATATTCTTCAAAGAAATATTTGCCATATTTTTCTTTAAAGAATCAAAAAAAAAATGCTTCGTTTCAATGCATTTTAATATTTTTTTATGTCTATATTTTTCAAATTTATTTTCTATTCCATTAATGTTTTCTATTTATTTATTCATTTTTCTTTTTGGTTAATACTATAAGTTGTCTCTCTGAACTTATTCGGCTTATTTCAATGTATAAAAAGTGATCAGACGAAAGAAGTAATAAAACAGAGCATAATTTGTTTCAAATAAATTATAAAATAAATTTATTTCATTAATAGCTGGCAAATTTTTATTTTAAGAACTACCATAAAGTAATCTGAAATAATGAGATTTGTTTTGAAATTAGTGAAAGGATGTTAGAAATTATGAAAAGTTCCATCTTTCAATTTTTATTTATCAAATAGCTGTTAAGAAGTAGGAATTTAACAATTAAGCTAAGATGAAAGTTAGAAACTTAAATTATGAAAAAATAAAATTACTAAATGAATTCCAAATCTGTGAATAAGTATAGTTCAGTTCAGACTTGGGTAATGTTTATTCCTTTTAAAATCTCCTTTAATTTACGTCTTCATGGAGAATTTACTTATTTTCTTTAAATTAATTCACAGCGCATTAGTCATAATGAAGTTAGCAAATTTTTTATAAAAGAGTAATTCTTCATTTCAAAAATATTAAACTTTTTAACAACTTATATCATTGTCAAGATCTCCGAACTTCACTATCCAATTTGATGAGAATTTTCTTAACAAGAAATTTGGATATGAAGAAATACTGAGTTAAAAATATATCAGAAAATAGAAACAGTAAGAATCACTTTTGCCAATGACAAAGATTATTCATGATAAATTGATAGTAATAATTCATGAAGAAAATAAATGAATAAATGAACTGAATTGGATTGAATAAAAAACTTCATCATATATTATCTATCTTTAATGTTGCAAGCAATTATCAAGTGTAACAGCCAGAAAGTTTGATGTCAGAATCTTTGATTGGTAAGAAGTTTAAATTTTGCTTATCAATGAATTTGTTAGGAAAAAATTTTCGGTTGAATAACTTTATCGATTAGATTATGGAATTATTGGCAATGAATATTGTCGACAATTTCTTGAATAGAGAGCCTAAAACTCGTATTTAGAGTCTAAAATTCGTATTTAGAGCCTAAAATTCGCATTTACTGATTAGGCCAGGTTCGAAGATTTTCGAATTAACTAAAGCGGAAAAAGGAAGAAAGGCATATAACAGTCGAATTATCAAATATTCGGCCTTTGGTGAGAAATTGATTAGAAGAGAGAAAGAAAAAGAAAAGTGTGTTTATGGACTATAAATGTCATTATGTTAGTTTGTAGGGGAAGTTAAAAAAAAAAAAAAAAAAAAAAACCTGAAATGAAAGGAAGAAATTATTTCCACAATTACTATTCACTATTCAAAATTGTAAATAATAATACACGAAGGATTTCTACTTTATAGCATCGATTAATCTTGAGCAATGAAAAGTTCATCGCAAAAATTTGCACAGTGAAATTGTTTAATGGCCTAATTAATTTAATTCTGATTATTTGGAAATGAAAATAATTATATCCGTATTTGGAACAGCAAAAAGTTTCAGTAATAAATGAACACATCTAACATCAAACAACAACTCTTTATATAGATTTATGCCTATTGTATTTTTTTTTTGTCAAAATTATTTGGATATCAAATACATAGAAAATTTTGTTTTTCAACTTAGCTAAAAGTTTAAGCAACAATAGCAATCTAATTTTTTTGTAAAAATTGACAAATATATTGTTGAATAAAAGAAATAATAAAGAAAACGATACTAATTGCCAAACATTTTACATAGTTATAAAAAACTACCATTAATTACCTCAACAATTACTGACAATTTCCGAATTTTCACAGCAATTCAATACTATAAATTATTCATCTTTGTATTTAGCTGATTGCTTTGATTAGAGTTAAGCGTTTCCAATCATTTGCTTAATTTATATTTTGATGTTCATAGAGCAAATATCGTCAAAAATACGAGAAAGATATTTTATAAATTCTATGAAAGAAAGAAAATTTGATAATTCATGGCATTATATTGCGTCGAATTAGTGATAACTTCGAACTTGACGTGGCTTATAATTGCATACTTCGAAATATCTTGCTACAGTACATAAACTTGATGATTAATATTTCACAGTTATGTAATACTCACTGCAGATAACGTACGTGAAATAAGTGAACGTTGCACTTGTTACAGAATATATACGTAAAATGAATGAATTGCCACAGGAGCAGAATTCCAGAAGATGAAAGAAGGAAATTCAAAAAAAAAAAATTCGGATATAATGCATGATTATTTTACCACCGAACAGCTAATAATATCTATGCTTACTTAGACGTGAGTCATTTAGCAGATGGAATGAATACTTAATTCGACGTGAGGAAAGAATGATAGAAAATAAAAGTTTCTTAATATGCCAACTTTCAATTTCAATCGAAAACCATATTTTTTGCCAAAATTTGTTACATTAGTATAATAGATTATTTGTTTCGCGAAAAAAAGATTAGAAAAGATTATATGACGTCTAATCTTTTTTATTCAAAGTGACATTTACGTGAACAAACACGTCATATATATTCAAAATGACATTTGCGTGAAAAAAAAGCGACCACTTAGCGTACGTAGAGGAAAATATGACGTGCATAATGAAGGTGAAGAATTCAAAACAAAACGGAAAACTCAAGAATGTTGAAAGTATTTTCGTAATGGTTTATGTTCCGAAATTGATCTATCATTCATCATTCAATCTTTTTTATTACATATAATTTGTTTCTTTCGTACCTTTTTTTTTTCCTTTCATAATAGATATGAAATTTAGTTTAGAAAGAGTCTCATCTTATAGAATTTCCCTGTTCGTTCGCAAATTTCAATTTCGTCATCTTTAAATATTTGCTATCGATTTATATTATTCAACGAAATTTCCGATAAAATTCTTTCATTTTTCCCTTTTTCTTTTATACTTTTTAGGAATTTTGTTGATTATCTATCCATATCGCTCAAATTTTCTATTGTATTTCTAGTCATCCTCATAATTTGACATTCTTTGGCCATATATGACTTTCTGCAGTATCCTTCTTATCAGAAATAATTAATTTGAAAGTAATTAGTTCCAGACAAACAAAACCATTATTACGTTATTCAGATTTTGATCAATTGCAGGATAGAAATAAATCGATTTATTAGATTATCGAAAATATAAAACGATGAAATAAATGAAAACGAATGATGTAAAGATTGAAATAATCACGGTAGATTTATAATTATATTATATTAAGTATTAATCTGCAATAGTACTAGATTATTTGAATATAATTGCTGTAAACAACTGCTCAATTTCTTTTCCTTTCGAAAATGATAACAATTATTCTGTCCAAAAAAAAAGAAAAAAAAAATTATTTCCGTTTTTTCCTTATTATTCAATTCATCATCATCATCATCATCATCCTTTGTTGTAATCTTCGGGATCAACATTGTGTTCTATCGAAGAATTAAGCAAAATCTACGTTTAAACTAAAATTCTAAACTTCACAGCAATGTTTCTAAAAAATTTTAAAAGTGCAGCGAAATAAGCAGCATTAAAACCCAATCATTATTTTTTGATGCAATATAAGCATAAATAATAACAAATTTGGCCAGAATTCGGCGGTTGAGCTTTCAGCTATGCATTTCAATCCTTTCAATAAATCAAAAATAAAAGAGAATGATTCAAATTCCTGGAAATGGAACAAAAATCGTATAGTTTTGACCAGATTTAAATTAAAAAAAAAAATACACATACGAATAATAATGAATTAATTAATCAATTGAAGAATAAATGAAAGAAATTAATTCAAAAAAAAAGAAATGTTGGTTCATTATGTAATTCAATTTTACTGCTTCGCAATTTGAGAAGCAATAAACTTTTAAACGGATATCTTTAATATTTTAATTCAAAATCATAAAATGTTAATAACTGTCGAAAAAATGGATAAATTAAATTAATATGCAAAAAAATTGGGGACCAATTTTTCCAAGAAAAACTAAATGTGATTCATAATAAATTAATAGTTTAAAAATTTAAAAGAAAAATTTGAAATTGATGAAAAAGACAATGATAAACTAGAAATATAAAAAATTTTGCATGAATAGGTAGAAAAAGTGGAACATTTTTGAATTAGAAATATTCAGAAGAAAAAAATTAGTCTCTCCATCCGAAACAATGTCTAATTAGCACTTTTCAATAATTTTCTTTTCTTCTAGGAAAAAAAAGGAAAAATCATTGAAAAGTAAAAAATCACAGAAATAATTAAGTTAATAAATAAAAAGCAAAAATAAATAGATTCCAATCAAAAAGGCTCGAAGAATTCGTTGAAAAAATTGGTAATCGAATCATTTTACAGAATAATAAACGATTATTTTTTGTTAACCCAAAAAAAAAAAATAACAAATTATTGGAAGCAAATTGTTCAAATAATCATTGCATTTCATTTTATGGCACATTTCGATGTAAAAGGCATTTTTAGTTTTACAAATGAAATTGAAATGGCAAAAAGTATAAGAAGGCATGCTAGAAAAAAAAAATAATGTAATTGATTATGGATAAATAGGAATCGAAATTTAATATTTTCATCAAATCCGGACATTTTCATCTATTTCTCTTTGTAATCCTTAGTTGTCTAAATGATTTCAGCTTATTATTTTGAAATATCATCGAAAATTTTTCTTTCATTTTGTTGATGAAATAACTTGAAATAGCAAGAAGATATTTTCAGTTTATAAAGTTAAAATTGTCTTGTCTAACAAGTTCTTTCTTGAAAATTTTAATGTTCAAAAGTTTATTACAAACATTATATTTCTTATCTACTACATACCGAATTACATTGCACCATTATTCCGGAATGTAGCTAAAACTCCTTGAAAAAGGAAAAAAGAAAATTGAAAAATTCAAATTCTATTTTGATAATTTTAATATCCCAAAGGATTAAATGTCAATCAAATTCTTTTTCACTTTATTTCATCAAACATTTTTGATGCAAATTTTAAAAAACCAAACTGTCAAAAGTTTGATTTAAAATAAGCAAGAAGTTTCCTTGAGTGGAGTTGCAAATCATTGCAACAATTAAATTGGTGGGAAAAAAAAAAGAGGAAAAGAGGATATATTTACATTTTGCAAAATGTTTCATCATTACTTTACATAGAAGAATTTTAAATATCAGACATGAAAAAAAAAATTTTTCTTCTCAACTAATTTTCACTCATTAATTTGAAAATAATAGAAGAAAATGGTTTTTTTCTCAATTCTAAAAAAAAAAAAAAATTTCCAATATCGAGGAATTGTCCAATAATTTTTGTAAATATCGTCAAATAATAGCGTTAAATATTAAAAATAGAGCGAAGTATTACTAAATCATTTGATATAATCGTGATTTCGGGATTTTACTCTAAGAAGAAATTGGCGGGAAGAAATGACTGAGTACTTTGAAAATAATCGATTTTTACGGGTCAAAAATAATGTCAATAATTTCTGCAATTATTAAAATTCTTACTTTTTACATTATTAAACATAGCTAATCAAGCTTAATTTGTCACTTAATTTAAGTTCTTCCATTAACCCTAATTTTTAAGGATAGGAATCGTTTGTTTTTTTCCCCTCTTCCCCCTCTTCCCGCCTCCTATTAACATGGAATTCCTTCTTTTTTGATTCACATTAAATGATATCGATTAATTACATTTTATTTAGATTTTTTTTCCGTTTTGAAAAAAAGTTTTGAATTCGATTTTCGAAAATTAAATTTCCCATTCATGTTGTATAAATTATTCAAATTTTTTTTTCCATAATCAGAAAAAAAAGACAGAAAACAAAAAAAAAAAAAAAAAAAAAAAAAAAAAACAAAAGTATTGAATTTATAGTTGCATTTCTTTTTTCTTTTAGTGTTTTTAATGTGTGCCATATGTGCGATAATAACTTTTTATAAATAATTATGGCGAATTGTTGAGTATTTGAAAAATTTTTGTTTATTTTTCATTTTTCATTTTTCAAATAGGGAAGCATCGATTCCAGAATTTCCGGACATCATTTGGTAAAGAATAAAACAGCAAAAAAAAAAATGATAACATATCATATTTTAAAGCTTATTTTCTAAAGTCGCTATATACATTACATATATTTTTTTTCAATTTTATTATTTTAAGAAAAGAAAGATGAAATGAAAAGTTGTTAGGCTTTAAATTTGTTATTTCAAACGTTAATATTCCTTAGCACTTCCGCTATTTTGTTTAAATGGACAATTTATTTTTTTTCTTATTTTTTTTTTTTTGCCGAAAAGATATAACTTACTTTCTATTTGATTTGCATTGCTTTTTTTTTTCTTTCCCTAAACAAAATTTTGAAATGAAAAAAAGAATTTTTTTTTCTATTTCTGATAATATATTAAAAATTTTCACTAAATAAATTCTATCAATATTATTATCATTTGCAAGATATATTAATTTGTTTTTGCAATAATTATTAAAAAATATATTTATATTATAATTTTGTATATATTGCAATTTATATAGCAATTTTTCTACCGAAATAAAATATTTTTATCGAAATAATCACAGTTATTACAAAATAAATTGTACTTGATATTTTTGTTTACAAAAAGGAAAAAAAAATTAGCTATGCTGCAATTTTTTTTTTTTTTTTGTTATTATCATATGAAATTTCATTTTTTTTTTCAAATTGAATCATTCAAAAATTTTTCGAATTTATTAAATTTAAGCTCAGAAAGGCCTTTTTTGATCCTATTTTTTTCATATCTTACTGAATAATAAAATTTGATAATATTGACGAACAAATTTGTTTTTCGTTTTTTTTTTTTTTTTTTTTCATAATATTAAGAGAACGAANCTCCAAAATGATATTTATGGTTTAACAAAAAAAAAAAAAAGAAAAAAAAATTTAATTTGACATATAAAATTTTTGATATGCTGATGATTATAACGAGAAAAAAAAAAGTAGCTGCGATCTAATTCATGTAATGTCGCAGCCAATTTAAAAAATTAATTCAAAATTAGTTCGATATCTAATAAATACAAGAAATGGAATTTTAAAACGGAATATAAACAACTTGAGAAGTAATATGTTGGAAAATATGCATAAATGCTTGAAAATTTCAGAGATTGTTCAATCAATAACTAATTGTACAGCTGTCTATGATATATCATTTATAGCCTAATTAACAGTGACATAAATTAATTAGAATAATTGGATTAATGGAATGCTATCAGTTACTTCTGCTATCGAATGAGATAAGATTGATAAGATTTTTTTTTTCAAACGGATATGACAATGCAGTAGTTTACAACACACGTATGCGTAAATCTAGATAACATAACTAATGAACTTAGCATTCATTATCAATCATATTGTTGAATCTATATTTCGTTGAAAATTCCGGAAATATCAAATGATTCTTTCTGATAAAACAGATATTGAAATGATAAATCATTGCCTAATTAAGCTTAAAAACCGATCTCGTTGTCACATAAATAGTATTCATCATAAGTATCAAGTCAAGTGTAATATTTTTTATAATTTCATTATATCAAAAGCATGATAACGCATGATTGTTGAATGATAACATGTAATCAAATATTTGATTAGCTAGTTTAGATGAAGGATGAATAATCATTGTATTGATTGATAAGATGAAAAAACGCCTAGTATGATATTTAAATCACGTGATTGATCACATGATTGAAAAAGATTTTTTGCATTAATCAATAAATGCATCTGTAATTTTTGCACGATCAACTAGATGAATTTTAAAATTTTGCAAAATTAAATAAATGGCATGCATTTTATTTTTATTTTTTTTTCCCCATTTACTATTTTAATGTCATGAAAGCAGAAAATTAATTATTTATAGCATAAATAACATTTGATCGATATGTTTATAGCATAAATAACATGTGATCAATTATCTGATAAACAAGTTTGGATGGAGGAAAAGTAAACATTGTGATGAAATAACGCCTAATAGCGCCTGCCTAATTATTGCTACATAATATTTACACAATCATCAAAAAGATTATTTGCAAATTAAATCAATCAATAAATATATCGGCAATACAGCAAGGTCAACTTAATACATATTTACATCTCTGCAAGATTAGAAAAATGGCATGCATTTTATTACTATTTTTTTTTTTAAATGCTATTTTAACGTCATGCAAATCGAAAATTAATTATTAAAAAAAACGAAAAAAAAAAGGAGAATGGGAGACGATTTAACTCAGAATTCATCAAGATAAAAGAAGGCAAAAAAGAAAAAAAAGAAGAGAAACAAGAATGAAAAAAAAAACCTTCGAGGCAGAGAAAAACTCTTTTTTAAGGAATAATTTTTGAAAGCAATAAAAGGAAGAAATTAGATAGCAAAATATTTCTAAACTTTTCTACTCTTTCATTCATCTATTTTCACGATTTTTTTTTTAAAATAAAATTATCAATAATTACGAAACAATTTTTAAAATGCCTAATATTCGATGCAATTAATGCAATATCATATTCATGTCATTGTCAATATTATCAACAATATCGAAGATTTAATCAATTATGGCAATGAAATTTTTGAAATTTTATTTAAATATTTAATTTTATTATTTTGAAATAATTTAATCGAATTGAAGCATTACAATTTAAGTATTCTGAAAATTTTACATCATTCGAAAAACTTATACAAAATTAGTGTATTTAAGCAAAATAAACTAAGATTAGGATTATTTGTATGATTAATTCTAATAGAGTATTATTAGAATTTTAGAAATTCATAAAAATTTACTATTAATTAATTATATTACAATTTCATATCAATCATACACGTATAAAACAAAATTCAATTTTAATAATAAAAATTTTCGATTATTTCCAATCTCTATCTATCAAAAATAGTAATAAAACATTTCTTAGTTATTGATTTTTAATTTGTTTTTCAATTTTATATGCTCATTATATATCAAGCTTAATAATTCAAACATAAATAGGAAATATTGAAACTTAGTCAAAAATTATAGAGACAAAATGCAAGTAAACAGCTCTTTTTTGAGGAATAGTTTAAATACTCAGATTTTAACATTATCGATAATCCACTGTTATCAAAAGGTACATAATCAAGATCTTTTGATGGAGAGGGAATAATTAGCAAAAAAAAAAAAAGGAAAACACCTATAAAAAATGGAGTGCTTTGAAATTGAATTTGAGATCTGTAACTCAATTAAAAAACTAAATATACAAATAACTGGAAACTCATGCATATTTAAAATGTTCGATTTAAATTATATTTATAATTGAATTTTAGTTTATCTATATATTATAATTGGAAAGATATACTACTATAGTGTGATCCTTAAAATGCAAAAATTATCCAAAATATTACTTTTGAAATAGCGATATTAATTACAAGCAAATTGATGATTGTAACTGAATTTAATAATTGATACATGAAAAAAGAAGGAAATGCTTCATCTCCTATGGCTGAATGGGAATGAATGAGTTTTAAATAAATAAAGCTTTGGAGTGAGAAGTTTATTTACTCTAGAATGTTTCATTTTACTTTTCAAATAAGATTCAATGTTTACTTTTATTAACTCGCCGAAGAAACATCTTTACCCCAAAAGCTTCACTTAATTTTAATAAATAAGAAGAGAATTTCAAATATTGCTTAAAATATTTTAATGATCAAAGGATTTATTAAATACCTAATTTTGATAAATGATAAGGATAAAATATACTAATTTGCTATGTACAATTAAATCATAAATTTGCATAAATAATTTTTGCAATTAATAGATAATTAATAGATGCTATTTATTCTTACTATCATCATACATTTAAAATTTAAGGAATAAATTTGCTTACTTTTATACTTTTTTACTTTTTTTCTTTTCTCTTTTGAACGGAAACAAATAGCACAAATAATCTATTCATGTCTTTCTTTTTCACCCAAACATGAAAATCGATTAAATATGGCCGAAAGATCGGATGAAATAAACTAGTACAAAAATTTTGAAATAAATGGTGTTTGTTGGTAAGAAGTAAAATTGTTTCCTGGAATTAAAAAAAAAGGAAGAAAAAAGAAGTTGAAAAAAAAAGTGGAAAACTAAAAATCTTTTTTTTTTACAAGGATAATAAGTAAGAAAGAAGTAAAGGGATAACAAGAAAAATAGATTTAAATAACACTAACTGAATTATTGTCGTTATTATTGTTGTGGTTGTTGTTGTTGTTATTGTTGTTATTGATTTTGTTTGATTTTAAATTTTCCTTTCTTTTGAAAAATTTTAAATGAAATGAATTTAAAAATATTGCAATAATGAAGAATAAAAATGAAGCAATTAATCTTTCCAGCAAAATTAAATGGCGTCAGCAATCGCTACTATTACCGTTTCGGGAATTAAATTATTGAAATTGAAATGAAATAATAAGCATAGATTATTTGGCCTCTTTCAATTATAGCAATCATATTATCAATAATTTTAAGTATTTTATTTATTAAAAGTTTTTCATTTATTTATTTAAATTATTTTTCATTTATTAATTGAATTACATAAAATGAACAATGAATCTTCTATAATAATAAATTGATTTAAAAAAGTTAAAATTTATCTTGCTACCAATATTAAATGAATAAGAATAATTAAAAAGAAATTTGCCAATTTCTAATGCGAATTAATATAACAAATTTTATGAAAATATTGAAAACGATCAAAATGTCTGGAAGGGAAAATAGATGGCGAGGATGGGACGAAGACAAAAAGATGGCAGGATTAAAATTAGAAGTTGGAAGTAACGAAAAAAATACAACAAAAAATTTTCAATCAATTTTTCAAAATCTTAATAATTGTTCATATAAAAACAAGAAAGGGAAAAAAGAAGGAGGAAGGAGAAATTCGAATATCCATAACAATAAATTTGTAGCATTCTTATCATTGCATACATCCTTACATTTAAAATTGGTATTTGTTAATAACTTGCCTTGTTTTTTTTTCCATTTTCAGTCGAATTCTTTTTTCTAAAGTTAATTTTAAGGATTCATTAAAATATTTCAGAAATGTGATATCAAATTTCGGAATATCAAATAGACAAAAAAAAAGAAAGGAAAAAAATTCTGGGCACTATGTAAGCGTTATATATTTTATAAAATTATGAAGATAGACAGTGAAAGAATTTTAGGAATACCAAAAATAGAAAATAAAAATAATGAAAACAAAGTATGAATTATTTTCATGGTATATTTTGTGAAATCTTAGTAATTTGGAATTTTAAGTTTTCGTCTGAAATAAAGTAAATAACTTAATTAGACCTTCTCGTCTGACATATCAACCATTTTAACCATTCCATTTACTGTGCTATGTTGATTAGAATTTATTTTCTTTCAAAATGTTATCTTAGTTCAACTAAATTTTTACAATCATATTTTCAGAATGACAAACATTTAAAATATTTGAATGGAAATGATGAAGAAATAAATTGAAATTTATATTATTTAAGATCTAATAAACCGAATGCATCTAAAATATGAGAATTTATTTGACTGGAATAATTTTGAATTTAGGAAATAAAGAATGACAATTATTGATCAAGTTGTTTGCTCCACAAAATGAAGGAGTTAAGGAATACAGTAGCGAAGTAACTAAAAGCAAGATTGATGTAAATAACCGAAACTGATATAAAGCTATCCGTTTCCGGAAGTAAGTACTTTTCTCGCTTTCCTCAACCGGAAATTATGGCTTTTCATTAGAATGCTTCCTTTTACCGCTTTATATTGATATTCATTTGTATATGTATATATATATCTATTTATATCAATTTATCCATCCGAAATTTTTATTCGTTACAATTGGATGAAATAAGATATATATAATATTAGGTTAAAGATACCAATTAAGCTTATTTTAGACGCTTTTTTTTTTTTATAAGTGATAAAGAGAAAGAGAGAGAGAGAGAGAGAGAAAGGGGAAGGAAGTAAGGAGTTAAAACGGAAAAACATGATAGAAATGATAAATGAAGATAAAAAGACAGAAAATGGGTAGCATATTATCAATTTATATCTTATCATATCATTTATATCTTTATACCTTAGCATTCATATTTCTATATCTTATTGTTTGATTGTCTAAAATGAATCATCCAGAAATTTATTTCCATCCTAATGATAGCATGAAATTTGTCTCGATCTGATTAGCATGAATACTGGAAAGGGAAAAATTGTAAAAGAAATAGTAATAGTTAACTAAATCAATTCCAATAAACATATTTCAGAATAAGATATAGATTTAATGATATAAATACTCATTGCATACAAGCTGATCTTATCCAACACTAATTCTATCCATCACACATAGAGTTTTATGTCAGTAATATGAAATTCGAAATGAAATGATAAAAAGATATTCCTATTTATTTATTAGAAGAAAGAAAACAAATAGTCCAACATATATGTAATAAACTATTGAAACGATAAAAATATATTTCAATAATAAGCAAAATGGGAAAGTTAGTTTTGGATAAATTCATAAATTATTCTTGGAAATATGAAAATGATGAAATGGACTAGAGCCAAATGCATTTAGATGTAAGCAGTCGAAATATAAATTTTATGAAATCTAATAGTAGTAAATTTATTAAAGCGAAAAAAAGGCAATGAGAAAATAAAAATCGTACGATATGAGCGCTATCATGAAAAACTATACTGATTTTAGAAAATAGCAAAAATAAGCCAAAAAAAAAAACGAAGCTTTTTCTCTTTTAATATAATTTTTAAGAATAAAAATACTTAAGAATAGTACTTTCTATTAAGAATAAAAAAAAAAAAACAAAGTTGTTTTCTTTTTTTATTCTTAATGGAAATAAATTTTGAATAAGTTGTTAAAATTTGTTTTTCTCATATCTATCTTTCTTATATTTTATTAATTTTTTCTTATTTCTTTATTTTTCAAGTCTTATTTAATTTCTGTAACTAATCTTAATGCAAAATTTGATTCGTTCCATCTTTGCCAATGAATGAATTGAAATGGATAATTTAATTTTTTAAATTGGAGTTGTGAAAACAAAACTTAAGAAAAAATCTGGAAAACTTTCGCAATGCTTTTTTTGAAGACTAAAGTTCAAAAAAAAGAATTGACTTAGTCATTTAGTGCTATGTTTTGTGCACTATTTTGAACGGAAATCTCGGAAAGTAGTTGATTATTTCTTTTATTTACTGATTGAATTATTGAAGATTTGGATTAACTCATTTCTTCGCCCTTTTTTCTATCCATAAACAGGATGAGTGTTTGCTTGAAGCTTGGATCATTTGATAATCTTTCTCAACACTTCTCATTACTATCATTTTTTCTCAGCTTTTCATGATTTTGATTTGATAAATCGCCAAAATTTTGATCACTGCTTGCTGGAAAGTAAAAGTCTAAAGCAATTTAGGTGACAAACATACAAATCAATAAGAAAGATCAAAATGAATCATTGAATAAATAAGAAATAGATTGAAAAAAAATGCTAAATTGCTAAATATTTTGCAAGAAATATGGCTTCATCCGATACATGAAATAAAACCAAGTGTCGATCACTGTTCTAGATATTATACTATCATAGTTCTAATTAAGATTTTTCAATTTTAACTGTCAAATATCGATTTAAACTTTTTTCAATTCCGGAATTGACATAAACAACAAAATTGAAGCATGTCATGTAATACTTTTAGGCATCATCCATTCCAATTTTTGAAATGATGTAAATACCTTAAAAAGTATATATATATATAGAAATGTTACTTATCTTATATTTCAAGTTAACAAAATATTCAAAATTTCTAAAATTTTAATAAGAAAATCTATAACTGAGTAATAATTGACGTTAACGACTAATACTGTAGATTTTATTTAAGAAGAAAAGGAAAAAGATTAAAATAAGTCCGTGAACTTCTATGTCTTAAATCGAAAATTAATAACTCAGATTTTAAATCGAAAATTAATATAAGGAATAATATATGTCCTGTTCGCGGAATATGGCGTATATTAATTTTCATACTAAACATTCTCTTTTTTAATATAATAAGTAGTAATGAACGAAAAGAAACGGAAGAATAAAGGAATTCAATGGCTCAAGAAATATTATATATAATTGAGGACAGAAATGTGAAAAGATCGATAACAGATTAAGTCCAAATTTCAAACTAGTCCTCAATCAATTCAGATGTCTGTTGAAGAATTAAGTTAGTAAGTTCGAATTGACTTTAAATTCAAATTCATTAAATTCTACCACCATGTATTCTTAATTTCGGCAAACAAATATTCCATTTGGAATTTGACAAAAAATTTGAATTAAAACTTAAGTCCCATTTGATTCTACACTCCCTTTCAACTATGCTTGTTTCTCTATGCCGATTGAGATTAAATTCAAGCTTCAGCTTTGGACTAAAAGTTACTTCAATTTGAAGTTAAGATTCCAAGCAACTTCCAGAACTTCGAAGTAGAAATTAAACATTGATCTTTCCTTCAATTTCAAGTTCAAATTCTACTGTCAACATCGTCATCCCATAAAGCTTCCGACTCGATTCTAATTTCCAAACCGATTGCTTACGGAATTGCTATTTTGCAACATCAATTTCACAGACCGTTTCATGCAACACACTTGCAACCATTTAGCTTCTCTGATAACCTTTCAACTGCACTCTGTCGGATGCCTTTTGATTGTTGTCTGTTGAGTTTTTTTTTTCTTTTTTTTCGTCGTTACTGTAATTAATTGCATTATTATTAGTTATCAGTTTTTTAGTGATCTTATCATTCTAATATTTCCAATCTTTTTGGCTTTGATATCCGCATGTTAGCAATTGTTATCAGCTATTAATAACAGTAACATTGCAAAATTATAAATGAAGTATTCAGAATAGTGTATAATACCTGAAGAAGAGAGAATAGCTGATCAATTTGAATTACCAACTGCTTTCTTTGTTATAATTTCTCGTAGTGAAATATATTGATAATATTTTGAAGTTGGTGGAATTGAAAACACTTTAATAAGGATGAAATTAGTATCCGACCATAAAATGTGCACTCGGATTTAAATTTCAACCTTAAATGAACAAAATTTATATTAGTGAGATATTCAGCTATTCTTATTCGCCACTTGTGCAAGATATAGAAATGAGGATTTGAAGTGGTTCGGAACATAGTAAAATTCGTAAGATATCTATACTGGGTTATAACAGTTGCTGATTATCAGTTAGAGAGTCAGAAATCTAGAAGAATTCTATATTGTTAATTTTCTTTGCTTGTTGAATAAGCCTTGCAAATTATTATGTATAATAGATCAGTAGATGAGTACTTCATTGAATAAGTATCAAAATCCATTTTAATGCATAAAATCCAAAATCCTCTTTAATGCATAAAATGATGAATTGAGGGAATTTGATAATGATCACCAAGCGTTTCGGAATTGTTAGAGTTAACTGTTATCAGTTCATTTTTCGTTATTTTTGATAAATTTTTTAGTATCAAATTAAGTTCCAATAAAATGCCACCGATGCCACCTGTTGTAATGGTTTCGAGTCGCGAGGAAGATTCTGTGAATACCGAACCATCGATGAGCGGTCGACAAGTTATCGGAATTATTTATCCTCCACCAGATATTAGAAGTCGGTTTCATTTTCAGCTTATGGTGCTTTTGTTTATTTGAAGTCAAAGATCATTTATCAGTACTTTTCGTTACTTCACTATGTCATCAAATATGCAGCAAAGCATATTATTTCTATCGCATTATATATTAATCGAAATTTATCGTGATCGATACTATTCTCACATTTTTTTCATAATTGAACTTGTAATGTTCAGTGATAGCTGCTAACAGAAATGAAATTTCTTTTTTCTTTTAGCAATCGTCGACAAAACAGCGGCATTTGTTGCCAGAAATGGAATTGATTTTGAGAACAAAATTCGAGAAAAGGAAGCAGCTAATCCACGATTCAGCTTTCTGAGTGCAACGGATCCATACAATGCTTACTATCAACACAAAGTTGTGGAATTTCGAGATGGGAAAGCAACTGAACCATCAGTACCAGTAAGTTTTCAAACTTTGAAATTTGAAATTACTACATTTTTAAAACTTTGAAATGGAATAATATAACGAAATCAATAGAGAAATTCAGCGGATGGAATAGTGGAAGTAATGTATTGGTTGTAATATAACAATAAACTATAAAGATCATTTAACAGACGATAAAAATAAATTTATTTTGATGTATCATATTACACTGAAAAAATTATTTTGCGATATGCGTATAAATTATGTAAAAATTTATTATAACATAACAAATTCTTTTTTATAATTTATTTCTAATTATATTTCGTTGACCACATAATGTGCGTAATTTCATATTTGAATTATATTTAGCGACCACAAATACCAGAAGCAGTGAAGGAACATGTGAAACAAGTAGAGTTTGTGCCCGAAAATCCTCCACCTCCATTCGAATTTGATGCTGATCCAGCTACAATAAATGCATTTGATTTGTAAGTTCAGTTGTGATTTCACAGAAAATTCGCAGAAAGTTAAGAAATTCGAAAAGATCTGTGTGGATATTCCTCAGTATTTCTTTAGAAGTATTTCAGGGATTTGATCAAGTTAACAGCATTATTTGTGGCACGTAATGGGCGACAGTTTCTGACTTCACTCATGAATCGTGAATCGAGAAACTATCAGTTTGATTTCTTGAAACCGCAACATTCAAATTTCACCTACTTTACGAAGCTCGTAGAGCAGTATACGAAGGTTTAAATACATATTGAAAATGAATTATCATTTTAACATTTCACCAAAATTTGTATTTAATTATCTCGTCGAAAAATTATTTGTCATGTATTTTAATTTGATCCTGGATTCTATTTAATCACTTTAAATAGTCCTTTAGCTTAAATGCAGTTAACATTTATGATCATCCTTTGTTTTACACACATATATTAAACTAAAGTGAAAAGCGCTAATTTGAATTTATTTTGGAGCAGCAGGAGAGAGAAAGGAATGTAAAAAGCAACAAATGATTGACTGTGAATTTTATGATTTTTTATTTTTTTATTTTGGTTATTTTCAGATCATTGTTCCTGATAAAAATATTGTGGAAGATTTAAAAGCTGAAGAAGGTAATACAAAAAAGATTCTTGAAAATGTAAGATATCGAGTCGGCTGGGAAAAATATCAACGAGCGCAGAAGGAGAAAGAAGATGCCGAGGTTAATTTGTTTCAGTTTCGTTCTTTGATTGGCAGTTAATCTAGTTAATCAGTTAATATTAAATATTGGTTTTTTTTCGTCCCCAATAATATATAAATTTATTCTTTCTATTGTTTAAAGTTAGTAGGGATATATTTTTTAATTTCCTGAACCAGTAGAGAATACCTAGAGGCAACGCATTATCAACACACCTCCAAAGATTAATAGAAGAATATATTTTATGCTTGATATTTTCCATTTTCAGATTTTTAGTTGAGTTGACTAGTATTTGTGTTCCATTTAGTTTTTGTCATATATTCTTAGATTATTTTATATCATTGTATTTTTATTGATAGATTGAGAGAGAACGAATAGCTTATGCACAAATCGATTGGCATGATTTCGTTGTAGTTCAGACTGTCGATTTTCCTCTCAACGACACAGGTGAACTTTGTTAACTTTTCAAATAAATTATAAGCCCAAGTCAGAACTTATTTGTTTTATTAAATTTGTTATGTTCCTAAGAATGAACCAAACTTGCTTTCACACAATTTATATCCATTGTTAGCAAGGATTAATATTTCTCTATCAGATTTTTTTTTTCGAATTCACCGAAAAGTTTTTCTCACTGAAAAGTTTTCTAAAAGCATTCACTGAAAAGTTTTTTAATGGAAGACTGAGAAGCAAAATCTTTTTCTTTATTTCTGCTGTTAAGCAATTTTATGATTGTTCTCATTAATTAGAATTTCAGCAACTTTACCACCATTTTGTACACCCAAAGATGTTGGCGCAAGAATTTTGATGCAACAACGACAGGTGGACCAGTTTTTTTTTTTTTTTTTCACTGAAGACTGTTCGAATTACTTAATTACATTGATATCGTAATACGTATTGCTAGAGATGCAGATTATAATTTTTGCTGACCATTTGTTCTCTGTGAATAAAGGATCTGTTTACTTTTTTAAAGAGCATTTAAAGGAACATCATGCTTACATAAAACTGAAACATTGAATTGAGCAAGTCGATTTCAAACTGAACAAACTGTACATTTTCAGGAAGCAGCAGCGAAAGCAGCTGCAGAAGAAGCAGTAGAGATGGACGTTGAATCAGATTCTGATGAAGAACACCAGGAAATTCAGAATGAAGTAGGTTGTTTCAGTATTAAAGTCATTATCCTGCTTACTGTGTATATATAGATGCTTTGGTGCTAACATTTTGAAGGGATAAGAATATTCTTTTCATCCAAAACTGTTTTGTAAAACAGTTTAAGATTCAGGTTTTGCGATTAGAACAAAAAGTATTTTACTTCTTAAGTTTTAAGGTTAATTTTGCTTCTTGACATGTCACATTTCTTATCCATAAGTCTTTATATAGACGATTTTCCTTCATATTAAAACTCTTAACAGAATTAGTTATTTGTTACAATTGTAATTTGGGGATAGGATAGGCCCGAAAATCAACAAGTCGGAAGTATTAAGTGAAAATAGCGCTCATTTCCGAAATAAAACCAGAACACTAGAAGAAATTGAAAATTCAATTAGTGAAACAGATTGAAATGCCATGTGGAATGCAGTTGATACCTTTCTTAAGGTTACAAATGGTGACGTTGAAAATGGTGATGCCAATCATGAGAAGAGAGCTCCATATGAAGTAACTCAACCGATGCCTGCTCCACCATCGGAAGATACCGTTGTAATCAGAGATTATGATCCGAAAAAATGTTTGTTTTTTTTTTTTTTTTCAATTTCATTTTTTGAGATCATTAAGATTTGACAGTAGAATTTATGAATCATTGTTAATTATAACTCTAACCTTCAGAGATTCTTTGAGAGACATGTATGAGAGATTAAAATGAGTAATAAGTGACAAAAAAATCTGTTAAATGAAACTGGAAAAGGCATTTTACATCTCTGAGATCATGAGAGAAAATCGAACTTTGAATATTCCATCATGACTCATCCCTCTCTTCCTTTTCATTCATTGCTTTTCAATATTTTGAATATTACTTATAAATTTCTTAGGTTCTGATGTTTTTCTTCGACATATATTTATTTCAGCAATAGCTGCACGAAAAGCTGCTGACAAATGGATTATTTCACCTCTTACTGGTGAGCGAATACCTGCTGATAAATTACAGGAGCATATGCGTTACAATACTGTTGATTCGCAATACAAAGAACAGCGAGAAAGGTATTTGTAGAAATAAATTTTCTGTAAAACTGATCTTTGATGCACTCACATTTCATCCTTTTCTGAACATTGGTCTTTTTTTTTCAGAGAGTTGTCGGATCGTAATGAAGAAGAACCAGTTTATGCGCCGGGTGCAGATATTAGTACGAATATTGGTAAGTTTGCAGAACGTCGTACAGATATATTTGGTCATGGTGCGGAGCAGACGATTATTGGTAAAAAAGTAAGTTTATTCTTTTAGCTAATTTATTAATGCTTTTGTATTTAATGGATATTTACTTTCGGATGCTCAATTATAATAAACTAATGTTAGGGTAAATTGAATTTAACGTATATCTGCTTGGCATACAGCTATTCATTATTGTTATGGAAGTTATAATAATATTGTTTTGAGTCCTTCGACCCCAAATGATAAAATTAATGATTGTTAACGGAATATTCTCTACATATGATAACCTTGGAATTGAAAGGAGAAAAAAGAGTTTGCCTACATCATAATGTTATTTTCAGCTTGGTGAAGAAGAGGAAGCACCACGTGGTCCTGATCCGAAGCTTATCTGGGATGGTCAGCAATCAACAATCGATCAGACAACGAAATTAGCTCAGCAAAGCGTCACATTAGGTATTTTTATATGTAAATCTGGTAAAAATTACCGATATTTAAAATAAATAGCGACAAATTACATAGACAAAATTCTTTCAATAACTTCGTTTATGATCATCCAAACAATCAATCTTTTATTATCTCGTGCAGTGTTTTTTGCAACAGCAAAGTTTTGAAGAATATTGAAGATTAGTAAGTATTAAACATGATTAATCATTGTATATTTTTAAAAGAATAAAAGATTTCATGAATAATAAGTATATACTAATGTAGAAATTTTTTTCAGATCAACAAATCAATGAAATTCATAAACAACATGGATATATTGCTGATCCAAGCAAGGAAAGAATAGGACCAGGTGCTGTGCCACCTCCTCCAGTTCAGACAGTTGCACCACCAGCTACGACAATAGCGATAACAGCAACAACTACTACATCTTCGTCAATCACCCCTACTACAACCAACACAACAACACCAACTACAATACTGCCGAAACCACCCATTCCTACTCCACGGCCATCAGCATCACCTTCACAGACTACACCAACACCGACTCCGGTACCACCAACTCAAGCTATTCGACCACCAGTTGTTCCTCAAATCCCCATCCGACCACCACCACCTGGGTTTGTAATTATCCTATTTCATGTTTCTTTTTCATAATTATTTGTTAGTTCATGTTTATATCATTAAATATTGCTTGCAGTAAATTGCGACATGAGAGCCCATTTTTTTTTTCTTTAAATAATAATTTGCATGACAAATTGGTGATGAAAAAAACAGTTTAGTAGATAGATAAAGTAAACGCTAAAGTGAAAATCCCACAATTGATATAAAAAATAAGTAAATTTTAGATTTGCAACAATACCGTTTCCAGGCGCACCAGTGCCAATGCCACCTATGTCAATGCCTGTTATAAGAGTTAGTTCATTTTGATTGAATTATTTGTTTTCTTCTTTCTAAGTCTTTTTTCAAATAAAAAATTCAATATATTAAATCACTTTGATTAAGAGGAATTAAAAAGTTCAAGATTCTCTTCTTTTTTCCATTTAAGCTTAGTTTCAAAAAGCTTAAATCATTTTTTAGCCACCAATTGGAGTTCCAATGATACCAGTTCCAGTAATTCCGCAGACGCCGCTTACAGTTCGTCCGACTAATGCATCAACAGTTCCTATTCCACCACCCGCAACCTCAACTGCTCCTGTGGTCGATACAAATGCAACTACTAATGCATCTGTTGGAGATGGAGCTCCGCCTGCGAAAAAGGCTCGAACAGAAGATGAACTTGAAAGTGAAGATGTTTGGCTTACAAAGGTATTTTTACACTGATTGAGATTTTCCAGCTGACTTTGAAATTTCAGATACTCTAAATTTTGAAGCTAGAGCTTTATTATGTTTTATAATTTTATTATGTTTCATTTAAGCCAAAATCATTGATTATATGGGATTTAAAAGTCCGTGTGTAACAATGAAAAAGAAATGCAGAATTGTAATCATAATGATACGGTATTTTTTAAGGTCACTGGATCAATTACAGTTAGTGTCCAGATACCTAGCACTGCTCCTAATCCGGAATGGAAACTTGATGGACGACGATTAACTGTTTCTATGGATATTGGTGCTCCGGTAAGTTCAGATTTGCACTTATTAATCATCACTGATGAAATTCGAAATTGTGGAACTTTTAATAGTCTGAATTATTAATTTTCGAGTTTTTATCAAATAAATGTAAGGCAAGTTCAGATTTCTACGCTGAAGAGTTTTGTTCAAGACGAAACTGGGTTACCATGTTCAAAACAGAAGTTGTCTTATGAAGTAAGTTTTTCCAGTTTATTTGGAATCATAGTATCTAGAAAAAAATTTTTTTTCAAGATTTCTAATATATTAAAATCTAAATTCTCTTATATCAAGTCTCTTGTTTCCTAAGTTTTTACTTCCGTTTCTTTTAAATATTTTTCCTATGTTTGAATTTATTAAATACTATCAATTTTAGGGATTGTTCTTGAAAGATGCCTGCACATTAGCCTATTATAATATGAATACTGGAGCTGTTGTACAATTATTAATTAAAGAAAGAGGCGGGAAGAAAAAATGATCAGAAAAAAGTATGACTAACCTTGTATTTTAATTTCATTCAATCAAATTTATCATGAATTGTACTTTGTTAAGCAGTGAATTTTTTTTTTTTTTTTTTTTTTTTGTGGCTGATTTTATAGATGTAGTACTTCTTCATGAATCATCCATTCAGTATCCATATTTTAGAATTGCTTATAATGAACATCACTAAGATTTTTTGCACTGTTTTATAGTTTTCTTGAATTCAGTACCGTCTTCATAATTGTTCTTTAGCCAAAAAAGAAAAAAAAAGGAAAAAGAACCGGATAATGTGTCATAGAATTTTGTGTTTTTGATTTGTTTTGGCCAGAATCATGAATTGATGTTTTGATATGCCACTATTACTATATTCACATCACAGTAAGATGCCGAAGTCAAATTTTTTGGATTGAATATTTTCAAGATTAAATCCCACATTCTGCATGATTTGTAATGTAGTGAGATAAATTTTAACCATTTGAAAGTATTTGACAGACTTTATTTTTCACAAATAATTTTTTATACATTCGATGAAACGTATTGTACAATAAAATGTTCGCAATTTAAAATTCGCATAGGTTCTACCAATAATATATATGGATAGATATCTTAAGCTGAATTTATTTAAGACATTCAAGTCTTCCATAATTCTCTTCCTTCATAAATTGCAATCTAAATTTCATTCCATACATATCTAAAAAAAGAGAAAGACTTAGGAAAGCCATATATAAGTTATTAAAATGAGGAATTATAAAAAGTGATGTCTTTTTAAATAAAAAAAAGACATCTAAAATGAATGAAGAATAAATATGTGCAAAAGAAGAAATTTTGCCCCTAACAATGAGGTACAACTGAGTTGCACTGCGCTCAGCATGTCAGGAGCAATATCGTTGATTTATAATCAACAAAAAAAGAATCAAACAAAAATATATCTATACATGGAAATCTAGGAAGATTTCGCAGGAAAGAAAAAATCGAAGATTTTCATTGAGCACGTTGTTGAATTATCGATTAGATTTGATCAGTTTGGCTTTTAATTATAATTGACAATATGCATTGTTATTATAGATTCTTTCTAATTTTAATCGAATTAAACAAAAGTAGAGAAGTCAATTAAAATCAGAATCGAAAAAATTTCGAATCGTCTCAATAAATTCGTGGGATACACACAATTTTAAAGATTAAATAACGTTTTAAGTTTTCTTCAAGAAATTTACTTTGAAAATAAGAATCATGTCTGGTTACTGCTTCCTTAAATTTTTTATCAATAATAAATATTTCCGTCGAAATTCCTGAAAATGATATTTGTACGTTACATATCCTTCTAGTTAATCTCCTGCTATTCTAGTAAGTGAAGCAAGTTGTATTATTGTTGTTGTTGCTTTTAACCACGTCGTGACTGCTTCAATAAGCCAAGTTCCTTAATTGCTTTGTATTGATCCGGTATTTCCATGAGAGCATTAAGAGCAAATGATGCTTCCTGATTTGGAGCATTGAACATCACCTGAATAAATGTGATCCTGAATTTTAATCGTTAACTTTTAAAATGTGAATAACGTAAAAAGAAGACAAATTTCAGAAATTTGTAGTTTTCGATATTTCAAAGATTTTGTTTATCTTGAGAGGTAATGGAGAAATTATATTTTTGAAAATATTGAGATTATTCAAAATAATGTCGAAATTAAGACTTTAAATGATTTATAGTATTCAAAATGATATAAGGAAACTTGAAAATTTCGCCATTCTTACACAAACAGAAATACTAAAACTTATTTTAAGATAAGAATTTCCGAGTTTTCTTGAATAACTCAAAAGTTTTTTAAATTTAATTAGAAAGAACAGTAACTTACTTTATGAAAATCAACAAAATGGAAATTATCAAACATTCGTTTCGGTAATGTTTCGTCAAATCTGGTCATCATGTTCCACGGACCATCACCAACACCAACCCTGGAAAATGCTGGTAATAGTCGCATAATAAAATTATAATGATTAATGAATTTGAAAAATTAAAAATGGAAATCTCTTTTTGTGAATTTCATTTTTCCCCATTTTCAAAATTTAATTAAAGACTCCGAATTTGAAAATTAAATTTCTTCGGAAAATGAAAAAAGTTTTTGAATTTAAATTTGAAAAAATAAGAACAAACATTATAATTGATAATGGATAACGTGATGCTGCCGCAATAGCCTTTTGATTGATCTTTTCGTTCGTTACTTGGCCATCGGCAACAATGACCAAAATATGGTATGAATGCTTCTCACGAACAATTGATACTGCCTCAAAAGTTCTTCTTGTGCAATAATTAATTTTATGGCAAATGCAATTATTCGAATTTTAATTTCGAATTTATATATTAACTAGCTGGACCCGGCCAAGCTTGCCCTGGCAGCACATGGTTGGGTCCAGCTAATTCATATAAATAAAAATACAAATGTTCGCTTATTTAAATCCTAAATCTCCGAAAGTTCTCGCCAGTTGCCGGACACGCATATTTATGGTTAATTTTATTGTCTTTACGTGTTGCCACAAAGCAGAATTTTTCTGCCAAGCATTTATTTCGTTCACTGATATCGATTGAGGAATTACAGGTAATGTTTGCCTGAAATTTCTTGCAAGCAATACTAATGTCGTTCCCAAATGATTTGATGCTTTTGCGCAAATGTTGCATTAGCGATTTTTTGTGTGTCATTGTGCCTTCATCCCAAACAGTAAGTTTGCATTTATGCAATACTTTTCCAATGTCGGATGCTTTGGAAATATGGCACATAGGAGTTCCACTGAATTGCATGCTGAATAGCAATTTTAAAGTGGAATGAGTTCTTGCTCTGGTAGCGATGTCCCGCTATTCTGGACGATACAAGAGCTAAAGCAGTCATCTTGGGATCAAATTGCGTCAGAATCAATCTAATTAGGAACGTTTAACCGGTTCCTGGCGCATCTAAGAAGAGATTCCTCCAATCCCATCTAAAAAGAGATTTCTCTGACAGTTTGTCCCACAAAAAGCGTTGATAATGATTGAAGCTTTGATTTCTAAGCACAAATCTTCAGTCGTTATCAAAGCTTCGTTATAGATTTCTGCTGTGAAATCCATATTCATATTTGAATTTTTCTTGTGTATTCGACGGAAAATATCTTCAACTTTGTGCGATTTATGTTTGTTCTATAACTTTGTCGGAATGAAGAAGCGGAGACGATCAATATGATTGCAAACAATGCACGAATTTGATTTAGATCTGACATGTTGCATGCGCCATTAATGCTTACATCCCACGGCCGGTCATCACTCTCTAGTAAATTTTGACATGCACTGCGGAAATTGGCAAGTATGACACCCTTGACAATTCTAAATTGCCGGAAAAACGTTGAACAGTTACCAACAGTTTACAATAAGAACACATTTCAGTCATAATGTCGATGAGAACATACCGGATCAAATTATAATCAACAGCTGGATTGTAACGAGATGTAAGGCGACTGTAATCGCATGACTGATGAGGACGGAGTCGTGTTTGACACTGTTTCTCATTAACATCTTTCATGATCGAATCGTGCATCCTAAACTCTAGCTGCACGTCACTCGGCTGCTTTCTCGGCATGTATACTATCGTTGTCTGTTTCGCTCATTCGCTGATGCCCGTTCTTCCTCAGTTGGTTTACAATTAATCGTCGCAATGTTTCTGCTTTACGAGTACGAGAACCGAAGTTTGATCTTCTGCGATGCATCATTCAGAAGAACTAAAGCAGATCATATTGCACCAAAACTGTTCTGGAAAATGACTTGTAACTGGACCTGAACTTAACTCCTGCTGCCGTCGAACTTGTGACTAAAACTGCTCAAGCTCCCAAGTCCTGATTTTTTAAATCCTTCGAGTGTCCTCTTCCCTCTCCAGCGAGTTACCTTATGATTGGTTGACTTCACTTTTTTTATCTGTAAACTGGAGCATTTTGGCGATAAACATGTTCATCCTTTCGGCTTGTTGGCACCTTTGAAAGGGGTCGCGCTGTTTACCTTGTTTACCACGATTGCATCTTTCAACTTCACTAACATCTTCCAGCCATTTAACCTTTTTTCACCATGAATAATGAGAGAATAATATGGATGGAGGGAATAAAAAATTAGACATAGATAGGAAGGAGGTGGATAAAAAAGCAGAAAAAAGATAGAGTGGAAAAACGATAAAGAAGAAGAACGGCAGGAAAAAGAAAGAGAAATATTTTCAAAAAAAGCATGTTTTTACTTATCACACGTATAACAGATAAAAAAAGTAGGTCTTTATATCTATACGGAACATCCGTCCATTCGAATGCAATCTTGTTCAAAATTTCGAAGCAGTCGATAAAGAATTTTTGGAGATTTGAGGGTTAGAACAGCGAACATTTATATTTTTCTTTTTATGGATTTCCGAATAGTAGCTAAATATATTGAAAACTACCAAAATTTTGGAATTAAAATTTAATTTGATTTGAGAAACATTCAAATACAAAGAATAAAAACCTGTTCAATTAGAGGTACAAAATTTGTTGGACCGGACATTCGAATAAGTGGTGTTTTTTCATTATATATCTTCAGAACTTCTGAAAATTTCCCTGATTTACTATTAGACCTTCAATGAGCTAAATTTAGAATTTTGAAAGTTTGAATTTCAAGTTGCAAAATTTCGGTGAAATTCACCCATTTAAGATATATTTTATAGCTTAACAGCTAACCTTCAAATCCGTTACATTCGGCATTTATATCATTTCTATCACACAAATTGAAAATGCCGTAATCACTTGATTCTTCATCACCGAATCCATAGGTCGGTATCACACCATCAGCATCAAATGATGATAACGTTTTTCCGACAATTTCGATCACCTTTTAATTTTTCAAATTAAAAAAAAAGAATCTCTTTTTTTTCTGAAGGATATAGCAACAGAATGTTTGTAACAAATTAACCATATATTATATTTTATTCAAGATTACGGGATGAATATAAATGTCTGAAAAATCCAGAATCGATTTATTGATTGATCAGTTCGATTATCGAGTATTATATTACTTTTGAAATTTAGAAAATATCTTTCGTTGTAAAATTTTGCAAAGCCGTAATGGAGCACTAAAATTGTTATATCATTCAATTCTTCGAAATGAAAATTTATTTCGATGCAAAATGTGGATTAAAAGAAAATACTTGTTGATAAGGGTTCATCTCTTCAGAACTAAGAGCATGTAAATTTCGTCCATCAAATGTTCTTTCACCTTGATACTTATTTGATTTCGTATAATCAATTCCGAATATTAGATTCGAATATTCTAAACCAGCCTAAAATTGTATATTACATAATTAAAGAGTACCCATTTCGAGAACATGTCAATTTTAGTGACATTTTATTTTAAATCATTTATTTTATGATTAGGTGATATGTATGTATTTGTTTGAATCAAAAGCATAATCAAAAATTTTAAATAATAAATTAAGGACTTTTACTGCAAACTTGAATTCTCCTTATGCTGACTGAATCACTTTTCGTTATAATTCTAGCAAAATGATCTAAAGTCTTTTCTGCTTTGCTACCTCTTTTTATGTCACCCTAGTGTTTTTATTATTTAGAAATTTTTGTAAAGAAATAACGAATTTCTTATCATTTATATGATGGCTATAAAATTTTTTCCAATAAAATCTTTAGGAGTATCATTTCAGTTATTATTAGCATAAATGTTAGCTTCGTGTTTTGCAACATATTGTTTGTCTAACTCAAAAATATGTCTTTTTCAATTAAAATCGTTTTAATAAAAAATTTAAGTTTGTACCTTTTTGATACCTTTGATGATATCTTCCAAAGTTTTATAATGTGGTATATTATGGCCATCAGTGAGTTCCATTGCCAACAACAAACTATTACGGCGTACTGGTACGCTGAAAAGATGAAAGGTATTTGAATCTTAAATTTGAAATAAAACTTCGAAAAATCTGGTTATATATTATTCAAGGAATTAAAAAATATCCCGCATGAAAAATTACATTTGTCAATAATTGGATTTTAAATTAAAGTCATTTTATTTTTCGAGATTCTCCATTCCACATTTTGATATTTTAAAGTTAAAAATGCTTTTATTAAATAGTAGTCCACTTCACGCGTTTCTTCAGCGTCAAATGCGATTCAAATATTAACAGAAATGGATTTGAAAGCAAAGAAAAAAGAGATAGAGCGATAAAATTGAATGTTTGATTATATTGCGGCATCATATCGTCAATTTAATTGTACCGATGATTCCACTCAATTTATTTACTCATGAATCTTCTTGGTTATAGAAACACTACTATTAATCAGAAATGATTTAATTACTTATCAATAAAGGTATTCTGAACTGGAAAAGTGATTATTAAAGCACAAAAAAAAGGAGAAATTGATAGCAAAATTTCATACAAGTTCGGAGCTTCATTTTGTCGTAAAGTTGGCCGTCGACCATGCTGTTCTTTTTTCATCGGTTTTTTCACAATCATTGGAATTTCTCGCTGTTCCACTGTTACACTCATATCCATTGACATCGTTTTCTCAGTTACTTCAGCCGCAAAACTTACTCTACAAATAGTAATGATAAGTAAACTCAATAATGATATTACTATCCAAACTGCGAATTGAAATTCAAAACAGAATATACTTAAATGGAAATCGAAGATGAATGAAATAATGATTCAAATACTATTATGAAAAAGAAATTTTATCGGTCAAATTCAAAATATTTGATCACAATTAATGATAAATAATACTTAATTACACATAATCAATCATCTTCTAATATTTATTTATTGATTGCAATAATCAAGTCGTAAATCGATAGTTAAAAAGATCAAAAAAATTTTCAAAAAGTACTTACCGTTTTTCGACTTTTTCTTCTTGTCCTTCATCTACCAATTTATGTCGTAACGTCACATTCACGGCTTCCGCACAAACCAATGCTTCATGTTCCAATATGCTTGCCGATTTTTCAATTTCTACTTTACCGTCGGTACGCTGTACGTCAACACGCATTTCCGCTTCATGCCGTATGAACGTCTCTTGAGCGGAATCTGTTTGCAAAGAAACAGGTAAGCATTCTCTAGCTAATTTTAAAACAGATTCTACATGCACTACACTAATACGCCTCCACACTTCTAGTTTTTCAGTTCCTATTGCTGATTCCACACTTTCCTTTGTTTCCAATACTTCCGGTAACGCCACGTTCATTGCTTTGATTGTATGGCTGCTGTTGCTCTCCATATCTTGTTTTTCAAATGATGCTTCGAAATTGAAGATAGTTTCTTCCGTTGCCATCAGATTCATAGCGATATGTTCACCATAGCGTACTTCACGCTTCATCAGCGTTACGCCAAGCTGTTGTTTCAGTGATAACTTGGATTCTAGACAATTATACAGCTCTGCGTATGATTCTTTTGAAGCATTACATCGTAACTCGATTATTCCACCTTGATTCTTTGCCTTCCACATAGTTTGTGTCGATTCAGAATCTAAAGTTTTTTGCATCGTAACATTGGTTGCTAGCATCAGCTCACTAAATTCGTTCGTAATCAATTTCTGTGGTTCTCCACGATTTGCTGCCTCCCTTCTCATAGAAACTTCGAATTGTGCCAGTTTCTTGGATTGTAATTCCAGATTAATAGACACATAATTTTCTTGAGAAGCTGGACAGGATATACTTATTGATTCACCTCGATTTGCCGTCTTCCTTGATATTGTGGAATCTAGTTTTGCCAAAGTTCGCGTTAATGTATGTGTAATCGTGGTGGTTTGTTCACCTGCATGTTTGGTACTCAATTCCAAGCGACCACCAAAACGCATTTCTTTCAAAGTAATGATCTGACCAGCACTGGTTTCTGTAGGATGTTCCCATGAGAAATTACTGAATTCGTTAATTTCTGTTGGCTCTGTTAACGTAATACATCGATCTTCACCTCTACGTGATGCACGTTTCGTGGTTTCAACGCCGGATAAATCACTTGCTTTTTGGAATTGTATGTTTATCACAACTGTCTTTTCTGTACTTGCCAACATGTGACACATTTCAGTTGCTCGATTCTTATCCATAATAATCATTTGCATTTCAAGCTGTTTTGGACCTTGAAAGCTAAGCGAGGATTGAACACTGATCATTGTTTCTTTAGTAGCCAAAGTATTTAGAATCAGTGAACCACCAAAGCGTATTTCGGGAAATACTTCTGAAAATTCACCAAAAACTGCATTTGGTCTTTGATATTGTATATTAGTGGTTTCAGAAATGATAGTACTTTCGGTTAATTCAACAATTACTGGCTCAATTTGATTAGCTGTTTGAATAGTGATCGTTGATTGATGACCGATAAGTGGACGATTCAAATTGCAACTAATTTCAGTATGCATTTCGGTTGTGCATGATGTTGCAAGTATGGGGTGTTCCATGCTATGACGTGCTGTAGGTATTGCAAAAATAACTCTTTCTAAAGTGGAATGTGAAGCTGACAAAACAGCTGTAAATACGATAGTGGAATCTTGAGCGAAATGAGTTGATAAAAGTACACTTCCACCGAAAAGTTTATCCTTCATGCATAGTTGAGCTTTTTCGGATGTTTCGTCACGTTGACAATGAGTGGTAATTGTTTCGATTTCATCAGTACTTTCTGCGGTGATAAATTTAGCAAATTCATAATTTGCAGTACGTAATACTAACGCTGTTTCACTCTCAGAAATCAATTTTTTCCGGAGACAATATTCTTCATTGCTTTCTTCGAGTTTGCTTGATTGCACGGATAAAATGCATGGGTTTGCAACATTTGCAATTGTTTGGTGCAAGCATGCTTCCGCAAACATTAAATGTTTAGAAATAAGATCTTCGCATATGTTAGCAATAATTTCGCTTGTTGCTAAAGTTTCTAACTTCTGATGTCCTCCATAAAGAGCGATGAATATTATCTTCTGAATCTCTATATGCTCCTCCTTATGCTGATATTTTAGAATGATACTTTCTGTTTCCAAGCTAATTTCTCCAACAGTCATTTGTACCGTATCAATATTTGCTATTTTTTGTGTAATTGCTACATCACCGGTTTCAAGTTTTCGTTCCAAAGTAATTATTTCATTACTTTCTACCGAAACTGTCGACTTAGTCGAAAATACTACGGGAATGCTTCTATTGGATATTTTAGTTGAAAAGTATATTTCGTCTTCGGTAGGCAATTTCGATTCCAGTCGAAGTATCAAATCAACTACCGATTCTTTCATGGCAGAAGTATTCAAAATTGAATGACCACCATAGCATGATTCAGGAAGAATTGCTTCAATTTGTTCCACCCCATTCTCTTGTTTAAATTGATAATTCGAGAATTCATTCTCGTCACATGTTTCATGCAATTTACAAAACATATCATAACCACGGTTCGGTGCAATCAAAGTTTTACACACTTCTAGCATTCTAGCAATACGTTGAAGATTTGGACAAATGGTAATTTCTACAGTTTCCGATTGGATCGTTTCCAGCGGAAAAGCTTTCACAATATTTTTAATTTTAATTATTGTTGAAGCACTCAAAAAGGTGTCACGTCGTTTCTCTACAATCCATTGTACCAACTTCTGTTCTTCTGTTGTAGCAAATGTTGCTAGGATGCATGGTTCAGCATTCCGTCTCAACCATATCGTCTTCTCTGAAATTTCCTTTGCTCTTTCTTTAACATAATTTAAATTAATAATCAATACAAGTGCTTCGCTCTCTTGTATCGTCAATGAATTCCTCATAAATGGTTTTTGGTGCACAATGCAATGTGCATCATCTGTACTTTCTACACTTCGCAGAATCACAGGTATATCAGCAGATTCTGATGTCGTTGCAATGGCTTCACAATATGTACCACGATTCCAGTTTTTGGAAATGATCAACTGACTGCAGTGTGCGATTCGAATACTACTACTTGTAAGCTCTCGTACCGCATTCAATTCGTATTCTTCCGCAGCACATGTAATGAAATTTAATTTTCCACCAAATCGAGCTTCCCTTATTATCTTCTCCAGCTCTACAGATTCAACTTCTCGTGCGAATTGCAGATAGCTAGTCTGTCTTACATCCGTTGTTTCAATTAATTTTGCCTCAATATTGATGCCTTTATTGGCTTGTTTAAGGAATAAATGAGCTTCATCGATAACTGACGGTCTTATCAAATCCGTTCTAATTTCTTGCATTACCTCAGTAATATGTTGTGTTGATAATACTGGTGCCATCACTGTCACCACTTCTTTTAGCGTTTTCACTGCAACCTCAAATGCTTCATCTTTGTGATAATCAATTTCATGGTATGCAAGTGTTTCCTCCGTGGATTCCGTATTCAATGTCAGATGTCCGCCATAATTTGGAACCTTCCAAATAATCGGAAGCTTCCACGATGATTCCTTAATTTTGAACTGTGCATGTACAGTATGCATAGTTTCACCGATTTCCAGGAAACAACTTCTAATCGGTTCAGCTTTTCGAGAGCAAGGAAGTTGCGTTGATGCAGTTTGCATTTGTTGCGCTTTTTGCCAATTAATTTCTATTAATGTCGCTTTGGATGTTGATGCCAATACTTCCATCGATGCGAAATTCTTAACATTCTCCTTCAAAACTTCACGAACTGTTTCATTTTCGATTCGACGTAACATTGCCATGCTAGTATTACGATCTTCTGTTTTTGTTGCTTTTGTTATTAGCTGATAATTACCACCAAAACGTTTCTCAACAAAATTACCTTCCATTTCATATGCTTGAATTTCTTTAATATATTGAAATCCTATAATAACAAAGTCTTGTTTGGTTTCTTGCAACCACACTGATAAATGTTCTCCCTTATTTCCGATAATCACAGCATGATTAATAGCAATCGCTTCTGATGGTATCCTAAATTCATCGTATGCATTTGCGACTTCTTCTTTTGTGCTATTGGTTGTTAGCATTTGTGGTTCGCAGTCTTGGCTGATAGTAACAGTTTTATTAAATTCGGCAAATGTTACTTGTTCGGATGTTAATTGCGCATATAATATCGCCTGATCTTCCAGATATTCTTCTACATCAACCACTATGCCATCATCTTTTCTAGCTTCAGGCCATATTATTTCCACTCCCAAAGGAATCAATCGTTTTCCTTCGAATTCCACAAGCATCGAGAATCTTTCATCTCCAGCTTGTTCGCATTCAAAAATTTCTGCCGCCATCCAGTTAGCTGAAATTCGAACGGTTTCAAGATATTTCTGTGCTACTTTCTGTTCCAAACAAATATCTACATTTGTATAATTTGTTTCAATATCTTCGCATTTGATGTGCAATGGAATAGCTGCGATAAATTGTTGATCTCGCCAAATGTATTCGTTTGCTCTTTGCTTCGGTAAAACGTTGGATATACGATGAAGATTGATCACTGCGATTAGCTTTTCCAGAATCGATTCATGCATGGATACATACAACATATCGTAATTTTTATCACACCAAATTATCTCATAACTTCCTTCTTCTTCAGACTTTTCCAGTCGGATTCTCATTTCGTCAAATTCAATCTGGAAGCTACGCTGACAGCGTTCCGACGTTATGACGTTTCTGATTGTATTTATCTTCAATTTGCATTCCGTTGCTACCCACGTCTGGCTAATTGAAATTTCTTCTTCGGTGGTTGCTGTGGTTGAGAATATACTTACAATATTACGTGCATGTTGCAGTCTCACTTCTGCTTCCAAATCTCGATCAACAGTAGTCCATTGTGACAAAATTTCAAAACCTTCAGAATCTGTTTCTTTCAATTTTTCACGCACAGCATCTGTGCGAGCTCCTTTTAAAATACTTTCAGCTTCAGCGAGCACTTTGCGTGACTTAGTTAACTCAACAGTTTCTTGCAGAGCTATTGACTTCGCATATTTAGTTTCCAGACTAACAGCTCCTCGATTGACGACAGATTCACGGATATTATCTTCTACTTCTAGGTTAGATGCTGGTATAGACAGTTCTACGCTTGCTTCTTTGCTAGTCTCTTGGGCATGTTGCGTTTTCAAATGTTGCGACAATGTCAAAGCAATGCCAATAACATGTGATGTAGCTTCACTTGTTTTCTTCGCCGAACGACGCATCAACAAAACTCCAGCATCTGACTGTACTTCTGAACTTTCCGTAACGGATTCTGTTAAGTTTTCAGCTCGAGATATTGCTTTTTGCACATTTTCCGCAAATAATGCTTCTTGTTTACGTTCCAGGCTACTTTCCTTCATTTCCGATTCTATTTTAAATTGCCTTTCATCGCCTGATACAGCAGTAATTGTAGGAAAGTGTATGGAGGCGTTCTCATAAGATGGTTTCATATATAGCGTATTTCTACTTTCCAATTGTAATTCTTGACTAGCTACAGTATTAAGCATAACTTGTTCACGATTAGATTCATTGATATTAATTGCGCTATCAAAATCGTTCACAACAGTACTCCATGTTGTATCTATTAGTTTTGCTACTTCACTTTGTGCAATATATCGTTCACTGATAATCCATTCTCGACTGATATCTTTTAAGACAATTTTTCGAGATTCGTACTGCGACTGTTTATCAAGCATAATTGAAGAAGTCACATGTGCTTCAGAACTTGCAATAAGATCAGTGATAACTTTTGCACGATTTACTTCACTCATTGTACGTCTAGCTATTTCGGTTGGCTCAACTTTTATCAGCGATTGTTCCAAATTTTCAATGTATTCTCTGCTCGCTTCCAAACTCAAAAATTCGTCCCAATGTCGACTAATATTGTTTGATATTTTAGCTTCATTATTTTCAGTTTTCTTCAAAAGAATTCTTGCAAAATGAGCAATAGTTTCCATTGAAATGGAACCATATTCTTGGAAAGCTCCGATCTGTTGCTCGGAATATCTATCACTTATATTTATTGCTTCTTCAGCCATTTGTTCATCAGATTGTTGAAATACAGCTTCAGTGTTTCCTTGAACAATTTTCCATACACCAATTTCAGATGCAAATGGCTTGAATGAAATCATTTTATTTGTGAAATCCGAGAATTCTGGATGTTCGATTTGTTCAACAATTTGCACTTCTTCTTGTTTAACTGCATCAACAGTGCAAGCCATACTTTGCAGTTCTGCAACTGCAACATACGTCTCAGCTGATGTCGCATTTTGTAATACATCCCAGTGCGCCACGTATTGTTGCTGTTCACTGCCATATTCATGAATACGTGAAGAAATTGTTTCGTATCTATCATCTAAAAAAACGTGTCCAATACATGATAAATGTTCTGTCTGTGATTCGAAATCACTCATTAGACTGTCTACTTCTTCATGTATTGTTTTCAAATTCATAATTACTTCTGCAATGGGTTTTTGTACAATATTATAAGCTTCATCTAATTTAATCCTACAATTATCTTCTAGTTGTATATCCAATGAGACGGATTCTGAAGCAGCAAACTGCGTTTCAAGATGATTTTCAAGTTTCACTGAAGCAGCAAATTGTACTTCGGCTTTTTCTGCTACTTCATCATGTTCCAACCTTGCGAATGAACCCGTTGTCATTATTTGCGCAATGCCATATTCGATAATACGTGCTTGAGCTTGAATGACTTCCAGGTTTCGTACCACAGCACTGCATGCTTCATCGAAAGATCCCTTAAGCAATGAATGTTCCTGTGTTTCAGAAGTTACCATTAATTGCTTTTCATAGGTAGCAGCTTCTTTCAAGGAATGCGTTAGTTCAGTGGCATCGGAAGATTCCATCTTCTCGATCATCCTCGAGAAATCGACACTTTCTTCCATTGTCGTTACAGTTGAGAACTTTTCTGCTTGTATTTGTCCAATTGGTACCACTTTTTCCGTCCATGCCTTTCTTACAACTTTGCTCCACTCAGCAGTTAATGCTTCTTCTTCATGTCCAGTTTCCGGATGTCTAGCATGTGCTTTCTCCGTTTTAATGTTTTTGATGCTTGTCGATATTTCCAGAGAATTATTCCGACTTTTTTCCAAAATAGATTGTTGCGTAATAAAACTTTCGACAGTGGAATGCAATTTTATATATTCTTGAATAGTCATCTCTTCTGGAACAACCATTACAACAGTCCATTGATCCGTTGGACCTTGTAAAACGATGTCCTGCGTGACATCTTCACTTGAAATAGACTGTGCATCCAGGTTAACTCGAAGTTCCGATCTGTCAGCAATGATTTCTGTGCATTGTTCAACTGTTTCTTGAATTACACTTCGCAGAAATACACCATTTAAACTAGTTACTTCTTTGTTATATTCTGTGGTACTTGCTATTGTAATTTCCTTATTAGGAATTTCAACAGTTGTTATGTGTTCCATTTTTTCCTCTGATTTGCGCAATAGTTGTTCCTTATATTCGTCGGAAAATGTGAAATTCGATGTTGCTGCTTCAGATTCTAAAGTCTCAACGACGACTTCTGTATCGGGTAGCGCTTCTTGATCTGCTAAAAAGTTAGACTTGTCGATTGATTCTGCTTGAATTGTTTGACGCAACATTTGAACTGCTGTTAAGTCCTTTTCGCTGACATTTTTATTAACTGATGCTTCACGTTCAACAGTTCTATAATCCGTTGTTATATTTCTCTGTTCATCTTTTATTGTTTCATCAAATATATACCTTAAATCAGTATTACAGGTCACTTCTGCTTCTTTCATAGCACTGGTTGTCATCGCTGTTTGGTGATAGTTTACTAATTTAGATTCAGTGACAACATTTTCTATTATTGAGGCTTTTTTCATTTCCAAATCCAGTCGAGATACGTCCGAGATATCACCATGATCTGCTTGAATCGCACCATCGGTTTCTACGTTTGTGCTTCGACGCTCGATTTGATAAAATTGTTTTGATTCATGCTCGGTTTTAGTCAATTCTTCAGCTTCTATTTGTTCTATTTCTTCTAGGAATTCCGACTCTCGAAAGGTACCAACTGTTGTCATCTGGCGTTCAACTGTTTCAAATTGTCGTATCTGTTCAAATTCTTCTTCGGTTTTCCTTTGTTGTTGTAATATTTTCACTTCCGGTGTTTTTGCTGTAACATCTATTTCATCCCGTGTAATTGATGTTTCCTTTTCGATTACGGCAATTTCTCTCAAAAGTGACTTTTTCATGGGTTTGAACGGGAAATGCACAACAGCATCAAACTGAGTATTTCTTTCTTCACAACTAACCTGTCTCTCGATCTTTTCGGATGTCGCAGTTGACATCTGTAAGGTCGTTACTAAATCATAATTTGTGAGTAATGCAGTTTCACTCCATGCTTGCTCAACTGATCTTTTAACTTTATCATAAGTATTAATACTATCAGTTTGGCTTATTTTCTGCTCCGGAATTTCAACAATTACTTTTGGTGAAGTGGACATAGTTTGTGGAAATGCTTGATGGTTAACCAATTTATTATGGTTGTATTCTACTTCTTGCTTGGATATTTCTACTCTTTCTGTATCAGTGCTAACTGCGGTAATGTATTTGTCTTTTGCCGATTTTGGTACCATTTGCTCAATGGTTTCTTCAATTTTTGTAGTTCTACTAGTTGTTGGTTGAAATATTTCATTCTGGTATTCAAAACCTAATGATGGAACCTGAACTTGGAAATGCTTTGCAGTTGTTTTCAATGAAGTTAAATCACGATGATTTTCGCTGGATTCATCCAATTTCAAAACTGTTTCTTCTTTCTTCTGAACAGTTAAAGCTTTCATTGCGTCTTCTACAGTCTGTCTTGGCTGTTTTGGTTGATGATACTTGGCTGAGTGTACAACTGAAGATGATTCAGATTGTTCGGATTTCCTAACTGTAACATCATAATTGCATATTTCTGGAATAATGCTACATTCATTTTCCGTTTCTATGAGGCATTCTTTTAATCTAGTGGCTTCAAGATCGGTGGTCAACGAACGAGTCATTTGGGTATTTCCTATTTTTGGATGCTTCATATAGGCGTACGTAGTATCTGAGATATAATTTATTTCATCGAATGATTCAGGATTCTCTTCCAATGACGATTCAATTAAATCATTAGCGGACTTGGATATATGTTCCATATGGGCGTTTCGCTGTTTATATGATTCGGTGGTAACACTCCAACTTCGTTCATCAGAGAAATATTCACTCGTCGTTGCACTATAATCTCTTGCGAATTTTGATTGCGTCATTGCTTCTGGTGTTACAAGCAATGTTGTGTCAAGATTGAAGCCTGCATGCAGCATCGCAACACGCATTTCACTTGTCCCATTATATAGCTTCCCTTTCAATTCTTCTCTCTCCAATTTACTCCTCGGTACACTTTCTCGACTTTTATCCCTCATTTCTTCAAATTCTCGCTGAATTCGAATTTTTGTACCTTTTTGTATTTCTGATGTTTCTGACGTGAACACTTTCTGATTTTCTCTTTGCGGAAAAGTTCGCAGCTCTTGCTGTTCTTTTTGTCGTATATCGTATAGGAATTCTTGCAAATGCGTCCTTTTCCTTTTCTGTTCATATTGAAGTTGTTCATGACTTCTAGCAACTTCATTACATGTTGCAGTTGCTTCATATATGTTACTACATCGTGACATCAATTCCTGTCTTTCATTTACATTGTTTCGTACATTTTGAAAGTAAGATCTCGATTCTCGGAAAACTTCTTCCATTTCTCGACTATCATTTAAATATTCCATACTTCCGGATGGTTGATCACTTGCTCTACCTAAATCGAAAAGTAACAAAGAATCGGTTTTGACGGAATGCAAATTTGCATTTTTAATTTCGGTATTCGATTGCTCTTGCGCACCAACTAATCGCTCTTTTTTGCTATTAATATTACTTGAAGCTACGGTTGGAATCTGTGTACTAGATATCACTCGTTTTTCGTCAGTTTCAAACTTACATTTGGGAAATATTTTATATGTGCTACTTACGTCTTCTGTCTTTGTTTCATTCATTCGTATTATTGGAATGTCAATAGTTTTAGAAGATTTCTTTGTGCTCTCCATACTTGAAATAGTTTGTTCAGGTGATTTTTCATGTTCACGATGAGTATCGGAGGTAAATGATAACTCAGTTCCATTCTGCTGCATTTGCATGCACTCATCAATCGTATGCAATGATAATGATGATAAACCTTTTACTTGATCGCTAAAATGGGTATTTTGCCGACTAGATTGAGGTTTCATTATAATGCTTGCTTCATGCATGTAAGTGTCACGATCTATATGAAAAGTATCAAACATTTCTTCGAGTTGTTCTTCAGTTTCATCATTTTTGAAATAATCTTTGGATGTAGTTGTTGTTGTTTTAACAACCATTTGTAAGGATACTTTTTCCTCGTCTATTTGCTGTTCAACTTTGTCAGTCTTATCCAATTCATGTGCAATTCTAACACTTATTTCTTCTGAATTTTTCGCAATTTGCTGTGTATAATTGTTGGAAAGATCCATCGAAACAATGCAAGTATTAATTAATGGAATGATTTTTTGTGCTGCACCATAAGTTGGCAAAATAGTTTTGAAATTAGGTAAGTGGAAACGTTTAGTTGTTGTATTTATGTTTGTTAAATCAGTGCTTAGGAAATCAGTGCCAGTATTGGTACCAAAAGAATCGGTAAGAGCTTCAAAGATATTAAAAGTATTGGTGGTAGTGATAGTGGAAGAAGAAGAAGAAGTAGTAGTTATACTTAACCTACCTGTCACCGCTTCAGGCCATTCACTTAACACTTGACCATACATGATACCTGCACGTTGTAACATTACTGCAACATGTTCGTTTTCATTTCCAAATTCCGAAATTTTCATAGCTATTCGTTCAACCATCTTATCATTCCATCTTTGAATAATCTGTTGGAAAATATCATCTAACTGTACTGCTTTCTGCATTGTTATCATTATATTGCTGGTTACGGTACCAATCTCTTGTCCCATATATACCTGCTTGCATTTATTCTTTGCAGCAAGAATAGCAAATACTTCTTCTTTTTTTCCATCCATGCTAATTTGTGCTATTAAGTTAATAGTTTCAGCAGCCTGACTTGCTTGAAAATGCTTTGGAGAAATGCGTTCATCGTTAGAAAGAACTATTGAAACTTCAAATTCTCCACGAGCTTCCTGTTTTATCAAATCCAAGTATGTTGGTCCAGAAATGACTTCCTCCTCTGAAACTGATTCTGATTCTACAGAAAATCGTCGTTTCTTTCTGAGGATCATTTCACCCTCAAAATGTTGTCCTTTCTGCTGCATGCCATAACTGCGCCCTCCAGCTTCATGAAATTCATAACGATGTTCGATATTCAATTTACTCTGATCGGTACGTGGAATTGCAAAATTTGCCAAAATTGCTGATGTATCTGCCATTCGTCGTAGATCCAATTCTGTTATATTTAATACAGGAATTTTTACCGGTTCAATTCTCTCCGGTTTCTCAAAGAAGAAAGTTCGTTCTTTTTGCATCATCGTCGTCTGTAATTCATCAGATGATTCGGTAGATTCGTAACGATGTAAACGTCGAATGGTTGTTTCGCCAGAATATTGCTTCCCGTGTTGCTCCATACCATACTGTACAAGACTCGGTAATTGCTGTGGGATGCGTTCACGAATCAGAGATAATACAACCGAAAAAACATTTGGCATTTGAACGTTTACTTCGTTCAATGAATGATCTTCTATACGTTTTAGATTGCATTCTACATTTATACAAAGTGGCGGTAAATGTCTTTGGGCAATACTTTCTGTTGTTGTCGTTGTATCTGAATCGGCTCTTTGATAGGGTCGTATTTCAGAACGATCCTCATACTGATGACCTTCAAAGAGAAATTTGAAATCGGATGATGGTCGGATAGCATCTGTTGCATCAGTTGCAGTTTGATCGACCGACAGAAATAAATCATTGCGTTCTCCAACAATATATGTCTTCAGTATTTTCGTCACATTCTCAGTTATTTCTACTTCCACTCGTGTTGTTATTTTTGGTTCTTCATGTTGATCCAGCATTTCTATATCATGCAATAGTCGTTGGCTAAGTTGGGAGAGATAGTTTGCTTTATCCTGAAAACAAAAAATCTCTCAAGTCCTCTATGACTAGAATAAATTTTTCTTTCCCAAAAAATTTAGAGTAGAATTTTAAAACAATTTCTATCCAATGTTTGCATATTTAAATCTGACATTTGATATTTCACATTTTGACAATTTGGTATCTGATATATAACACTTGAAAACTTGTTCAAGTTGTTACTTGAGTTTCAAAAAAATGAGTAAAAATTGATTAATTAATTCAATAATTAATTTAATTCATCTTATTTCTTGTGAAAGAATTTATGATTTAAATAAATTACACTTACCGCATTTGATGGTATTTGCAAATCGGCAACATCTCTTGTTTTCAATTGACCATCTTCATAAAGACTCATTTTGAAGTCTCCCTTTTGACCATCCATTGATTTATCCTCTTCCAGAATTAATGTACGTTTTCCTAATGTAGTTTTCACCTATAAGTAAAATAACGATAAATGTCATCATCATCATTATCATAAATTTGCTCAGTTGAAGCTAAATAAAAGTTAATATACAAAACAAAAAACAAAAAAAAAATCATTATTTTGTGTATTTTTCAAAAGAACACAAAATAATAATTTATTACTTCTAATTTCATTTTTTTTTTCTTTAATTTTACATTCTATACAGCGATTTTAAACTGTTGAATGTAAGATTACTTTATAATGTGTAACAATATCGCGTATCGTCCACGCGCTACATATACAATGTTCGACAGATATAAGATCTGCTCCAACAACTTTCTCCATTTTTAATTTTCCTTCCACCGTTGTTCGAACAATTGGTGGTCCTTGTCTGTAAAGATTATAATTATGGCAGTAAGAGAAATGATATATAATATAAAAAGAAGATTTGAATATAAATAACTGGAAAGGAAAAAAGGAAAAAAAAAAAAACAAAGGAGTATTAACTTCTTTTCATCATAAACGGTAACTGTTTGATGTCGCTGTCCTTTGTCATCTACATATGCTGAATTATGGCTAGAATCATGGTTCTGATCACTTAATCGAGCAGCATCCCACGTAAATACATTTGCTAATTTTAACATTCCGCCATCCTATAATTTAATCAAATCATCTTATAGTTTAATTATGTACTTTTTAGCAAATAAAAGTAATATTTGTCATTAGCTGGAATTTTGAAATAAAAATGAATATTTTTTGAGCATAATTATCCGTTCGAAAAATTTCCTTAGCATTTTGCATCAAAACCAATGATAGTTAATAGACATGCAACATTTGAAATTTATGAAATCTGGCAAAGGTAAAGTTTCATATAAGAATGACATAAATCATATCAGTGATTGATATCGATTAAACATTTGATTTCTTTCATCTCATAAAAATCTCACGAACTAGTAAATCTGGAAACATTTCCCTACAAGATTATAATTTATATGTTCCAAAAAAAGTTTCACCTCTGTCCTAATCACTTTATTCATCGATGTTGTAGATGCAGATTTTGGAATTCGATCAGCAGCAGGTAGTAGACGTGAGCTACTACTATACCAAACTGATGGTGGTTGTGAAGAAAGACGTAATAAATCATGAGTAGCTTCATCCAATGCTAATGATGCTTCATGACTTGAACTCATTGGTGACTGCAATATTGTCGCATATTCACTTTTGGTGACAATATTCTGGTGACATATATAATACAATGAGTGATATAACACTATCAATCATAAAAATGAATATTAAGGATAGCAATATTGATTAATCATTATAGACAATTTCTAACTTCATCTTTTATTAAAAAACAAAAAAGAAAAACGAACAAGATGTTCGCGATCAGATAAGCTGCTTCTAGCCGGTGTTAATTGTATATCACGCCTAGAATTTACTGTTGAAATTTGCGATGTATCATAGTTAAAATTATTGAATGCTTGTTGCATAGGTAAAGTTGTTCCGATGGGATTTGCTAGAAATGCAGCATGTGGTGCGACACTTTGACCACGTCGATCTGTGGTGGATAATTCATCCTCAAATGTGACATTTTTCGGTGATACTGGTGCTGACACTATAATATTCAATTATATAAAGTATTGAATTTTTTGAAGAATGATATTTTTGTCTATAACAGAATTTGTGATATCAGAAGATCTATGTATCATCATTTACTCCTTTTTTTTTTTTTTTTTTTTTTGGTTTGACTTTGAATCATTTGATTCCGAATCATAATTTTTTCTCAGTTCAATTACCAAGAACAAATTTTGGATTTAACTGTGTCCAATATATTGATTTCAAATGCAAATTAAATCTAGATTTGTTTAACATAAGTTTGATATAAATTATAAATAGTTCATTTTTCGAGATATTTATTTTTATTTTCTTTAAGCAACAATAGTACTTAAATTTAGTTGAATTTCACATTAAATACTTTAAATTTCAAATTGGTAAAATGACTTACTTTCACGTTTGTCCTTATTAATAGAAATAACAAATTCATCCTGTCGCTTATCAATTACAGCATAATTATCATTATCATGTAACAATGATCTTCCTTCAAGCTCCGTACTAGTTCCTTCAACACCACCCAATGAACGTGAACTTGTTGGACGGAAGAATTTCTAGAATTCGTAAACAATTTCAAATTTTTTTCTCTGAAAACTTGTAAATTCAAATATTAAATTTATTTTTTGAAATGTTATTTAACATTTCCATTGTCTACAAAAATACTTTTCTTCAAAATATACACACCTGAAAAAATCCACGCTTTTGCTCTATCCCCATATCGAGATCATCATCTCTGCAATATGCTATTCTTTAGCAAAAAAAATTTCTTTATTAATTTTGAATAATTTTTCAGTTTTTAGATAGCGGCATGTTTTTAGAAATGATAATTATCAAAATTGCTCTTTATGGAAATAACAATTAAAACAATCAATTCAGTATTATTTACTTGAATAATTAATGGAATTGTTTAGATTTTCAATAATTAATTAATTTAGTTAATTAAATGAAAATAATTACCTGTCATCCAATTTTTCCTGATTGAAAAGATACCGAAAACCACGTTTCATCGTATACTTATTCCTGCAACAATTTGGATCATCTCCTTCCGCATCTATATATTCCATTTCATCCTTTCCTAACTCTACTGATCCTATCTCAGGTAGTACGGTTAGTACACAAGAATTAAAATTTTCTGCACTTCTTCTTTTGATCGATAATTCCACTTCTTTGCTTGAAACTAATCCAACTGATGACGTTGACGTATTCGTGAATCGTTTTCTCAGAATCGATCGAGTTATTCGAGTAGTTTGATGAAGTTTTTCACCACTATATTTCACTAATCTTCGTAATAATGATGTTGATGATATTTGATTTCCGGTTTGTGATAAGCATCGATTTCTGGATGATTTTGGAATTTTAAGCATTGGTCTAAAGACTTTCTTCGGAATGTGTACATCTTCTGCGTTTATTGATTTCTGATTCATATTTTTCGGAATTTTATTCATCGGCCGAAATACTTTTTTAGGTATGTGACGATTACCGGGAATATGATAGCAGCTATTATCATCGTCATCATCGGCAATGTCGTGTAATGGTTCTATTGCTTCCTTCTTATTCATTTTGACATTCGATCGAAGTGTTGTTTCGTTGGAATTACGAGATTCGCAAGATTTCTTTTGTTTGTCATTTTGTCGAGATTGTTTGTTGGTACCATCACAGATATGACTAGATTTTCTCTTGGTGCATTTACAGTATATACAAGTGGCAGCAAAAAGCGGTATACCAAGCATGATGGAACGTTTCAGGTTGAAGTTTTCAGATATTAAATGCTGCAGTGCAAATTATTCGGTTAATTCAAACAAATAAGCAGAAAAAAGACAAAATATTTAGTTAATGATTAGTTGCCATATATAATAATTCATGAAATCAAAAAAAAAAAAAAAAAAAAAAAAGAAAAAAACAATTATTCCCCTAGATTTTTACTTTTAATAATTGAAAGAATACAATAAAATAAATTGCTTTTTTTAGAGAAATTTTTTTGGTTATGATAAAATTTTGATGATAAATAATTGTTACATGCAGTAAAATAAGATATATTGTACGATACTTATACTTGGTGAATTAATTGAAAAATAATCGTGAAAGTATTTTTCAATAATAAAATTTGAAATTTACAAAGAAAAAATTATTTTCTATACTTTATTCATGTTCAAAAATAATAATAATCTTTTTGAGATTTAGAAGAGGAAAGAACCATACAAGAATGAAGGAAAAGCATTATGCAAATGATATTAACAAAAAAATAATTATAATAATATTGAGATTTGTAACAAGTAGGACTTTCAGATTTCATGCCTTCCTGATTCTTGGATTCCTTCTGAATCCTGGATCGAAGATCCAAGTAATAAATTTCAATGTCCGGTTCGAAATATGTGATAAGCCGTGGAATATGATACGTTTATCGATAACATTGACGATATATCCACAATATATTGACTGATACTGTCAAACTTTAGGTGGGTACTGTGAGAAGAACTAACTTGCTCAGCAGAGAGAAAGAATTTTCAAGTTAGAAAGAATTCTTCGATTATTTTTATGCGAAATGATGAGAAAGAAGAAATAGGATAAGAAACCACTTGACCGGTTTTCATTTTTTTTTTTTCCTCTTTTAACAATTTTATTCAGACAGGGAAATTTGTACATAAATATATATATGCATGTATGTATATATATACTCAATTACTTTAAATAAAAAATGAAGAATTTGATTCCCATTCATTTCAAATACGGCTACAGGAAAAAAAAACAATAATTTTAGTTTTTAAGTGAGGAAGTGATAAAAATTAAATACATTTCACAAATTAATCCTTGCTTATTCGTTCAATATTTTAGTGATGGGGATTTCCAGTGATTGATTATAGATGCAAGATACAAATATTAAAAATAAAGGACAAATTCTATCTTTTACTCAGATATTATCAAAGTTTTTGTTTTTGATTCGAAAGTTAATAAATTTTATGTATTTTTTAAAATTCATGAGAAAAATTCATGGCTGCTATATAATGATTTCTTGATATTTACAATTTTAAAAATTTAAAATTTTGCACAAGAAAAATTTGAAGTTCCAGAGTTATGAAATGTTGCAAATAGTAAAATAATTTAATTCCAATAATGCTTTTAGTTGATATTTGACAAAAGTTAGCAATTAGATTAAAATTTCAAATTAACAAATTTTTTCAACCAAAAATTGAGAGAATATAAATTTTTCAGAAGTGATTTCTGAAAAATTAACATTTTAAAATTTGAATTCAAAATCCTATTAAAATCATGATATATCAATAAGAAAAAGAGAAATAGTGAATGTAACTGTAACTGAGCGAAGTTCATATTCTGAAGGAATGGTAATTTTTTGTTCGGAAAGAAGAAATACAATATTTGTGTATTCTCTTTTGTAATATTGAAAAAAGTAAATTGAAATATGTTTACTTTTGTGATTCATTCCTAATAGATGCTGCTATTAGTATTATGCTTCAAGTAATCAAGTCTTATTTTTTACGCTTAGTCTATCAAACGGAAGTTGGCGTATAATTTGAAATATTTCTCAAGGAAGAAAGAATTGATAACATATGCTACAATATAGAATAGTAAAATAATTACGAATTTACTGAGAAAGTTGAGAATATAGCGTTTAATTAATCGATATATTTAGCAGATGTATGAAAATGATATAAATTAGATTAGGAAAACTTGGGATTTGAGAATTCAGTTTTATTATAAACTGCAAAAAAAGAAAAACTGCAGTCAGTTTTGCAATTTCAATTTGAATAAGATGCTTTAATTCAAATTAAATATTTGAAAATTGACGAAAAAAACTTACCGAAAGAAGTTCTTGAAATAATACTTCCATGAAGGATGTATTGCTAGGAAATTCCATGCTTATTTCCAAATATTTGACGAATACTTCATGGTTTTTTTGGCAATAATTTCAAATGTAATACCAAAAATGATGAAAAAATAAGAAAATATAAATAGAAATACTGAAAGTGTTAAATTGATCATTTAAATGAGTTTGCGGATAACAGCATATAATGATAAATGAGAAAATTTCATTCATAATTATCGGTCTTATTCAAATTGAAAATTAATTCGAATTTTAATCTCACCCACTATTAGATTTAAATAATACGACCACAGAAAATCCCAGATTTTGACAATATTCAAATATGTATATGCCTTGAATAAATATTATTTTGCATTAATATCGAAATGAATATAATATCGATCGAAATTGCTCAGTAGTTCTAGATTATGCCATATTTCAGAATGGTTTTCAGCACTATTTATAATTAACTACTACTGATTTCAGGATGAAAATTTTCTTTTCCATCCTTTTTTTGATTTCTTTAGAATTAAACCATATCTATAACAAATTTTAGTTGTTAAATGATGGTAGAAATTTGAAGATGTTACACTTTTAAATTAAAACGATGACAGCCTTTTAAAACAAAGTTCCCTTAAAGTTGAAGTTACTATCAATATCTAAGTGCTCTTTAACTCAGAAATTTCAAATCAATATTGCTATGAACATTATGGCAAGAAACCTAATATTGATATGGCAAAAAGATATTAAAGTTATAGTTGTATTCGGGATTTAATTGATAATATCACGATGAATCTAAAACGAAATGAGTAATTATAAGCAAAATGTACAATGACGGACAGTGCCGCCTATAAAAACAAATTCAATTTTTTTTCCATTAAGTGGAAATGAGTTGAAAAAAAAATGATTATAAAAGAATAAAACAAAAAGAATTTGCGACTTTAAAATTGTCAGAATATAATTCTAATAATTTCTGCTTTCTATTTAATTTCAGATGTTAAAAAAAACGAATTTTTGCAAATATTTTCAAATGATCAAAGTAATGTATTGTAAAAAATTCTTTCCCATGCATATGTATGAATTTTACGATTTATATCTATTCTCATCTTTGTCTCCGATTCTCCCAGTTTTCCCTTCGATAATTACTATGAGGGTTACTAATTCACAAATCTATTTTAGTTCTCATCCTTGTTGAGATTTCGCAGCCTTAACTTCAATATTACGAAATGGTACATTCATGTGAATTTCCGGTCTTACAATCACGTCCATATGTCATGTCTAGAATATTTTAAATGTCTCCATCATAAAAAAGTATGTTATCTGCCATAAACATCCTCTAAATCAGTGCAATGATTCAACTCGACTGGATCCTTCAGATCTCCCTCTACAACTTTTCTACAATAATATCTATTTGATCGTTCATAAACTTTATTAGTTTTTTCAATTCAAAATAATTCCAAAATAAATCCTCCTATTATCTATAAGACAAATATTTAAACTATTTAAGCTATCGACTGTACTTTCCATATTCATCTATGAACTTCATTGTAACGTAGATGCCATAACAAATCATGTCATAACAACGCCTTTATCAGACAACAATTCTAGTCTTGACAAGCAATTAATCTCCAATTTCTTGAAAGAAAAAATGAAATTTTCACGACAGATATCGTATCAATTAATTTTTAATCTCATTTTTTTTCAAAGCAAAAAGTAAAATTAACCCGATCTTGATTTCGAAATTTCCATATGAACAGAAATTATTTCAATTTTTTCCTTTTTTTACTTCCTTTTCTTTTTTTTTTTCGTTTAGATGCAAAACTAATAATACTTCCCTAATTTAACAATGTTCTTTCAAAATTATTGGAAAAATATCATTGAAATCAGATCTAAAATACAGCGAAAGAATGAAAAAAATATGCATTTTAATATTCGATATAAAAAAAGAAAATAATATCATATTAAATTGGAAACTTAATATAGGGAGGAAACCATAAGAATATTAGAAAAAAGTTAAATGTAGCATGATGTGATATTACGATAAATTATAAATTTGAAAAAAAAGCCATTCGAAGATCTCATTAAAAATCGATCGATAAAATACGAAATCAATCAATAATATTGGAATTTCTCAATAATACACATCCGTACTATTCATCTTGCTAGAGAATTACATAAATATATTTTAGTAATTCATCTTTCTAGAGAATTACATAACTATATTTTAGTAACGTTATCCGTTAAATGAACAACCATCGAAGGCACCTCTGTTTATCTCCTGTTACTACTGTAATATTATATGTTTGTCTTTACATTCATCCAAAATGCTGTCCGTTATATCATATTTCTATCATTTATCTTCATCAGAGGATTCCTAGCCACTTCTGGTCTTGAATTATTCATAGTTATGACTATTTTAACTAAAAGAGTATACAAAATTATGTCACTTTTTAGTGCAATAAATCGAAGTTTGTTCTCCTTAATCATCCTATACTGCCAGTTATGGCCCAAAAGTTCGAGTATGTTGATTCTTTTGTGTTTTGAAATTTTCAGTTTTTAAGTCAGTTCAGAATGAAAAAATAGGAAAGAATAAAAAAGAAAGATAAAAAGATGTTAAATGAATGATATTATTGCAAAAAATTTAATTATCAACTAATTCAATATAATGTAATTGATATTATTATATTATAAAATGTCAAAAAAAAAAAGTCTAAACAAATTTAAAGCGATTTTATTGTAAAATATTGCTAGACAGTATTTGAATAAATGTCATATTGTGAAGAAAGAGAAAATTTAAAAAAAAAATGTAAGAACTGAAATTATTTAATAAGCAAATTAGTTATAAATGACTTTTAATTAAATTCAAACTTAAATAATAATTATTTTCTAACGAGTTGGAGCCGGTCCGAAAGTTCTTAAATACGCATCTTATCTATATCAAAGCACGGCCTATCCAAAAGCAAAGGATATCAAAATTTCAAATCAATCGATGAAGAATTTGAAATGTTATGTGGCAAGCAATAACGAACATTTCCATTTTTATTTTAATAGATATAAACTGTGCATCGAACAGATTGTTTTTTCGTTTTGCTTTCGGATAAAATATGACGAAAAGAATTATGATACTTTGAGAATTGCTCTGAAGTAGAAATATTCGATAAATTCATTTTCAATATTGTTTAAAAATCTTAAAATAAAGCAATGGAAATTAAAAGAAAAAGAACTGTTTGATTTCATTTTTTCAGTAAAAATAGTTTTAAAACTACATTTGAAATTTAAGTTGCCATATGGATTTCTGCAGAAAATATTTTATTGGACGTATGAAAAGTTTTAGAAGGATAAATTTTAGTAGCACATCACAAGTTAAAACTTTATGGAAACAGCTGTTCGTATTATTTGCCACTAGTTCTTTCTTCTTTCCTTTTTTTATTTTATTTAATAAGAATTGAATAATGGAACGTTTACAGATATACTTTGTAGATAAATTCATTCTCAAGGAAGGTATTAATTCAATGATTGATTGGAATTAAATTGAAAAATTTCTAGCAATTCATGAGTGCTATTGCTAATAAATAAATTAATTATTAAATGAGTATGTTGGAACTCCTAAACTTCAGTTTTTCAGGAACTGTTCATTTGATAAAGTTTGCTAAAGTTAAGCCAGTTGGAATTATAACAGAGGAAATATATGAAGATTTACTTAATCATTCCGAAAATTTCATATCAAAAATAGAAATTGGGAAATTTAATTTTCGTCTAAAATGAATTTAAAAAGTAAAGTGCAGATTTGACCTAAACATTTTATCATAGTAGAAATGTTAACAGTTTGAAATTTAATTGAAATTATGTGTTGCAATATTTATTAATGATCTAAATTTTTATGCGAATGAATTTAAAAAATATATAGCCAAAAATCTCATGGAATATCAACATTATTAATGCTAAAGTAAATTTCGAAATTCAAAAAAAATCTTTGGAATTCACAAAAATCTAAAAATGTTAGGATTTCGGGATTTTTATCAATAGCTTTAAAGAATTCAAAATAACAGCGATTAGTAAATTATTTCTTGCAGCAAACAATCATATAATTAAAGTTAATTTATTGAGTGAACAAAATGTTATTTAAAATCACTTCACAGTTATGTTATTTTGATAAATCAAATACAATCTTGAACTTTCAAATTTTTTTATGCTTAGAATAGTACCACTTGAGATAAGATGTTTTCATTTGTTATTGATCTACATCGTACTTCTCAAGTTTTAAGTAAACAAAAAAATTGTCCTAACTTTTTTTATAAATATCAAATCTTTGTGAGGTAAGGAAAAGCTTTTTATCATTTTTTCCTTGAGAAAAAAATTAGAAAATTAGCAAATTACTGAAATTAAATTGTTTTAAAAATTTTATTGAAAAACTAACTTGAGCGAAAAAAAGAAGAATTCTAAAATTTAGCGAAATTTATCCGTCAACCACTTGTTGAATAAGTGTGCTGAAAGTAAATATATTATTATCAACTATTATTGTATAAATCTGTGAAAAAGATCAAAAATTTGAAGAAACCTTCAGAAAAATAAACTTTAATAAAAAAATTACCAGAATATTCCAAAATTCCTTCTTGATATCATTCTTCTAATGAAATATTATATGATAATACTTGCTTACAAATTTCTCAGTGTATGCGATAATAGTATCATTGTAATTACAATTATCATATCACAACCTAATTTTATTAATGAAAATGCACTCATCATTTTAATCAGATTAGAATTTTTCTGGAATGATGGATTTTTAATATAACTGAAATGTATTTCAGTTTTTTGGAAGAAACTGGAAACCAAATTTCGAAGCAGTGAAGATGTGAAAAGAAGAAAAAGAAAAGAGAAAATCCGATGAAAAGAAAAGATGAAATTGAATTTAATTTTAAAATTCAGATAATTTTTTTCCTTTGTTCACATATTCATGAACTATGTTTTTCTAATAATATGAAAAAGTATTTCTAATAATATGATAAATTATGTATGCATAAAGAAAAGAAGTTTTTCATTTTTCGTTTTTTTTTTTTAAGTATTTCTAAAATTCCATTTCTTTTCTATAAATATAACGTGCTGATTATTAGAATTTATTGTTTCTGACAGAAGAATCAAAGAGAATTCAATCTATTAGTCGGAAATGATTTCAATTTTAAATTGGACATAAAAAATTATTTGTGAGGTCAAAGAGCATTGAGAAACTATTATAAGTTTCCTGTAAAATGAAGTAAAATTATAATGGCTACCTTTTATGTTTCATTCCTCATCAGTTTCTTAATTAATTAGCTCAATGACTAGATTGAAAATTTTCCGTTTATTCCTACTTCATAAAAAATGCATTAATTATAATGGCATTTATTTTGTTAAGTGAATTTAATAATTTTAATTGATAATTTATTTCGATTAGTAGAGAGATATTTGTTATAATAATTTAAATTTATGATTCAAAATTGCATTATTTTTGCTTCAACGCAAAAAGAAATTAAAAATAATGCATCTGAAATATAATATAATATTATAGTACTGAGATATTTTTTTTTTCGTTTTTTATACGTAACATGTATGTTTGACGATCAAATTTACGAAGTTTGTTATGGTTTGAATATTTACGGTTAGGAATTCTAAAGTTAAAATATTATCAAAATTCTTGAAGTCAAAATTAATTTATAATAAAAAATGAAATATGCTATCAAGCATTTCCATTTTAGATTACTCATATTCAAAACCTATTGTTCAATTTCGGAAACACATCGTTACAGATAGCATTTGAATAATAACAGGAACTGACTTTGCGATTAAACTGCCTACACTATTGATTAAATTATCATCTTATCTGTGATAACATTTGAGTTTCACTTGAGTTTCAGGTTTAATTAATACATTTTTCAATTGATATATTTTTATGGAACACAAAAATTGATAGGAGACGACTTACCGATAACTTTCTGCAAAATGTCCACCTTTTGGGACTATTCTTCACGAATGATCAGCAATTAAGTGTTAATCCGACTTTCTGATCCTCCTTGCTCGACGGTGGATTAGTCGACGCTTCGGAATTCTTCACCCACCTCACCAAGAAGCTGTTGGCGCAGAACGGAATGTAACAGGAGAAGAACAGAAGAATGATGAAGAAAATGGAGGAAGGAAAGGATGTAAAGCTGAACGATGCATGTTACTACTGCAAACTGCAACTGCAATTGAATTGCAGCTGCAACTGCAACTGCAACTATAGCTGAAGTTGTTGCTGCTATTTAACATTTGCTATACCACAAGAAAGATTTTTAAACTTTTTAGATATCCCAGCATTCTTAAAATATCATCCCCCCCTTGTACACTCTTTATCACTCGATATTTTCATTTCTTCCGATCTCATCATTTCAAATTTTATCTTCCATCCTTTTTATCTCTCTCTACATCGCTTGATTAAGTTATCATCGGGTTAGCGGAAAATAACAGCATTTCAACCATTATTAACTTTGATAATATATCAAGTTTTTTGATATTTCTCTCTCTCTCTCTCTCTCTCTTTCACTTTCGATTTTTTATTTCTTTTTCTTTTAATACGGAAAAATGGTATAATCTACTTAAACATTATATTCGATCAAAATTCAAACCTCTTTAATCGTTATCTTACAATTTGACATTTAAAAACTTTACTCAAAGGGTGCACCGCGCATCTGCACGTACGCACACTCATATAAAAGTCCGTCAACACTGTTGTGGGAGCAGATGAAGCGGTTAATTGTCCAACAGAATTTATACACATACACACACGTGCATGTGCACACACATATGCAAAGTACTAATTTAAAGCGAAATAACTGAAATTAATAATTATATCAGCCGAAGTGTGTATTGCATAAAAATCGAATTCTGATTTTTCGTTGCAAAATTTTATTCTCAAAAAAACAGGTGTACAGAGTTTGATTATTGTTAATCAGATATCAATATCAAGAAGATTTTACTAATATTACAGCTAACTGAGTAAAAAATTGATTTAAGTACATTTAATACATCGATATATTATTTAATAATATGTCTTATCTGCAAAACTGAAAATCAATGCTATAGGATATTTAATTCTTAAAATTTCGTTTACCTTAAATTTATAAATTACAGCAACTAATCAATGATTTTTGATCACTTTCAGTTTTTTATTTTCATTTTCCATTTTTTGCTCATTTTTTTCTTCTGATCATTTCCAAGCAGGAATATTTTCCATCTAAATCAAAAGCGCTGAATCATATGATTTCAAAAAGTATCATTGGTAAGAAAACAATGTTTGAATAATTAGCCTCACCGAAAATAAAGAGCAACAAAGAAACAATTTACAAAGCCAGTAATTGTTAAAATGTTTAGCAAATATAATCTAATACATAGTAAAATTCCACAAATCCAAATCAGTGTTACAACAATTTAATAAAAATAATATGAGATCATCATCTTTTTAATTATTAAATCGATTTTTCAACTTCTTTTTCATTAAATTAGCATTCGAATCACGAAAAAAAAAATTAAAATCATATTTGAATAATAAATTTGTGTCACTGATATCAATATGAAAAAATTCGATTTACAGAATGATGAAGATACTGAGAACTTTGCTTATAACCATTAACAACTTCGCTTTGTTCGGTGTATTGTGGCGCTGAAATTTACACCTTTAAAACTTAGTACAAATTTTAATTTTGATAAAAATTCTATTTAAATTTTTATTAGGTTTTAATTTACATACATGCATATATGTGTATATGAATTCCTTTTTTCTTTAACGTATGCCAAACACTTTTCTTAATCTTTCCTTGCTGTTATTATCCAGATAAAGTAATAGTGAGATGAAATTATTTCTAAAAATGTAATGAATGAATATTCAAAAATTTATCGAAAAAGGGAATTTTTCAAATTCCGAGTATGTACTTAATTTTAGATTGAAATTTTAAAATCTGAATAATTAGTTTGAAAGATTTCGGAATTCGAATTTCAATTCTGAAAATCCAAATTCCTTTTATGCAAAAAATATCATTCTTTTGAATGACAAATTCTAGAAAACGAATAATCAATACAAATTTTCTTTTTGAAAAGTTTCAATAAAAAAATCCCATCAGATAAATAACTGATGTTTATTATTAGCATTAATAAGCCAAGATAACAGAATTTGGCGTAGATTTTTTAAATATGTAACTGAAAAAATTTTTTACTAGAATATTTTATATTTTATAAATGCAGTAATTAAATTATTGCAATAGTCGATAATGTATTAGCTTTAATTTCTGATAAAAAAGAAACATTATTTCATTTGATCAGTAATGATAGGTTGAATGACATGTACTGATTTTTTAGCATATATTACCATTTCTGTTGCTATTTATACTATTATTATTCATGGACATAAATTGAATTAGATTTACATATATTTCAGGTAAATTATACAAAAAATTTCCTGAATTTTCCGATGTTTCAAAGAGAAAAAAAAAGACAAAAGGAATGAAAATCTGAATAAATTTCATATAATTATAAAGAAAGAAATACCTCAGTCTATGAAGAATTGGAGCGTTTTTAATTGTAGCCAATAAAAATCACAATAAATTTTAATAATCGAATAGGGAAAGTGAAGAATATTTTGTTTGTCTGAAATAATGAAAGTTTCGGACACATGCTTCTCTTAATTCTGCATACTTCGTCATGCAAATCATACTGCTTCATATTTCATAATTTAAGTATTTTTTTTCCAAATTTCAGGATTGGAAATTTTCACATTTCAAATCAAGATGATAAGATGATTGAAACATTGTTTTTGACAATTTGACTTTTTAGCTAATAGTTTTGCAAGATCATTTAACTGGTAATCAACCCAAATTAACTGATAAATTTGAATCGGATTTATGAGTAGGAAAATTTCAATAGACTGAATAGCATAACCCTTCAATTCAAAGCTAAAAACTGAAATTTCACAAATTAAATTTGAAAAGCCGCAAATTTCATATAAATATAAAGAAAGATATCCGAGACTCACAAAGTATAATGGAGAATTTAGGCATTTTCAACATCCAATCCATTTCTTCTCTCTTCCATCATTATTACTCATAGTAATTGGCATGTATTTCGCGGTATTCCTCAAGAAGAATTAAGGTATACAAGAATGAAAATGACTGCACCGTTTTCGAATAAATTCTACGTGGAGGATTATTTAATGGAAATAACAAATAAGAAAATGGTAGAAGCAAAAAACTTACGTGTAGCTGCATTCACATAATATCATGAGAACATATTTTGAAAAAAAAAAAGTTGAAATTTAAGTAAAATAATTGATATTTATCGTCAAAAAGAAAAAAAATTTTGGGAGAGAAAAGATTAGAATTGCTTTTCAAATTATTCTGTTGCTTAATTGCAGTAAATTGATAAGAGGAATGTTTCAAAATTTGCATCGATTACGTGAAAGATCTTATCATTCTTTTACTAGAAATATAATTCTATTATCGCGGAATTATTAACACGACCTTGAATGATTTATCATGCAACACATTGCATGCAGCGATGATGGACACGTCATGCATATTTATTACGTAAAAACAAAAGAAGAACAATTAAAATTGAACTATTCCACCAAAAAAGATCCATAATTATATGCGTGAACAACAAGTACAAAGTGGAAATAAATATACCAATTGACCAATTAAATAACCAATTTTCATATTGGTTAACATCATGACATCTTCTATTACTATTATTAAATAAAAAAATATATATAGAAATGCTTGTACATGCTAATAAACATGCATATTAAATGAAGAAAAAATTGAAATTGTTTCTCTAAAAAAACTTTTAATTTGATAATAAGCTAGTTCGCACAATAGCGTCTAACATCAAAATGAACGAAATATTTAATGATGTACTAATGATAGATGAAAGCATGACAAGTGGACAATGAGAAATTTCAATAATGAATAGTGGAGAAAAAATTTTTGGTAATTTTGACAATTCATCGATAATTAAATTCCGAATATTTCTTAAAATTTTGTATTATGAATAAAAAATTATATTCAACTAAAGATTACTATTAAAATTTCTGATTGTTATTGAACTAAAAAATTTAAACAGATGGATTTTTGATTGTTATTATGAATCAGCATCACGGATTTCAGTCAGTAGCTTCATATTTAGCATTGTTACTTGCGTCCTTTTTCATTGTAACTTTTGGTGTAACTAAAAAATTTCGTAAATGTTATGAAATGCGTTCATTGACAAATGTATGTATGAATTAATAAATTGCAGCAATTCCATTGAAGTACAATATTGAAATACGCAATTCTTGATTAATTTGCTCATTTTTCTCTTTAATATTATTATCATCGTAATGCTTGGAAATTCATATTTGTTCATAATCAAGCGATGGCAATAATTATTGAAGCAATTTAATAAAATGAAAAAATTTTTCTATCATAAGTACTAAAATGAATTTCTTTGTTGAACTAAAAAAAGAATGAAACGAAGATTTTAAAAAATACTAGAAAAAAAAAAGCTAATCCGTTCGGTGATCACAATAATTACTTCAAAGACTAATCGAAATATTACATAATAACCAAAGAATGGAAAAATGATATTATATATTTCTTAAAATTTCAATGATAAAATTAGTTCAAAATTGGTATGTTGTTGTAATAGTTTATTAAAGAGAGAGAAAATTTTTTGCTTTTCAGTCTAATATCTAAATTCGTCCAATTTTACTGCTTCTCATCTTTTCTTTTATTATTAATATTTTCTATTCACTTGTTTATTTATATATTTACTAATTTATTTATTCTATTGACAATCAATCAGATCTCTTAGATTATATGCATTTTGATTCTTGTGCTTATTTATAAAAAATAATTACAGCAGTTAATTCTAGATTTAATAATATTTTTTATATCAAATTTTTAATATAATATTTCATAATAGCATTTCAATTATTAGTACCAGATACTATTTTTAGTCAAAAAAGTCATAAAGTGCATGTTTTTAAGAAATTATTTGAAATTTTCACTTGAAATTTTAAAGATTATAAAGATAACTGTCGATGGGAATAATTTCATCCCTTAAATTATCTAAAATTTCAAAGATTGTTTGGTTTAATTCGCATTCTTCTTATCAATTTAATCCATAATGAAAAAATTTTCAAACAAAGAGAAATTTAAAAAAAAAAAAAAAAAAAAAAAAAAAAAAAAAAAAACAAAGAAGGAAAAATTAAACAAACTTGTTTTGTGACATTCGCCGCAAATATTTGGTTTCCTCAAAATTTTGCATTTCAAATTCATTACGAGCTTGTTCCATCTCACGCAAACGCTTTCTTCTGGAATTGCATTATATTGATTTGAATCGAAACAAAAATGATCCAAATTTTAATGGTCTTAAATTTGATCCATAATTACTAAAAATTGCAATTACAAAAATTATATGAAATTTCATTGGTTCTTTTTTCATTGACGTAAAACTCGATCGAATTTTATTATCGTATGACGAATAATTTTCCATACTAAATGCAGCTGAAATCGCGAGAAGAAAAAAAGAGAACCAATGATTCCCTTATTTTAAATTTAACATTCCGTCTTTGCTGTAGCTAATTGTGAAATCATTTTTTTGTCTAGTAAGTCAATGAGCTTTAAAAAAGAGCTCTTTTCCATCATGCACTAACAAAGGAGCTTTCTTGCAGCTCAAAAATGAATCAGAATTCTCCATCTACAAAGAAGAAGAGAGTCCTGAGCACAAAAATCATTCCATAGGATGGGCAGCTACGAGCTCGGTGGATAGTTCAGCTGGGGCATTGGGTTTTTCTTTCATTGCTTAACCATATCCCCTTTCCTATGTCCTCTTCATGAAACTTATCCCTTTGATATTATCGAAATTGCATTGTTATTATATAATTTATCACAATGAATCACTCAAGTTTGAGGCTCATTTCCAAGTAAGTGGAACAAAAAAAGCTAAAGAAATTTGTGAGAACTGAAAAGCAGAATTCACTCTCACAATTTTGTCACGATCAAAAAGAAACATCGGCAGTATTCAAGTTTATTTCTTAACAATAATCAATCCTAAACGAATCAGCTATCTGATGTAAGAAAATTGCGATACTATTTAACTAATAATTCGTTTTATTCCATCAATCCATAGGTAGATAGGCAGTCGAAAAAAATTTTGTAAAAAAGTAAATTTTATAAAAAACTATATTTTGCGAGAAAAAATCTATAGAAAAAAGTTACTTGAAAAATAATGAATTCAGTGTAAGCAATATGGATGAATAAAAAATAAGAAATGAAATTTCGATCAACAATTTCAAAACTAATATTTTCTGGAATAGTTATAACCCAGTCGGAAAAAAATTTAAAATGAATATTGATGAAATTACCTATAAGAACTTCTAAATTCGAATGTTAACCAAATGGCAGCAACCAACAGTGCAATTGAAAATATACCAATCGATATGAAAAGTAATATCACACGGAAATGATAACTTTCACAGCAACTCAATTCTTCACATTCCCATGTAAACGCTTGTGGACATTGCACCGTCATTTCAGCTGCAAAAAAAGAGGAAAAAGAATTTGAAATGAAAAAGAAATTCATTTGATAAACATAAAATGAAAATTGCGGACGAACAAAGAAGAAATAAAAGTTCTGAGATACAAATAATATCACTGAAGAAAGGACGTGAGCGAATCTTGAGTATCTGACGGACAGTATCTTGCATGATATCACGTTGAAAATACTTTTTATAATATCATATAACTGTATTTTGTATGATATCATGTGGAAAATATCTTTTACGATATCTTATGTACAGTATCTTGGCCTTTTGTACAGTATCTTGTAGGACTGTATTTTGCATGATTCATGTGAACAGTGTATTTGATAATATATCAAAGAAGAATATGCTATTAAGTAGAGACAAACAATTGCTACCTGGAAAGAACAGATAATATCGAGAAGTATTCCGTTTGAAACAAAAAAAAATGTAAATATTCTAAAAAATTATTTTGGAAACGAAAGAAATATCAAATGGTTAGGAAACAAGGGAGAGAAACTGAAAAGAACTTAGACTCAATGAATATAGCTTATCGATTTTTTTTGTGTCATTTTTCATTCTGTGAAAGATGGATACATATAACTCTGCAAAACTTCTTAAAGAAGATTAAAACAAAAGTTTACTTCTCCAAAAATGACAAAACTTCGCATTAAAGGCAAACGATAAAAGTTTAATTTTTGAACAACAAATTAATTTTGTATTTTCAGTATAGAGTCAAAAGGATGCTAATTACGTAATTAAATTTTGAGAAACTTAAAAAATTTTTACTCCCATACCATTCAAAATCCGTAAATTATTTAAATTTTTTCTTTCCATTTCTAATTGGAATAAATATGGAAATAATGATTTGCATAATATTTCCTATTTTCATTGATGTAAAAATCTTTGCTAAATAATTTTTTGGATGTAATTTTCAAATATAATATTGCTAATTTCTTTCTTTTTTCTTTTTTTATCATCTACAACCATCAATAACAGTGGTATATGAATGAAGATAATTTAAATAAATCTTGAAGTCTATTTCAAAACGAAAATTTTTTTTAAAAAATTATTTGAATTTTAGCCGAAGAATTTTTGGGTTTCAGTTTCGAGCTTATGACTGCTATTGTTATTCCTATCGCTATATAAAAGTAAAATGAGAAACATTAAAATTATTAATTGGAGCTGATAAAGCCTTTAAATTAAACTTTAGTCTTTCGAGGGGAAGAAAATATATTTTAAGATCATTTAGAAATTATTCATGGCTCATCTAGTAAATTTGAAAGCATTATCAATTGTACGATAAATGGGACACAACTTATTTTTTTATTAAACTTCCGAATTTAGAAATTTCAGCACTGCTCAAATTTCGACATTTTTCTTCGTTTTTTGAGTTTCATATCTACCGCAGATATTGCACTTTATCATTATTGCTTTTAAAAATGAACAATAAGCTGTTCGAAAGTCATAATATCAATAGGATATGTGAGTTCCGATATGGATTTTTATAAATTCATTCGTATTTGCTAAAACATCACTTGCAACAGGCGAAATTCATATTTAAACCAATAATATTATCAATGAAGCAAAAAAAAAAAAAAAAAAAAGAGCCCATCTAACATATTAACAGCAAATATGTAAGTATATGATTGTAATAGAAATAAATATATAGATGATATATAATTACAAATGCTTAAAAGATGAGTGGCGAATGTAAAATCACAGCTTTCGAAATTTCTCGTTGTCTTATTCGATGCTAATCTTAATTTATCTAATTTCTGAATTAAAAAAAAAAAAAAGTGTAATGATTTGATAATGCAGAAAAAAAATACAGTAAATTTTTTTTTTTTGCCTATTACCAATCTCTCGCATCATCAATTAATCATTAATTAATAATTGAAAATTAAAGTGATTTTGCAGTAATTTTGTAATTCAAGTAACAAATAATTCTTATAATGTTTCCTCTGATAATAGAAATATAAATTTAGAAAATGTCAATATAAGTAAATTCATATTTATATCTACATGTTATTGTAAGGATTTACAGACTGATTAATCGATTAATCGACCATTTAGTATAATTATACAGCTAGCATATATTGAATTAATATAATTGGACTTATTTAAATTTTTTTTTCTGAATTTATAGACACTTAAAAGATTGCTGTTATCAAAATAATCATTTAAGATTGGTTGATTAAAAAATTTGAGAAGGCATTCCACATTATGCGTATTTCAATATCCATTATAATCAAATAGCTAGATGACTTTTTCAGATATAAATATATGTAAAATATGATAAAATTTGACAAATAGTGATATGTTTAATCTAATCGAAATAAAATCCGAATTTGATGGAAAAAACTTAATTAATTTCAACAAATATTGCTCTGAACATTTTCAATGGTATGTAAACAAGAATTAATAGCGCGTAAGTTCGCATTTGTTGCATTTTTTTCAAAAACATTTCAAGGTATCAAAAATATTTAAAATTATCGAAATCAATCACTTTTAACTCGAGATTTCAAATTGTGAATCTAAGATATCTTCATTTGAAATTTAAAATATTCTTACTTGAAATTGGAACCATTTTGATTTGATTTAAATTCTCTTCCCGGCGTTTTTCTAAAAATGTTTTGCAACTTGCTGTTCTCGTGGTTAATAAATTTATCTTATTCCAGATATAGGAGATGTTCAATTTAAAAGAGAAAAATATGTATACCTATCAGTTTAATTTTCCTTCCATCAATATTATATTTAAAGGAAAAAAAGAGAGATGTAGAAATGTAGAAAAGCGAAAGAAGAAATCCAATTAAATCAGCCATTTTCATTCTCGATCAACGACAAATTTTTTATTATTAATAAATTAAATAGTTGTTATTGCCTCAGAAGTAGCCACAAAAGAGAAAATTCTTCAGTATAAGCAAAGGATGAAAATGAAAAAGCTTTAAAAACATTCAAATAACGAATGTATTATAAGATTGGAGAAAGAATAAAAAATTGGCAATTTTTTAAATGAAATCTAGAAAAAAATTATCGAAAAGATATTTTTATTCATAAACTGTCGAAAAATAAATTGTATTAAATTATGAGGAAATTATGAAGTAATAGTTCAAACATTTGATTAAATTATATAAAAGTTTTGATCGGAAGTTATAAAATTTAACTTTCTTAAAAAAATTTTGATTGAATATGCAAAAGTTCAATGGACAAATCCAACGCAAAAATCAATCTGTCGCAAATAAACACACATAATATTCACTTTCATTCATTTCTACATGCACATGTGAAAAAGTAATAATTCTAAAGAGCATAGTTCATCAATTTTCAAGCTAGTTAGTCTGAAAGATAGGAAAGAAACAGATAATGCAACAAATTGATTGACTAGACAGATGAAGTGGTGATGACGATGATAAAGATGATAATAACAGTGATAATGATAATAATGATTGAATGGATTGATAGCTTCTTGCCATTTCACACCTGAACAAACTTTTGCTCGTGAAAAAATTTTCGTTCGTTTGATGAACAAACTTGCTATTCGTTTGATATAAACAAAGTTTTCATTCAATCATTCATACAAAAAGTTTTTTAAATTAAAAAAAAATGAAAGAAAGAAAGGGAAAGAAAACAAAAAAAGAAAAAAAAAAGAAGAAGAAAGGCAAGGCAATTGTAGAAATCGATTTTACTTCCCATAAACAACTGTGATAAATTCATTTCAAAAGAGATAAGAAGAAAAAAATTATTGTTTTCATTTTAATCCTTTTTTTGCTCACCAACAAATTTGTTCTTTTTTTAATTCGATGCATTCGCATAATTTTGAAATTTCAAAAGAAAAAATGATCAAAAAAAAAAAGAAATTATAAAATAAATATGTTACTAAAATAAAGAATGAAGAATTTCATATGTCTTTTGCTTGGTGCTAATTCCAGGCAATAAAGGAATTGAATGAATTTTTAAAATAATAATTAAGATAACAATTATTACTAGAAGTATAAACTTTTTCAGTTTCTTTTTCACGAATATTATGCCATTAATTCAATGCATTGGAGAATTCAGTCAATTAAATCGAGTTTCATTTATGCAAAGAAACAAAAAGAGAAAAGCAGATTAAATACATATTATAGTAACAAAGATGAAATTCAGTCGATGACATATTGGATTAAATTAAAAATAATCAGTTCAAATGAATTCAAAACAGATTTTCAAGAAGATTGTTCAAAGATAATTATGAAGATTTTTCAGATGAACAAAAATTTATTAGGCTGGTATAATAATAAATGCAATTTTGAATGTGATATATTTTAAATGATTAAACTTAAGCATATCTTTATTGATAAAAATATTGTATTAAACAGCATAATTTCTCATCCAAAATTTGCTTTGTTCATTTTGTAGCGTAGAAAATCGTCTTTTGCGATTTGATAAATGCTTGGGAAATTTTGTGTAAAAAAAATTGTCGAAATGATTAAGAAAATGATAATCAGTTTTCAAAAAATTGATGTAACAGAATTTCATAGCGCCAATTCAATTTTTGAAGTATTAGCTGTTGGACGGTGTAATCAGAAGAATCATTTAAATATGGCAGGTGAGACTAAATTTTCTTTTCACTATTTAATCTAACTTTTGAAATATTGGTTGTCGATCGACATGCATTCAGGCATTGACATTGCCATGGAAAATAGAGTCTTTTTCATATCAATGTTATTTATACGCGTTGAAATGACAGATCTTATCAATTTTCTGGTATATTTTTCAGATGAGATAGGTTCGCCAGGATTTAGAAAAACTATAGCATCAGTAAAGTACCGAAAAGTGAGTGCACCTTTTTTAAATATAAGTTTAGCATTGACCAGGTATTGCATATTTCCTTCGGACGTCACTCTCTGAACAAGTAATGGTCACTTCGATGATCACTTCATTTTTTTATTAGCCCAAGAATCACTCAATTTATCACATTATTCACTCAAATGCTAAATGAAACAGTAGTTGAGCTTAGTTGACATTGAGTTTTTCTGCAACTTCGCGTGTGGTTATGCGAAAATCAATTTCGATAATTATATAGATTGTTCATTGATTAGTCACTCGATCATTTCACAAGATCCTTATTTTTGCAAAGTTTTTTGGATTACTCCAGTACCATGTAATTCCTATATCAAAATGTATTGCTAATACTGTCAATTAATTTTGTTATCTTTATAATCCTCTCAAATTTATTTAAAAAAAAAAAGATTTGATTTTTGTTTGATTTTATTCCTTTAATTTGAAAGACTGTAAAAAATCAACAATGAATTTGAATCATTGAAACGAATTTCACATTTTTGAAAATCTTTTAATGTTTTTATGTAAATTAGTTTAGTACTAATTTTTTCAATGTTTGATACGAAGAAAATATTTTCAAAAAGTTTTTCCAAAATAACAATTCATGGAAAAGAAAAAAAGTGGATTCTCAAAAAATAAGTCTAAAAAAAAAAATTAAAAAGTAAACGAGAAAATAAGCACAAAGCAAAATGATCAATATTTTAAGCTTGATTGAGGAAATGTCGAAATTTGTCCTTCCGTTCTTGTATGGGCGCTCTTTTGTGTCAAGTTAAGTTCGTCAGCAAATATAACAGATAGGATGGAGACGATGTCAAAAATCTGAGCAAATCATATGAAATGTTAGAAGAAACTTCTGTTTCATTTTAAATTGTAATTTAAAAGATGTAAACATGCACATGTAATTTGATAATCAAAAAATTGTAGCATCACTTGAAATATGACGAAAATAATTATTCTTACTTTCTTTGGATTAGCTTCAAATAACAATTAAAAACTTTCGGATGTATCTTACTTTTCGTTTATAATTTTCTACTTTTAGTTCGCTGCAATTTTTTTTTCCAGTAACTTATCAAATCATCACTGATTCGGTTATGCCAAAATGCAACTAAATAATCTGAATGATTTAATATCGTGGTAATTTCTTGTTTTCGTTTATTTACTAATAACTTATTTGTTGTATACTATTTGCTAATAATATGACATCACTAAAATTTAAAAAAATCGACGAAAAAGAAGAAAAAATGACCAACATTCCTGACTTAATAAATGCTTTTGAATCTTAAAAGCAATATGAAATGCTTTTCAAAATGATTCATTTCAGTCATTTTTATGCGTATCGCTTTCATAACAGATGAAATATTACAGTCTTATAAAATTTATGTAAGGCTGTAACTGTAAATACGATCAAGAAATAATAAGCTGTGTTTGCACAAAAATTTAAAAAATATTTATATTTTATGCGAAAATTACCCAAAAAAAACAAAAAAGAGAGAAAAAAAAGAATAAAGTAAAATTTTTTGTAATATATGTAATGAGCTTCAACTTGTTGACAATCAATAAAACGAATTTACATACAATAGTTCATAAATGACTTTATAAATGATCACTGATAACAGATATAATTGATAAAGATTTGCATTTTAATTTTATCTCTCAAAGATATTCATGCATAGCATTCAGATATTCTTAAATTTTGGTGATTTTGATGGAAAGATAATAAAATCATCATAAATTCGATTCTTTTGTTATTAAAATAAAGAAAAATATTTTTTTAACATAATTTTTTGGAAATTTGAAAATTGCTTGATCTGAAAAAAATTTTCGATTTTTATCCTATTTCAATTTTTATTTTTTCAAGCAACAGCGCTAGGCTTTATAAAGCTTTTCTGCAATAGTTTTATTAATCTAAAATATTATTAATTATTCAATATGTGGCATGAAACAGGAGTTGATTGAAGAAAGTAATTTTATGATAATTTTTCAATTATTTTTGATTGGTACTTGATTCCGTCAATAATAATGAACAACATGATTAATCAACTTGTGTCCATTTTTTCTTTTTCATTGATCCAGGAATTTTGGATATTTTTAGATTAAATGAATAAAATCTTAAATGACACATTCATCCTTGAATTTCATCATGAAATAATATTCGCACAATTTCTTCAATCAGCATCTGTTTTATGCCAGATATTGAATAATCTATATAAATGAAAATGTATAAGTTACCTGTTATCCCGAACGATTCTCCGGAAGTTTTCCGCCGACTCTTTTCAAATTTTGACACAACCTTGCATTTGAATGGGCGCGTGTTTTTATATAAGCATACTTGCTTTTTTCACGTTCCACGTCATGACAACTAAAAGTGAGTGAGGAGGCGGAGTTTATTGACTCCGCCTTCCTTTTTTCTCTCATTCTCCCTCAACCTCCCATCTCTTTCTCTCTCTATTGCTATGCTTGCCACATTATATGGATTTATCCAAGCAAAGAAAAAAAATTTAAAATGCTTTCTGATATGGCAGATAAATATAAAAATTTTTGCACTTGTAACGAATCTGAAGAAAAATTTTATATATTTGTTAAATTTTTAATTTGAATTTTTTTCCTTTAATAAAAATTAGCTTAATTTGTTTGAAAAAAGGCATCAATTTAACCTAAAGAAATTTTATTGCATTAATTCTAAATATTTCTTAGAATCAAGCTTTTTGCTTGTTAATCTTCTCGACTTAATTTTGATTTAACTTAATTTGATGTAAATTTAATATTGAAATATTAACTCATAACTTTCTTCATTTTTCCACAGATAAATATTCAAATCCATCAGAATTATTGGTGACTTATAATTTGATATAATTGATATTAATTCTTTCTTTTTCAAATCTTATTCATGTTATACTTTTATTTGCTTATTTTTATCTATCTATCTACCCACAACTTGTGCATACAAATCGTGAACAAAGTTCTCAATCAATTGGGAGTGCTATCACCGAATTGATCTGCTGCTGCTTCGTTCGATGTCGAATTGCGTCGCGAACAAAATTGCAGCAAATGATTGATCCTTTGTCACATGTGCAATCAAATATTATTAAGCTAATGTTTGAGCAAAAAGGCATTTACAATGATTTGCTCTTGCATCGTCCAAAATAACTGCAACAATTCCACTAGTTGAATAACTGCTCATTCCGTTTTGAAATTGCCACTGAGTATGCAATTCATTGAGACTTCCACATGCAACATTTCCAAAACATCCGGCATGGGAAAAGTATTGCGAAATGCAAAATTATTGTTTGTGATGAATGTAAAATGGCGCACAAAAAATCAGTCGATGCTTCTGATCGATCATTGCAAGAGATTTGCGTGGAAATATAAGACCCTTTGAGAATGCATTAATATTGCTTGCAAAAGATTTCAGCAACCATTACCTGTAATTGTTCGATCGACACTATCGGAGAAAATAAATGCTTGCCTGAAATACTATACTTTGTGGTGACACGTAACGACATTAAAATTAACTACAAATATGCATGTTCAGTTGCAAAACGACTTATCAGCTGGAATAATTCTCATATCAATTGCTGAAAATTGGGAACGGAAAGATGCTGGTTGATCTGACTTCAGGATGAATTTTATTATCTGATAATTTCTGCAATTTAGTAACATCAAAAGAAGAGGTGGTTGAAAAAGTACTTCCCGATATTCAAACTAATTGTAAAAATCACGATTGGCTGAGTGAATGAGCTATTCTTGCGGCCAAGAACAAAGATGTCGAAGAACTTAACAAAATTATACAGTTTAACATTCAAAGCGAAAGAGTCACATCTAAATCCGTCGACACTGTTGTGGAAGCAGATGAAGCGGTTGCAAATGCAACAGAATTTTTTAATTCACTCGATTTGGCAGGGAAGTCATCGTATGTATTGCAGTTGAAAATCGGCGTGCCAATTATCATGTTGTGAAATATCAACTAGCGAAAACTTTGTAACGGGCACGCGGTTTGCAATAAAAAAATTAATGAGCGACGTCGTAAAAACAACAAACTTGACAGGACTTTTCTAAAGTGAAGATGTCCTTATTCCTCGCATTCCTATGATTCTTATGCCATTTCAGTTCAAGAGATTGCAATTCCCAATTCGATTGGCGTTTGTATTCACCATCAACATAGTTCAGGGTCAGTCTTTGGAATTGTGCGGTTTAGATCTCGAGACGGATTATTTCATATGTTGCGTGTTCTAGCGTCGGCAAACCAGAAATCTCTGTATCTACACAAATAATGGAACACAAAAAAACAATAATTGTAAACGAAAAATACTAAAGGTCAAGTGGCGCGACATAGTTTCAAAGGCACGACAAACTTATTTACCACCAAAACGCTCCAGTTCACAGATAAACGACAAAGATTGACGCAGTAACAGCAAAAATATGAAGTTCCAAGGGATCCAGTTTGGCAGTTTAAAGCGACACAACAGTAATCAGACAATTCTAGTTGAACAGTATTCTTCTCTATTATCGACAAAGGAAAGGATAGCCCAGTGATTGATTTACCTGAATGTTCTTTGATAATTGTTTGTTACGAAGAAACACTCTTCATCAGTCTATAAAATATTTCTCAACAGCATTCATTTCTGTCACAGAAGACACAAAAAATTATAATAAAAAAAATTATAGCTGCTTCCTTAAAATTGCAAGTATATATTGTTGCCAATGTAAGTAAATGTGTTGTATAAAAAACGTTGACAAATCATATGTCAGTTTCCAGTATATAATAAGTTAATTTAGCTTCTGGATATTTGACAAGTTTTATGGTAGAGATTAATTTAATCTCAGTTTAATTTCAATAATATTTAACTCTATATATTCTGCATAAAATTAACTTCAAAAGTAGAATGAACAATTTGTTAAGAGCAACTGATGGATGCCTTGGCGTCAGAAGGCGATGAAGGACGTGTCAGGCTGCGATAAGCTTTGGGGAACTGTTAACAAGTTTTGATCCAAACTCACACCTATTGCTGACTTAACCGAATCATAATAGCAAAAATCATCCCACAATCCAACCAAACTACAATCGAATTCTAAAGTATCAGTTTTTTTTTTCCAACACTAGAAACATGCGCTCTCTCTTTTCTTGTTTTCCTCTTAACCAGACTGACCTACAACAATGATTTATAAAAACATGCACGTATTCGAATGCAATATAGTGTTTCAAAGCCATAAGTAAGGACTTTTTGACATCTAAGATTTTGAATTAATATAGATTAGAAGCATGTTTAAGAATTTTCGGAAGTTTAAGATTTTGAAAAAGCGAACATTGACATTTTTATTTATATAGACTAGCTAAATCGGCCACGCTCCGCGTGGCCAGGTCCAGCTAGTAATAATATTTTAGATTAACTAAACTATTTCAAAAAAGTTTTATAAGATTTAGTGTTAATGCTTGAGAAAATGAAAATTTCAATTAGAAATTCAGACTTAAAATTTAATTTTCTCAAACAGTAGCACTAAGTTGTATAAAATTTGCTGAAAGCTTTTTTCAAATGTTTAACTTAATCATATAAATTTGATTAATAATCTGATCAATATTTGTTAACATCATGAATCATTGAGAAACTGACATTGATTTATTCCTTTTTCAAATAAATTTCCAGTTCCGAATAATGTTTCAAGCAATAATATTTCAAGTCTGAAATTGTTGGAAACTAATAACAATATAAATATAATTGTCCGCCTGCCATGTCGCCTCGAACTTCTGCTGTTGTTATTGAATTCCAAACAGAACTAACTTTGCTCCAAAATCTGAACCTTTTGTATTCTTCCGAAACTCCTCCTTCTTTCCTGATCCATGATTCGTCGCCTCGTGATTGATCGATCTTGCTTTGTTTGGCTGTTGTCAGTGCGCTTCGGCGGGAAACATTTTGTCCTTTTGTTTATTGTTTTGGCGGCAAACATGTTTATCGTTCTGTTGACCCATTTGAAACTACGCGCTTCGTGAACTTTATCACTCTTTGTTTATACTAATTATAATTTTCGGATTTTTCCGACATTGACTGACTATTTAACAAATGAGTTGCAAGTAGTTGATTTGAACAAAAAAAAATTACAATCCATAAAATAACAAAGTCAACTAATTGATCTCAAGAGTCATTGGAAGCAACCTGAAATCTAATTGGAGCCGACTACTTCTTCAAATTCATCCACTAAATTAATCTGAGATACTGAAATTTGGATTCTCGTTACTTCACACGAAATTTGGATCCATGATAGCTGGGCTGGGATACACGGATGGAATCTATAATCATAATTCATTATTCGTAAAATCCATTAGTGTTGCTGATGCCATAAATATTCTAGATCGAAACGAATTCTGGAACCAGAATTAAAACGCATTCAAGAACAATCTAATGCCTGTGATGATGAAAAGGCATTATAACAACTTAAACAAAGTATCATTAAGAAGTACAAGAGATACTAAGTTTGTTGACCATAGAAAAATCAAAAGTGAAGTTAAACGACAACTATGGACTTTGTTTTCGTCGATTAAAATCGTAAAATCATTAATCAAACGACCTCAGACTAATTCTCAATAGCTTAGTCGATGCAATGAAATAATTCAGTAACAGCTAAAATCCAACATATGCAGAAGAAAAGAGAATTTCGATGGGTATAGCACTGCATATATTTATGGGAATTTTTATAAGCCTAATAACATGTTGTTTACAATATTTACGTTTACAGAAAATTTGATAATGGGCATAGTAAGCATGACATATGATTGCAGAGAATCCTGATCAGCACAACAATGTGAAAGTTTGTGAGAAATTCAGAGAGCGTAACAGATCAATTTTTCTTTAATAAATACTTCTCAATTTCAATTTTCATTATCTTTATAAGTTTGGCCTAATTCGAATCATTTATTCAAAAATATTTAACATTAATCAATTTATGAAATGGCAGTTTACTAATAACATACGCATTTTGGAAAGTACTCTCAATTTATGTGCAATTTATATTCATTCCACAATTTATATGCAATTTTTTTGTATTTAGAACGACTTTATCTTAAACATCAGTTTCGAAAGCAATACGCAAAGTTGCGTAAACGATTGTGGTAAATGAAAGTGAAACATGAATATGTGAATCGTTAGATACATTTTTTTTTTTTTTTTGTGTAACAAAAGAAATAAGCGGGCCTTTTTGCGCATAATCAGTAGAAAAGATTAGAATTGACAAGTGGAATTCATCGTATTATTTAAAATCAGTTTGGTAAATTTCACTCGGATTGCTATTTCAGCATGAGATTTATTGTAAGAGTGTACTTTTTTACAAACAGAATCATTTGCTTTATTTTTTTTTTTTTTTTTTACAGTTTTCATTTCGGAACAAAGGCATTTTTTTGATTTTCATCGTCTCACTCTCATACCGTTTGATGTAAAGTCCATTTTATTTATCATTGCAGCCTAAATTCGACATAATATATTTCTGAATTCCAACTTCAAATATTTTCCTAAACTCATATATTTTCTCATCTAAATTCTTTGAACAGTCCATTCCAGTATATCAACATTTTTGATTTATGCTAATTGAGAAACAGTGAAACTTGCAGTTTGCATTTCCGCCCTCACCATCATGCAGTCTCGAGCAAACAAATATCTGTTGGAATCTTGATGAAATGTTTACAGGCATTTTCATTATCATATTTCTGAATCTTATTTCATTTTATAATTTACTTTTGAAATTATCAATAATAAAAGTGATACACATTGTAAGAACCCATTTCGTAAGTCATATCATAGGCTGTAAAACTATGAGCACATGTCATTCTTTGTCATCGTATCCATTTATAAGGCATCTTTTTGGCTGATTTTTTTCCACTTTCATCTCAATTTCCACTAAAAATTAGAAATAAATGTTTGCATTTTTACTATATATTGTTTGCATTCATAATATACCTACTTCGCCACAGAAACGTGAAGCAATTCATTTTGCTAAAAGTGACACTTCCATCAAATTTAAGTCAAAAACAATCTACTATTGCCGAAGTATTATCAGTAGCAGCGATCAAAATTCATCACATTCTTTGACATTTGGCATATATCTTTAGTTTCCATTAAATAAGATAAACATAATATCCTGAAAGTTTTCTCTTTTTTTGGATAAGAAATGCAGACAATAGTAGTTAGAAAGGTCAATTTTTGATGGAAAATTTATTAATAGTATTTGTTATAAGACAATTACTTGTGAATATCACGAGAAGATTGAATTTTGGATAATTCTTCTTTATTGTTGATAATTGAGATTTAATTGGAATTGGAATTGGTAAGGATTTGATAAATATGGATTTGAGGTATTGAATCGAAGAAAAAGAGAAACATTCTGTTTGTCGCATTGCAGATGAAAATTATAGTTCATTCTGATGGTTTCGATCGTTTCAGTCATCTTGTTTTATACTGAATATTCGTTCTAATCAAAGACTGGCGAATCTACTTCGAGAATTCTGTTTAATCTGGCTATTCCGTTTTATACTGAATGCTCTGGTTAGTCTTAATTCTGTAAAATAGTGAAACTCCGCTTACTATATGTCAATTCTGTCACAATTTACAACAGTACAAAGGCATTTTGTTTTTTACTTATCAATTATAGCACAATTACAATTTGTCAATTCGTAGCGCAAAGGAAGTGAATTTATAATTGTCAACTTTGGTACAAAGGAAGTCTGTTTATTTGATGTTACACAGCACAACACAATTTACAATGTGTTAACTATAACACAAAGGTCAACAGCTTGGTTATATTAAAATATTTCTATCATGCAAAAATTCTTGATTATTTCGTCATATCTATATTCCAAAAATATTTCGGCTATTTCGATAAATGAGAAGACGAATTTGTTGGTTAATATCATTTTGAAGCAGTAAAAGAGATGATGAGAAGCTTATAGTAAATTTGAAGGACTTCAGAAAATTCTGCAAAATGTAATCAAAATATAAATCCTCTTAATGACCATTTTATGACCAGTAGAGAAGTGCTCAATTTTTACTAAGATGATAAATAGAAAATCGAACAACAATAGATTAAAATTCATCATAACAAATAAAGCATCTTATAAAAGCTTATGCAATGAATAGCATTGGTTACAAATGTATTCATTTAATTTGACTACCGCAATTAAAATTTACATATTTATCTAATTCTCTCTATATCTATCAATTGTTTACTTTTAAAATTCTTAATATTTCCATAATTTCTCAATCTCCGTCCTTTTCCGAATTATATGCATATCTATACAGATATTGAATAATTCGCTTCCACCTCTAATAATTATCTTTTAAGCAATCAATTAATCATTTAAATTAATTATTTTTAAATTAAGTATTTAAAAAAGAATGAATTGAGCTGCAAAATGTGGCAAGAGCCAAGGAACGCTCTCCCTGCAAACGATACTTCGATATCATTGGTTGAAAGAGTGGAACGAAGATAAAGATAAAGTGGAAGGGGACGGTTTTCATGTTCGGTCGGGATTTGGTTTAGTACTAATATTAATTGAATTCAATTGCACACAAATAATTCACTTATTTCAATTATTTCCTGCATAATTAATTGTTATCATTCCAAAAAAAATTTCTGTTTTGATCAATAAGATTTGCTATCAAAAATGTTTGATATTACATCTTCCTGACAGTATAATATATTAGATAATTTATTTAAAAGTATCTAATTTATAGTTTTAAAACCATTAAATTTTGCCTCTAAACAGTAGTCCCTTAAAGCCATAAAATCTAAATTAATCTCTTTAAAATGAAGTGAAAAATTATATGCAAATAGTTTTGAACAAAAGACGTTTCATTTCTTATTAGTTTAATCTACTGAAGTAAGCAGCTGTCGTTTAGTTTATTATTTCATTCTTTCTGTCAATTATTATGTGTTTATCTACGTGGGAAATTCTATCCTTTTATTTAAATATTTACTTTTAATGTGTATTGTTAAGTGTCAATCATTATTGCAATCATTTTACTTATTAATAGATAAATTTCAGATGTCTTATTATTAAAATGCTTCCTTTTTTTTCCTCTCCCTTAATCGAATTAATCAGATGTTTTTTTTTTTTTTTTTAAGTGAAACTATTATTTGCAATTTGATAATATAGTTAGATTTAGATCGATTCGAAATTCAATCATAAGAGATATATGCAAAAGAAGTCATTAAAATTGAAAAATATGATGATCAAATAAAATTCACTAGTTTGATCGAAGTTTAATAAAATGATGAAGTAGTAGAAAATGAGAACAGAAAAGAAATTCGGACAAATATCACTATCCATCCAATGTTCAACCGGTTTTTGTCAAGATGATAAGACAAGAAATTAGGATCATTTTGTAATTTATTATATCTTGAATCGGATCTCTTTTTTTTTATTTTTATTTTTTAATTACTAAGCAGTAATTAAAAGGTACTGTTATTTGCAAAAAATTACATTTCAACAAAAAAAAAATGTTACATTTAGAATAATTTATTACTTGGCTAGTTGATTGGGTCAATTTTGTAAATTGAATTGATAAATATTCTTATGGACTGTTTGGCATCACAAATAAAATGAAAAGAAATATGCTGAATATTTAGAGAAAAAAAAAAAAATTCAAAAATCGAGGTGAGAGTAGAAGGATAATAATACAGTCTAAATTGAATTTTTTCTTTTTTGATTTTATCCCAATTTTAATATGTATTTTTTTCCTTGCGTTTTAAAATATTTCAATTTTAAATAACAATTTTCTAATTTAAATCTGCAGAAAAATTTTTGATTTTAAATATAATAAATTCAAGATTTATTTTCTATTTGTAAAAACAATTTGTCTGTTTGTAATAATGCTATTTATTCACATCAGTAATGATGGGATGATGACGAACTTGAAGGATTTCTCAAGAATGGACGGACATTTTGCGTAAAGAACTAAATGATAAAATGATGAGATGTATTGATTTTGGCAATTGGCATGAGCAAACCGACATTTTCTTCACTTTGCTTGCAGCTATTTAAAGAATGAATCAAAAAGGGAAAGATGACAAATTAGATATTTGCTTTTATCGATCATTCCTAATTTATAATACGTCACTTTTTTTTTAGAAAGCTATATTGTATGTATGCATGTGTGTATGTGTTTCTATGTGTAATAATGCAGACTATTGAAGACAAGAATTAAAAAGAAACTTAGGAATAAATACTGAAATAGTATAAAATATTTACTGATAAGATATCAGAAAAATTGTCACTTAAAACGCTTTTTTTTTTTAAATCTAAAAACGAAAAGGAAATTGGGAATGTTTTTACTTATTTGGACGAAAAATTAATTCCATCAGATAATTAATTAAAAGTTGGATTAAAATTAAAATTAGTGATAAAACAGTTGTTCATTCATCCGTTATTAGCTTCCTTTAAATAATTAATTGGAATATTTGCTTAGGTAGTTATGATTGTTTTTAATGGAACGAATGCGCTATTAATTTTGCGCAATTGCAAAGGTTTTGCAAATTTTTTGTGAATCTCTTCTAAGTAAAAATTTTTTTTAGAAATCAAAAAATTAAAAAGATGCAGAAGTTGTTTGCAATTATGTAGAATTTTTAAGTAGTATTTTTAGGTGGTAAATAGTAAATTTCCGATTGTTAATTGTATAAAAACATTCATTTCATATACATTTATATATTTTTTTTTAGTTTCTTCCGAAAAATTTTGTGTCAGCTTATAATTATTGGTTAATGCTTCACATATTTTGAGAGAAATATTCATTTCTTGTATTTTAAAATGATTTTTTTTCTTTTATTTATCAAAAAATTTGAAAATTTTTCATTTCCTATTGCTAAAATGTTATCAGACATTGATCATTTTTTCATTAATAAATATGTTTGTTGTTTACTTAGCGATGTTTACTCGATTTAACTAACGATTGACATATATGTCATACCAAAGTATTTTAGATAAAGTAAAGAAATATATTTAATTGATTTTCCATAAAAATGTTTCAAATATTAATTTAGGCAATCATCAATAATTGGTGAAAGATAGCTCATATAACCGGTACAGGTAAATAAGATTGTTTAAGTGATTTCGGAAGTATAAATTGATGCATTGATAATTAATGAAGAAGATGAGTGACTGAAAAGTGACACAAAATAAGTAGTAATAGATTAACTGAAATTGTTACCCACATAATTGCATCGTCATTGTCATCATCAGGATTTTGCATCATTATCATCATCATCAGGATTTTGTATCATCGTCGTCATCATTATTGTCAAAATTAAGTGCCATTGTTTCTGTTACAGTTGCTAATACAACCACAAATTGTATGTATTTGATGGATATACGGGAAACTGATATTTTGGATAATAGTGTGGACTCAGAAGATGTTGGAAGTGGAGGACATATGGAGGAACGATATGGTATGTTTTTTTAATGAAATTTAATAAATTTTAAAAAACTATATGATATTTCAAATATTTTCCAGAGAATCAAATTGGTATAGGTCTATTAGTTTATGGTATATCAATTTCTTTATTTTTGGTTTTTGAGAATAGCGAATTCACAAAAACGATAATTATGTTGCATTTTCGAGATGAGGTATAAAAATTTTAGTAGTTTGATGGGATAAAACTTTCAATTGATCAATTAAAATTGATTTCTTGGAATAAATTGCAAGTTTAAGAATTTATAACTTAGTATTATTTTTCTAATTTTAATGGATTAAACAGAAGGTTTTTTTATACTGCAAAGACCTTAAAAAATAAATTTTTCCATAGTAAGAAATTTTTCCGTTAAATGTTTTTCCTCAAAATCATGAAAAAGAGTGGAGTGAAGAAGTGAACATCTTTGAATTAAATAAAATTTCCGTAAGATAATAAGTGCAAATAAAATAAGAGAAAACAGTTAGAATTGGAAATAATTAGGAAGAAAAAGTTCCTATAGCCAAATAAATGACGATGATTGTTTCAAATCAGAGGAATGGATTCGGTAATTTATCCATTCCTTTTTCCGTGAAATGATCGTTTCGTTCTAGGACGCATTAAATAACTTATTTCAAATTTCTTATATTATGGAGAAAATAGTCCACCAATGTTTTCATTTTATTCTCAGTCGTTATTCTATTTTCATATTTTATTTGTTTATCTTCTCTGATTAATAAATTGATTATAATCGGTTAAATGTAGTTGTATTTTTTTGTTGAACTGGAACTGTTACATATGTATACATTTTTTTTAATCTATCAATATAATAGTATAGTTCTGAAAATTTTTTGTTAAAAAAAAAAAATGAAATAATTTTTACGCACACCAAAAGAATGAAATAATTTTTCACATTGGACACCAGCAACCATAAATTTTTCTTCCAATAAAAAAACTTCCGAAATTTTTACTTTATTGTCTCATTACGAACATTTCAATCAGCAAAAGCAAAAAATGGTTGCATAACAATATTTAAGTAAAATAATTCACAGTGACATAGCCTATTGCTTCTGTATTTTACTCTCTTTTTTCATTCAACAAATAAATTTGTCCTTTTGTATATTACTTATATATTATAATATTCAAGAAAAAATTGAGCCAAAAAAAGACAGAGCAGATAATAAAATTTCCGAAATTTTATTATCAAAATGTCAAATTTCATGCAATTGATTTTTACTTCGTCCAAGTGATAAGTAAAACTACGAGGTGGATTTCCATCCTTTCTATATTGCCTTCCGATGATAATGATATCATAATAAAAAAATGGATTGAAAGGATTGAAATAGTTTTTTCGGTTTTTCATTATTTCATTTCCATTTCATTTTTATTTCACTCGAATAGACGAAAAAGATAAGAATAATATAAAATGGAATTGAACTGTTCATCGTTCGAGCTGCCATACAGAAATTAAACTATACGAAATAAAAATATATTGAGGATTGGCTTAAATATATATGCATACATTTCATTGAAATTCTTTTTTAATTAATAGCAAATTTAGAAGATGCATTATTTATTTTAAAAAAATTTCTAGTTTGAATTATCAATATAATAATCAAAAGGGAACAGTGGATTGCTCAATAGAAAGATATATTAGTATGAAGTGCTATCATTAAACTTAGGCTGCTTATTTTATTATCTTTTTAAAGAAAATTTCGACATTTTTATTTATATAGATTACTGCTATTAAATCCATTAACACTTATTTCAATATGTAATATATTATTACAAATTATTTTTGTTGGGGAAAACATCTGATTGATTTTTGTATAATTTGATTTGTGGATTTTTTGGATTGGAATTGATTCTTGTTGCTATTGAGACTCGTCAAAATCAGGAATAGCTGTTGGAAAAGTTTATGTGACAGAGACGAATCCTTTTAAGATTTATTAACTGATAGAATAATAACTGATGGTAACAACAATATCAAAGAATATCCAGATAAATTGGTCATTACGTTATTCTTCTCTTTGTCGCTCGTGTCGATCAGCTTTGTCAAACTGTTGCTGTTGAAGCGTTGATTTGTGTCGTTGCAGAACTATTGAAAAACATTTGTCGAAAACTGTTTTAGAGAACTTAGTCGTTTCGAAAATATGAACCTTATATATCCTTCCGGAAACCCTCCTTCTTTTCTGATCTCCAATTTGCCGCCTCATGATTGGTCGACCATTCCGTTATATATATACTTTACCTTTTGATCGGATCATCTTGGCGGTGAACGCGTATATCGTTTTAGCGGGAAACATGTACTCTTTGTCAGGAAACATTTTTTTCTTTTGATGGTAAACATGTTTATTGTTTTGGCGGGAAATATGTTTATCCTTGTTAGTGCATTTGAAAACTATTATCGAATTTCTCGAGTTTTAACATTCCGTATAATAAACCATCTCTCGGAATTTTCCGGTAATTAGTACATGTTACTAAATATATTGTTATTATTACTATTAAATCCCTTAACACTCATCCCAATATGTAATATATTATTATAAAGTATTCCATATTATTACTGCTAAATCCATTAACGTCATTCCGCTATGTAATATATATTATTACATATATTGTTACATATTATTACTTTTAAATTCATTAAAACTCATTCCAGTATATATATATATATATATATAACGAAATGTCGCTGCATATGATTACATATTATTGCTGTTAAATCCATTAACACTCATTTCAGTATTTAATATATCATTACAAAGTATTATTGCATATTTTTACTTATGTTATTACATATTACTTCTATGAAATCCACTAACATTCATCCTAATATCTGATATTTTATTACGGAGTATTATTACATATCATTACTGCTAAATCCATTAATGTCATTCCACTATGTAATATATTATTACAAAGTATTATTGCATATTTTTACTATTGCATCCATTAACTCTCATCCGAATATGTAATATTAGATGAATTTAATGGATTTAAGAATAATATGTAATAATAAGAATTGTAATAATATTCAATACTTTATCGTTTCTAAGTATATAAATATTGTATTATTTTAACACTGCATATTTAATCAATGTAAAAAATCCTATTAAAATCTCTAAACTGCTAATATTCTATTCTATTTTGATTCTTGATTAGATTCTATATTGTTCAGTGAATTTAAAATTAGCTATATTAGCGGATGGGTTGATAGAAATTATCTGAGAAAAGATCAATCATCTTTTCTGTCATGTTCAAAATTTGCTTTAATATTTGTTACATCTTTTGAAGGTATATATAAGATGGATTGAGTATTTATGTATTTATAATATTTGTTTATGATGGCTCATATTTTCGAAAAAATGATTGCTTCGCTTCATTTTGGTAATAATAATGGTAAGAATGTTGCAGATATTTTGGTTTTATTGGAAATTTCAACTTCTGTTTGGTTGTTTCAGATACAGAATTAAAATTTGAGTCATAATTTCACAAGTTTTTTTTCCAATTTTCATTTTTCTGAGAAAATCGATCATATGGAAAACTTGGTGGAAATATAATTATAATGAAGTTGAAGCGAACAGTGAGATATAAGGATTTATAACTTTTTATTTTATTAGAAATGAGTTTTTTTTTTTTATTTCAGTTTTTCTGTCCAATATTCATTTTTTCTTGTGGTTTCTATTTTTCTTTAAGATGCTTCATGAATATTTTATTGGAAACAAATAAATTTTTCTTTTTTCTTCAAATTAATTTTCTATTGAGTTAAGATTACTTAACACATGAACGCCGACAAAGAAAATGTGTGTCGAAAACTTAACAAAATGTAGTAAAATCTTGTAAAATTCATTCCAGCTGTTACATAGAGATAGTGAGTTACTCATATAGAAATTGTTTTATATATAATTGTTTTATATTTGTGGTACTGAGAAACACACCATCACTTTGTCATTAGACATAAAAAGATTTGTATATCTCAAATATTTTGAAGACGAAGCAGCTCAAATGATATTTGGACAAATAGTTTTTTTCAAAATTCGAAGTATTGTTTAATTTTTCTTGTTTCAGAACAATTTTTTTTTTTTACTCTTAAGTTTCACGAAAAGTTTCCTGAGAATTTTTACTGCAAATAATAACATGATAACGATGGTTTGGAATCAAAAATAATTTCCAGCTTATTAGATTTGGTATTTTTTTTCTAGGGACAATAAATGATGAAACGGAAGCGACGACAAGTGATGAATCCGAAGATCCAGAATTTCGGGAATTGGAAGAACGTTCACAAATTGTTGAAAAATATGAAAGAGTATTTTGATTTGTTTTAATTAAATGAATATTAATGCAAATCATCTCGATTATTTAATTTTGTTTTACAATATCAATAAGCAGAATGACTAGATTATTTAGTGTAGCATGTCTTTTGATGGTTGTTGGAAATACCGTATATGTGATTTTAAAGTATAGCTATTTACGAATCGTGGTCAGTCTATGTCAATCAAACATGATATTGACAGCTTTAAGGAATATGTTCTTAGTTTAATCCGTAGCCCTCATTAATACAATCTGGAATGTAAGTTATAGAGTACATACCGATCATTCATAGAACTGTTTTGTTCAGTTTACTGTTGGTTGAATTGTTGGTATTTGAATTCATATGATCCTAATCTACCAGTACAACGCAAAAAATCCTTTGAGAAAATATAATTAGCGTACTTTATTATATATCTTTAAGTTGGAATAATATGATGCAATCTTTTTCTACTGTATAATGAATGCAGAAATGCTAGTGGTAAATCTTTCCAGGGACCCGAACAAGAAGTAGAAGAATGGGAAAATCCTGATTTCGAATTATACAAAGTTACCGATCGATACGGATTTATGCAGTATGCATTTGCCTAAATTCAGCCCAGAATTTCCTTGATTAACTAAATTATTGCTAATTAATTCAATATTGTTTCGACAATAATTTGACGAAAAATAATTCTTCTGAGAATAATTTTTTTAACTCGGTTATGAAAATTCATGATTTTTTTTTTTTTTTTTTAAAATATTTTAGCAAGGATGTACAAGAAATCAGTGAGCAAGAGTTAGCGGAAAAGAAGCGAATGACAAAAGAAATTTCACGTGAGCGGAAATGGCTGCGGATGATTTCACGATGGAGTGATGGGAAAGATGCTAGTGACAAATTGAGGAAACGGCTTTGGAAAGGTGTTCCTGAAAAATTCAGGTCGTTGGTAAGCTTTGATAATTTTATATTCGTTTAGGTCTGCAAAATTTGTTTTGCAGGTCATAAGTATCTAATTATTTGTCTCTCGCAACTTTACATTTTTACCATTCAAAAGTATAAAGTAAATATATGCGTAGAATGTACCGTCAAAACTTCTCGTAACGTGAGAAGTAGAAATAGAAAAATACAAGAATTGAAATGGAAAAAAAAAACTGAATTTTTACTGAATATCAAAATTTAAGGTAAAATATCAACAGTATCAAGGTATAGAATTTCCCTTCTGATCCACTTTCATGTATGAAGATAATATAGATATATTAATTAACATTGACGTTCATTATAATTTTGAAATTTCATCATTTTCTTTGTAAGATTTCTTTTTCGTCCCCAAACATTCGTAAACTGAAACATCATCTTCCTAGTTGAAAGTTTTCTAAGTTTGGACTTCTACGTTATCACTGCGTGATCGCTGGAGCTTTATCTCTCTTACTAGTACAGTTTTTTAATTTTACTACTAATTTTTTTTTGATTTCATCACTTTTGTAAAAAGAATTATTCCCATGAATTTGCAGGTATGGGCGAGATTGCTTAGAATTAATTATTATCGACAGGAGCAAAAAAGGAATGTTTACCGCGAATTATTGATGCGTGCGCGGCTCATTTCGAAAGATATCAAACAGATAGATCTGGATATTAACCGAACATATCGAGATCATTTGGCATTTCGCCGAAGATACGATGTAAAGTGAGGATTTTCAAATTTTTTTGATTCCATTCTAGATTTTGCATTCTCCAAATATGTTGTTTAGGAAAAGTTTTAAAGTTTAAAGCTTAGTTTATTTTTCATCATATTCAGGCAACAATCTTTATTCAATGTATTAGCTGCATATGCAATGTACAACACGGAAGTGGGTTATTGTCAAGGAATGAGCCAAATAGCTGCACTTTTTTTGATGTATATGGATGAGGAAGATGCATTTTGGTGCTTACATGCGTTACTTGTTGATAAAAAACATTCCATGCATGGTAAGACTTACGTTATGCTACGCTCAATTGAACATCATTCACTGCTGCACTAGTTGAACATCATTCAATTTGCCAGATGGATTAAATAAAGTGTCATTAGGTAAACTAAATTCTAAACTGCAAAATAATTAATGAATGAATTGCAGGATTTTTTGTTCCTGGCTTCCCGAAATTGGTTCGCTTTCAAATGCATTATGAAAAAATATTGCAAAAATATCTTCCGCGTCTAAAAAAGCATTTAGTTAGTTGTAATTTGTCAACTACTTTCTTTGACCGTTGTGAATTTTCGATTTTTTCTGGATTTCGATAAATTAGTCTATACAACGGTCTTCGCTGATATCTGGTTAAATTCGACCACTGAATAAAATATTTCCCTCTCAAGTGGTATTACCTTTATCCAAATCCAACCGTTCTTCAACATTTGCATTATCCTTTTTTTTCTTTTTTTCAGGACAAAGCTGGTATTCCACCTATTTATGTAACAAAATGGTGGTTTGGCTGTTTTTTGGATCGAGTCCCATTTCCATTAGCATTGCGATTATGGGATGTTTTTCTTCTGGAAGGAGATGTGATACTGATTGCAATGGCATATAATATTATGAGGATGCATGAAAGTAAGTTCAGTTATTGTCCATAGTGTTTTAACTTATTTTTTTTCTAGTTTTTTAAATGCTTACAAAATAACTCTAGGACGACTCATCAAGTGTTTTTCGACAATATTAATATGTATGTTTGTATAAATGCTTGTTGCTTTGTTATCTGTAATTTTCAAGCTGAAGCATTCGAAATTTAGAACTTAAAAATACCAACTTAACGGATAAAAAACTTGGACTTGAAATAGAATATTAGGATTGGCAAACTTTTATAATATATTCCAGAAACGATTCGAAAATTACAAATGGAGAATTTCATGGAGTATATTCAAACTGTTATTGCTCAGGATTTTGGTTTCTCTGATGACGAAACAATGAAATCATTACAAGATTGTCTTAAAAAGTTGCATGTTCGTTTTTCATAACAAAATTTTCCGTAAATTTCGAATGTACAATGTTTCTACATCATTATTTATCAGTTCTGTGAAAATTTTTTTTAACAAAATAGGAAGTATAGCTAGGATTAAAAGACACTATACACTATATTAAATAAGATTTATGGCATAAAATTTTCGATGTTCCAGAATGATCGAATGTTGCTACCAGCTCCGCCGAAATCCGGTGATGTCCCTGAAACACCAATGAAACCATTTGGACCTGTCCTTAGTCGTTCAATGGTTGACATTCGTTTGGATATTGCTGAAATACAAAGCCGTTGTTCACGTGCTAATTGTAAGTTATTTAAATTGGATAAAGTAATGAGGTCATTAACCAAGTTTTAACTAAATGTAGTATAAATAACTTTCGAATTTCAGTTTAAAAAATCGAAATATTAAAAAACTGCATCTGATTTTTTTCTGAGATTCACTGAAGCAGAATCTTCATTTTATTCTTTTTTCGGCTTTTCAGGTCCAGTTCATTCAAAATTTACTTTAAAAATCTTTTTCTAGCCGTTGCTGGACGGTCACCGATTGGAATACGTCAACTACGGTTGCCACCATCTCCAACTCCTCTCTCAAAATACAAGCTGTCACAATTACCACCTCGATATGTGGAACCTAATAAGCCGGGAAATTCTCGATCAAGCATCTCTTCAACGAGTACTGTAAAAGGTACAAGTTTAAGAGAGAAGCAGCAGAGAGAGAAGATTCTCACTGATACAACAAACAACATAAACTTATCGATACGTCGACCGGAAACTGGAGAAAATTTGTCACAGAGGCTTCAAAAACAATATCCTCCAGTGCTTGCGAAACCTATTGAAGTGAAAATTGCGCGTCCAGTAATTGTTGAAAAAGTACAGCGCAACATACGGATGAATGAAAAAAGTCCATCACCGCTCTATGTATCATCCTCGTCGCATGCAAATAACAAAGGCAGCAGTTTTCAGGATGACATATTCATTTCTAATTCGTTGAAACGAACCTTAGTCTTCTTTTTTTTTTTTTTTTTTTTTTGAATATATATGATAAAATAATGCATATTATCATTATTTACTATTAAAGTTACATTGTATCACTCACTGATATTGAGTCAAATATAGCTATTCTTTAGCTTTATACTGGTTTGTAAGAATAATAACGTATATGTGAAATATTAGGATCTTATCTTTCTTTTGAACTTTTACAGAATACTTCATGTTTCTATTTATTCTAATTATTTTTTATGAAATTATTCTTTTCTTTGCTTTCCTTTTTGAAATTTTACATTTTAGAGGAATTTGAATCCAAAAGGCAGCAACTGCAGCTACAACAACAACAAAGACAACTGAGTAAAAAGCCGATAACATTGGCCGCAGCGCAACAGTTCCGTCAACCAGATTTTCCATCAAGCAGTAGAGCCACGACAGCACAGTATTTTGAGGCAATAGATAAACACGAAGCAAGTAATTTAAACATTCACTGATCATTTCTGTAATTATTGAATTTGCAAACGATGTCATGAATTTTTATGGATCAAAAGATGTTGTCATAGTTTTGACACTTTTTTAAATAATTCCTAGAATTATTTTTATTTTTTTTTTAATGACACTTTAAATTTCTGAGAATCTTATCTAAATTTCTACTCTTGTTTTATGTAAATAAGAGCTATAGAACAATATCGAAAAATGAAGACTTTGGACAATTCAAAACTAAACTTCCAAAATTTTTTTCCAAAAATCAAATGATTCCTGTTATTAACAGCCTGATTAATGAATGCTATAAGGGCAGTTGGTTTTAGTTTCAATTTTTCAAATTAAAAATTTCATCTCTACCAAGTCTCACCTGAGAAACCACCAATATATTATAATAAATCATTATTTTGTGTTTAGCCAGGACATTCATCCGGATCTATACATTCAATTACTTCAACAGTTGGTTCGCCTCCCCGTGTCACGTCGTCATCCTTTTATCCTCAAAATTTGACCCCGTTAAGACGAAGTCAAGTCATCCCTAATGATAATGTATCTGGACTTTTCGAATCAGATCATAGAAGATTTAAATCCAGGTTTTCTTTTCAAATTCATTTCTGGAATTTAACTTTTAAATCCAGGAATTATTGAAATTTATTCCATATTTACCAAATTCCTACATTTCATTCTAAATGTTGCTAATTATAACTGATTCATAACTTTTTAATAATTACTTGCATCATTGTTACACATATTCAATTCTGCTGATTCAATTGGGCGATATTTGTATTTTAATGTCTGGTGTTGCTTAATATTAATTTATGAAATATGTACAAAAAAAAAACATTCCTATTGGAAAAAAAAACTTTTTTTAAATATTTACAGTTCTTTACGTTTAAGTTTCCATCAGTAATGCTCATATTTCCATTGCAGAAGTCAATCCGATGATAATGATGATTATAAATTCTCCCAACACTTATTCCAACGCACACAATGGGATAGTTTTTATGATAATGTACCATCATCCACACCAAGTGTTTCAAGTCCGGACGAATTGACTGGTGATCAGAGGCGTATCAATGGTGACATGATTTTTGAGGTTCATGCTGGGAATAGAACACTGGATAGACGAATTGCTGACAGTCCAGCATTACAGGAAAGTAGGCCAGGACGGAGGATTACTGAGGTTGAGATTATTTTAACTTTTAATTGTGATAAAATAATACCTAACATCGAATCATTCTTTTATTACGAATTGAGAATTCAAATCAATCATTCGTTAGAATATAGCTAGTCTTTTATAGATGTTCATTAGCTTGGTAGTTCGAAAAAGATAAAGTTAAACTAATTTTTGAAAGTATGTGAATCCCAGACCTCTAAATTTATAGATTTTGCGGTCAGGAAAAAATACACTTGAAATTTGAAGTTTTGGAACGTTTTTTGTAGATTGAAACACGAGTGGTTCAGTTACCGAATAATGTAACTTGTGTAAAAGTTGGAGACACTATAGATAGCATATCATCATCACTTCAACAGCGGCAGTGTTATAATGTTCCAGTGAGGTATATCATTATTTATACTTACTTCGAAATGATGGAAATTATATGAAAAGTAATAGATGAATTAGTGATGTACAGAATTAAATCAAAAAATATTATTTTATTGTAGAAGCTTGTAATAATTATGCTCAACCCATTTACAATAGTGAAATTATTAAAAGAAGCAAAAAATATGGAATAGTTAATAGGTCGCATCATAATTTTAATGGATTATTCACAATCAACATATTTGTTTTGGTTTTAAGAAATAATGTTCTATCATAATATTTTGGTATCATCAGATAGGAAAAACAGAAAAGGAAAAGGAGGAAAAAAAAAAAACAAATAAAATATGAATAACATTATAGAACGTAAGAGATAGTAGAAGGTATTTTTTAGATTTTCTTCTGAAAAAAAAAAAAAAATCATAAGGAACATATTCATTTTTGATGTGAAGGATAAAATTGTGCAGAAAATTATCACATCTTTCTTCCAAAATAATGTAAAAGATGAAAAAAAAGGGAATAAAATATTTCTTCTGGCACTGAAAAAGAAATATTTCCTTTTTCTTCATTTTTTACATTATGTTGAGAGAAAGATGTGATAATTACATTCTTTTCAGAGCTTATTTTATTTGTTTGTAAAGTAAATTTTAATTTTAGAAGAGAGGTATATGATACACGTATAGCTGCCGATAGGGTTTATGTCGTTCGTGATAACAGTGTCAGGGATTTACCACTTCATCACCGTCACCATCATTCTTCTGACGCAGTGAGTGGATATTCACGACAAATCGATCAACCACATTTGCCGATAAAATCTAATCAGTTGAAAGATGTTCACTTTGAACGTAATATTTATACTAATGGTAGGCAATCATCAGAACGATGTTTTCCATATATTAAACCTAAGCAGTATCATCAATACAATACTGATAAAGGTTAATTTAATTTTTTTTTTCTGAAATAGATCAATATATGGTAAATAGTCAAAGCTGTTTCTCTTGTGAAAGAGATCAAAGATTATGTATGATCTATTTTGGTGTATGTTTTAAAAATTTCTTTCGTGTGAGAGATTTTTTTGATTTCCAAAATTCCGAATTAAACAGGAAATTAATTGACTGTAATTTAAATTGCTTCTTTCGGTATATTATTGTTCTGTGATGTCATGTAATTACTTTTGCTTTTGTTTCGATTCCCTTCAACTGCTTTTATTTACTTTTTAACATTTCTTATTAAATTACTGCCAGCAATTCGTCATTTAGTATATTCTTAAAATTTGTCATATTATGTGTTCTAGAAAGTTATGCAAATTTTATGAGAAAGTTTGGGACTTTCATAGGACTTTCAAATTTTATGTATAGCTGCATTCATTTTATTTTAGCGATATAATTTCCTTCAAAAAAAAAAAAAAAAAAATCAAAACAAAGCAAAAGATGATATCGGTGCATTACATCTTCTTGTGATATAGACGCAAGTACAAATTCGATTTTAGTAAAGTTTCAAATTCATTTCTTTCCCTTTCCTGCCACTACTATTTTTTGTCATGCAATTATTTCCTAAGAAATGTTAAATTATTTTGATACATTTAAAAAATGCGCATTTCTGTATAGTAATATTTTAATTGGAACTTACTTAAATTCTCTGCAAAAATTTTTTCAAATTTTGCCGAAGTCATTGTTTTCTAGCCATATTAACTTCCAGTTTCTCCGTTTATCTGATATTAGTTTGCGAAGCTTGATTGTATCCATTATTTTGAATTTGTTATTTTCTTGTTCAGTATGTCCTTCTTTTCACCATAATTGAATTTAATGATCACCTATTTTGATACGATTGTATATCAATCACTACTATTTGTGGATATTTTTTAAAAAATGCCGAAAAAAAATGTTCTGATCTTTTAATTTAAGCCTATAACTGCATGGAATTGTTGATAATTGAAATGCAGAAAATTTTGCTTTGTTATTTTTTATTTTTCGCCATAATTTAATTCATAAATCCCGTGAAAATAAGTGGTAAAATTGTTTCGTTAATTTTGATTGTAGTGTTTTTCATAAAATTTAGATGTATTGTGGTGCAGTAAACATGTTATTCTTGATAATTCAACTAATTTCTGATTTAAAGTTTGGAACAGAATGCTATGGCAGTTGCAGCGAAAAGTGAATTTCCCTATTATACTTTTTTTTAGAGAATTATTTTTGTTCTTCATTAGCTAATAAAATTAGAAGTAAATATCATCATTGTATGCTACTCATTGTTAGTATAATTATGCCGGCGATATTTGATCTCGAATATTAATTGGATTGACTTACTAGAAGTTAACGATTGGACTGAATGAATAATTCGACTAATCACTTTAGAAAGTAATAACAATTTTATTATGGTTAGTTGTTATGCTGCAGTAAATAATTAATTAATTACAATATTTTGAATTTCTATAATTACTGTATTCAATAATTTAAGGATATAACATACAGTATCTTATGCATATGAACAAAAAATGGAACTTTGAGATGACAAACAGAAATAATTCTTAAACTATACGCTTGTTCAACATGTAGGATGGATACAAAAAAAAAAAAAAAAGTATAAAACTTTGATAACAACACGAATTGTGTCGCAAATGCATGTCAGCATGAAATATGTCATAAATTTGTCAAATAATTGTTTAGCTATGATGAGTAAAATTAGTTAACTGAAGAGAAAAGGGAAAATTTAGTCATAAATTGCATTAAATTATTAAAATTCTATTAAAAAAAAGAAAAAAAACAGATTTCTTAATTTGTCGGTTATAAACCATGCTCAAAATTCGTTTTTAAAATGTTTTTTGGAAAAGGTGCGGAATAATATCATGAAAAATATGGGAAAAAAGAAACAGTTTCTTTCATTTTCACAAACCGGATTTTGATAGGAAAAGAAGAAAAAATTGAAGGAAGGAATAGTTCGTTTTATACAATTTCTTTTTTTCTCCGAAAAAAATGAGAAGAAAAAGCTAAAATAAAAACAATCAATTCGAAGTCAGCATCTTTTATGCAGATGCTTTTTATGTAATAATAAACGCACAAAATTCCTTTCACCTAAAGTGGGATGTTAAAAATATAAAAAGAAATTTGGCATTCGAAAAGTTATCGACAATATATGATAAGCAAACTCGCCGACAGATGAAATTAGACGGAATAGTTACAGGAAGCGAATATGAATCATTGTTTGATAACAAATTTTTATCAATTGATACCATCACACATGGTAAATATGACTAGACAATTTTTAGAAATCAGTTTGAAACTTTCTGATACAAGGTTCATAAGGGTAAAATATATCAGAGGAAACAGAGAAAGATAATAATAATGATATTAATAACAATATTAACAGTGATAAGGAACGAGTGTAATATTTTAAGGTCCTTTTATCTATTTTTTAAATAATACAAAATTTATGATCTTTTAATAAAATAACTAAATTAAGACTGTAAATTTAACTAGTAAAACTCAAGGATTTGAATTCAAATACAATGCATTTATATTCTAATTCGAATCATTTGATTTTTAAATTTTCAAAAATTATTATTTAAGGAAAAAATGTGAAATTTCGGCTTATTTAAATTCAGACTTTTCCAAAACATTTTCGGTGAAAAAAAAAAAGAAAACTAATTGACAACTAACAATAATGTAACGAAATTGGTCAAACCTGATTGATTCTAATAATAGTAATGATAACAATAATGTTAATAATAATAATAATAATAATAACAATAATAATGATACTAATAATAGGAATGGTTATAATCATAATAACATGAAAAATTTGTTATGAATTTGATTTCAATTCACCTAAAATATCGATCTCATCCGAGAATCGGGCATGTTTCTTATTAATTCGCGATGGTAAGCGATCATTTTCGGATGCATCATTTTCTATAAAACAAAAATAAAATATGAAAGATTTTAAAATTTAAAAAAAAAAAAAAGAGAAGAGTAACATGAATATATGTTGCATGTCTAAAAAACTGAACAAAAAATTGATTGATTAGTTAACGTTATGAACTTAAGAAAATCTTCTGGAGAGTAATTAGTTTTATAATATGCATTCATAATATTGATGATGATAACGATATTAGAAAATATTCAATTAGACAATCCTGATAATCATCATAAATGAAAGAAATTGAAAATTGTAAGTAGAATTTTCAAGTTATAAAATCAATTTGAAGAATTCAATATTTTCCGAAAAAGAAAGAATGAAAATTAAATTTGAAGAAATTTCAAAATAAACTATCAATGAATATAAACTGAATGGATCTAAATACTGCAAGAATGGAAATTAGTAATATCTTACATATTTATTTTCAAAGAAATATTTAATGGAAAACATCAACAAATCGTTGGCTGTCACAGAAAATGCTACAAATAACTACTATTGGAACCATCAGAATGTGACATCCAAAGAATGAATTAACTCATTAATTTAATTTTTTATTTAGAAAAATTACTGTCATTTCTTTCTTTGTCTCTCTTTCTCTTTCTAACGATTTTCACTATATAAATTATGATATTAAAAAGTTCAATAGGATTTATGTTAATGGTAAAATTTAACATAAATATATTTTAAATCGGGAAAAAAAGATATTTAAATTTGATTTTAATCAATTTCGTTTATAATTTAAATTTAACCTTTTTCATTTTCTAATTTCTTCTCACTGATTAGAATTTGTTCGATTCCTGCTTCGTTGTTGATATTTATTGCTATTGTATTAGCTTTTTCAGCAACATATTCCTCATTATGAACAGAAAATAATCCAATCGGAATTATCGATTGATCATTTCTAATAATTTCATTGTTGCCGTAATTTGCTTCAATAAAAGAAATTGCGGTACTAAAACGAATCTTTTTGCTATTCCGTCGCATTATTATTCCATTTTTGCAGGTAAGTTCGTTGTTGTCGATTTCATTCGCATCTTTTGCGTCAATTTTAGCTTTTTTTTGGAACAATTTTGGTGCTTTGCCTGTAAATTTTCAGAAAGTACGAGTAAAAACGAATAAATATTTAAGATTTAGCATTTAAAAAAGGTTTCTTCTTTTCTTTTAAACCATTTGAGTGAAGAACTCATTTGTGAGAAGTGTTTCACCTTTTTTTTTTTTCATTGATTCTACTCAATTAATTATCAATTTTATGACCTTAAAGTACAACAACGGGAAAAAAAAAAAAAAAAAAAAAAAACGGAGACAAAATTGCTGCAGTAAATGCATATTTTTGAGTATTTTAATTAGTGTAATTGTTTGAAAATGAAGATATAAATTCAAGTTATATTTATTGTTCGTATATATTATCACAATGACTTATTTATTGTTAATTAATTTAGTTTAATTAAATATATGCCTATTATAATCACAATTAAAAAAATTATCATTTAGGCTACTATAACAGTGATTCATGATTTTACCTCGAGATTCTTTTGGCCCACAGAAACAGACACAAAATAAGAGGGCACATAATCCAAATGGTATTAGAGCAATTGATAACGGTATTAAAATCTGTAAAATTCACAATTTTTTTCTTAAAAATGCATTGTTTTAAATTTAAATAATAATATGCTTAGTTTAAAATTTAATTCAAAAAAAAAAAAAAATTTGAGAATTCAGAAATATCAATAAGGAGAAATTTGAAACTCAATATATTCATTCCAAAATAATGATAGTAAATGAAGCGTTTGAACCAATTCAAGTTGAAACTCATGACAGCTACGTTGCATAATCTCTAATCGACGTCTTGATCGATTTAATGGGTTGAAATCAAAATTGTTCGTACTGTCACCACTGAAACCAAAAAAAAATTTATCATTAAAAATTTGAAAATAATAATAGTTTTAATTTCTATTAGTTCTGTATCTTGATTTTTTGATTATTCATTTCGCATTTTTATAATTATTTTAGTAAGCAAATTAAATGCTTTCTTTTATTTGCTTCTTTCTTATCATTCATTTGAAAGAATAAAAATGTATTGTTATTGTATTTTAAATGCTTTTGTTATGGTAATTTTATAAAACTTGTAAAAGTCTATTAATTTTCTAATAATTTGTCAAAATTGAGTAAATTTCAACTATCTTGTTGGACGGTATATATAGTTGAAATATGTAACATTTTAATGATTTATAGAATTCAAATAAAAATCAGAAAAAAAAATTAGTTTATCACAATGATAGATAATCATTTTTCTGCTACATAAATATATATATATGACAGTGATTTATAACGAATAACTTTTTTTTCGGTAAAATATTATTTTATTTTAAATTTTATTTTTAAATAATTTTCTTTTCAATTAAAACTTTCTAAAATTTGCGAAAAACATATTATTATATTATCAAATAATGAATGATATGAGTAAATAAAAGCTTAAATTTTTATTTTAATTCTTACATGTTTCAGTATGAAAATGATTACTTTTAAAGGATAGAAATCAATTATTTTCATAATTTTAGTAAAAATAAATTTCCATTTTGTCTTTTTTTTTTAAACATCCAAATAAATATACGTTTCATAGCATCAAAAACGAAAAAAAAAATCAAATCATAATATTTAATTTCTGATAGCGTAAAATGATAACTTACGTGACAGTATCATTACAACTAGAATTACAATTATAACAAATAGGTACTTCCATCGTAAATTTTATTGAAGAAATTAGCAAAGTAATTAATATTAGCATTTTGTTCGTTGTTATTAACATTCCTGCACTCATTTCGATCTAGAAATAAAATTATTTGAGGAAGCAAACTGATTATTTTGATTTATAATATGAAAATTTAAAATATGTCTATATTTTCAAATTATATGAATGATATAATTTGAGAAATAATCAATGGAAATATTGATCATTTTCATATGAACGATATTTAATTTATGTTAAATTATAAACAAAACAGAAATTACTACAATGGCTAGAAATATGAATGAAACATTTTGACAAATTATTTCATATATTATTACAAAAATTAAATAAAATAATAATACGAGAGAATACGGTAAAAAAAAGTGACATAATATGGATGAAAATATAATTTTGAAAAAAAAAAGAAAAAAACGGAAACTTTTCTTTTTTTCCTCAACTAATTCTGAAAAAGGAAAATTTCAAAATTTTCCGCTTTCCCCATCATATTTAATTCATATGAATCGAATATTCATAAGCAGTAAAAATTTGATTACAAATTGTTTATTTAAGTTAGACTAATCAGTCTATATCAAATCATTCGTGAATAAAGGAGAATAATTTTCAAAAGTAAGACAAATTTCATTACTGAGCTAATTTTTAGTCATAATTCATTTGACAAATGTCAGAAATACAACTTAATGCTCGTTTTTTTCTTTTTTTTTAAAATTTATATAAAACTCTACGAAAATGTGCAGACATCCTATCGCTTCAAAATATTTATCACTATGCTAAGATATCTCTATCATGATATCATCTAACTTAACTTCGATGTTTCTCTGGCAAATAGCTTTTAAAAAGATGGCAAATTTTATTAGCTAATTAAATAATCAAATATTGTCTAATGAAATTCAACAAAAGATGATAAATCAAAAAAAAAAAAAATCGTATTGTTATCCATATCATTATAATATGATATGATATTACAAAATCATAATCCTCTCTAGCAGATCGTTTTCTGTTGAATTTCAGAAGACAATATATGACTGATTGGTAATCTAATAAATTTACAACTTTCTTTTTAGCAATGCAATAATGTTAAAAGTATTTTGAAAGTTTTCTTGCAAAAGGACTTAGTTCAAAAAAAAAAAAAAAAAAAAAAAAAAAAAATTGGGAAGAAACTAAAATAAAAGAAAAAAGATTTAGAAGAAAATATGTAATGAATTTGTATGCATTCCTTGCGAAAACAATTCGTAACAGTTGTCCAATTTGTATGATTAATGAACGATTTAATTTAAGTACTTTTTCTAAATATAATGAAAAACAAATAAAGAAAAAAGTAAACATGTTTGTTATATGATGGATAGAATCAAGAAAAAAAAGAAAAAAGAAAAAAGAGAAAGAAAAATTTGCTGGGATTTTAAAAGTTTCAACTTATTTCAGCTAAATGAATTTATTTAAAAAAATATATGCCTATTATCCTTAATTTGCAATTATTTTTCAAACAAGTAAAATTATGAGGGAGAGAGAGAGGGAGAGAGAGATAAGTATTATTTGAAAGTAAGCAAAAAGAAGTAAAATAATTGAGAATAATTTAATTCAATTATTTGAAAAGAATAAATAAAAATTTTTAATTATTTACTAATTGCATATATTTGTGTTAAAATTTTATAAATATAATATAAAAGAAAGATTATTCATTCTTATACAAGTAATATTTAAGTTTTTGATTAAATGTTTCGAATTTACTAGGATAAGGAAAAATAAAAGAAAAAATAAATGGCATTGAATCATAGTTGAAAGCAAAACAGTTTCTTGGCTTCCTCACTAATTTGAAAAAAAATTTTATTTTTCCTATTCATAACAAACAAATTCTCTTGATCAACTTAAAAAAGAAAATTTGACGGTCAATTTTTTGAGAAAAAAAGGATAAATCTTTTTTCATTCCTTTTTTTCAGTTCAAGGTTTTTTTTTTTTTTTTAAGGAAAATTTTACTTTTTAAAAAATTTTTGAGTATATTTTACTATATTACGTATCACTTCTGATGTTTCATCGCTTGTTCTTCTATTCTGTTAAGCAAGTTATAAATATAAGATTTTTTTTTCGGTCATCTTAAAATAAGATGGAAAATTTCTTTTTCAAAAATTGGCTTTTGATTTTTGAATCTTTAAAATTAGTAAATTACTCTAGTTTTTAAAATGTGAATGCCTCAGTAAAATTAAACGACAATAATCAATTCGTTAATTTTTTCTTCAACTTTTTATTTTTTTAGTTTTTTCCATCCTATCTAATATATGATAAATTATTTGCTGAATTTCATGTGTTAAACTTCAGGAATAAAAATAAAGAAGAAATAGCTCAAATATATTTTTCTTTTTTTTGTTCATTTCAAAAAAAAAAAAAGAACATTTATTAAGGCTAAATTTTAATGAAATCAGAAAATTTTTTCTTTTTTTCTTTTCTTAATTCAATGATTATTTTATTTTTCATCTTTCATCAGAATAAATCAATATAGCTTTTTGAGAGAATTCAAATTTATGCGTTATTCAAAATAAAATAATATGCATACATTAGGAAAAAATGTATTAAAAAATATTGATTATTTAAATATAGGAATAAATATCAAATTATCTGCTGAAATAAATCATAAAATTATTGATTAAGTTGAATTAAAATCATTAGAACGTGTAGAAAAGACGAGAACAAAAGTTGATGAATATGTTTTGATAAATGTTAACAAAACTAAATTATGACTTTAAGAGGAATTAATTAGTCCTTTTCATTAAAAAAAAACAACAGGATGGAAAAAGATGGGAAGAAAAGAACGATTCTTCCGCATTAAACTTTGTAAAATGTAACGGTGGAACATGAAGAAAACTATGGTTGCTTTCTATTTTCGCAAAATAACAGCAATTTCGCATATGCCCCAGTCATATTTCGGTGAAAAATATTTTTCTTTTCAGGAAAAAAGCTTAAATTAATGCTTTTATTTTCAAAATTTCTAGAAAAGACATTTTCAAATGGTTGATTTAAACATATCAAATATGATGTTTCGAAGAAAAGTGAAGAAAAAAACGAAGAAAAAGACAAAATCCCCATTAGATTTTTTATTTTTTAAGTAATATACCTTTTTTTTTAAAATTTTTGTATTAACAAATTTTGTATTAACAAAATTACTTAATTCTATTAATTACTCGCAATTAAATGTTTGTTTGTTTGTTTGTTAACTAGCTTACTTTATACCTTTCACAATTAAATTCATTCGATTATTCCATTTTATTGAATTATAAAAATTACCATTTTATTAAATTATATGGAATAATTCAATGGTTAATTGTGAAAGTTGTAAAGTAAGCTAGTTATTATCAATGATTTGATGATTTTTATCAGTAATAATTAATTAAGGAAAATTCTATTTACGAAAAAATTCGCAATTGCATTATGAAAAAACAAAAAGTTAAAATGAAAACAATATTGTTATGAATAGTTATCAATATGAAGGAAAAATTTTAAATCATTAAACAAATGAAGGAGATTATTGGTGTAATAAAGCTAATGCAAAGAATTAATAATTAGAGGAAAAAATTCAGGTAAAAAATTAAGTTATTAAGTTACGGGTATAAAGCATTACTAGTATTTATAGCAAAGTTATAGACATTATGCAGACAAGTTTCTTAATTTAAACAAAAACAACATTAAAATAAAATATTGAAGGAACAGATGCAATTTGTTGTTGTTATTGATGAAAGTTCCAAATATCTTACAAATTGTAAGATCACAAATTGTGATTTGAAATCTAAAAATTTAAATGTATGATGTCAATTTTGTCAGGATTATTCGATTATTCTGATAAAAAATTTAATTAAATGCATTTCTTGATTTATTTGTGAAATTATATTATTTGAATAAAATGCCTTGAAAGAATCTAACAAATAATCAAATAAATAATTAAATGAAAGTTGCAACAGCATTGTTTTGGATGCTATAATTAAACAACTATACTCATCCCTTCTATTTATAAACAAATTTCTACCATGAAAAATGTTAAAAATTATGATTTATTTCTATAATTATTGTAATCAGCTAATTAATTACTAATTATTCCTGAATAATTATTGTTTTATGATTTTGAATTCAAATGTTCATTGTTCTGGAGTGGTTAAAGTTTTTGCACAATATTCAACACATTTGTTGTTTCAGAAATACGAAATTATTAAAATAATGCTTAAAAATACTTGTTGATTTAGGAAATCGAATTCTTAATATAGCATTTAAATGAGCGATAAAAAATTTTAATAGATTCTGGCATTTGTGTTCCAAATATTTTTATTTAAATGAAATGAAATCAAAAAAAGAAAAATTTGTTTGGAATAAAATTCATTGTAATGTTTGTCAAAAAACAACTAGATCTTAATTTTAATTAAAAACTTGATAAAATATTACAATAAAAGCAATTTAAAAGAAGGATAATAACGAAAATAATTGTGTGATTTTTGAAATTGAATAAATTATAAAAAAGTAAGTTAAATGGTCAGAAAAATTTTGTCCCCAAAAATATTAGAACTAAGACAATTATCGACTTTTTTTAATTCCTGCTTTTGTAATTTCAAAAAATATAAGCATTATTTGAACTAAGCAAACCTGAAATTGTCATTTAAACATCAAAAAATATTTGGCTATCATAATATAGTGCATCAATTATGAATCTGTATCATTTATTAAATCAATAAAATCTATTTTCTCAATGCGAATAATTAATCATCACGACTAAACTGGAAAAAACTTAATGCATCTAAAAAATTTTGAAAAATTTTCACGAATAATTCATATATTTAAATTTTTCAAAACTTCAGGAATAACTGCTCAATTACACTCCCAATATTGAAGCATAAATTATTTTTTACTAAAATAAAAACGAAAAAAATCAATAGTAATCGATAAGATATATCTTTATTTAAATATTAATTTTTTGAAGTAATTTCTTTTGAAAATTCTCATTTAAATTGCAATTTTTTTCACAATCAATGCTTACTGTACAATGGTTGATGCATAGAAGAGAAGAAGAATTGAGTCGAAAAATTAAGATGAAATGAAGTAAAACTAATACTGAATGGATTCGGAGATGAACAAATATGTTGTAGGAAGAAGAACGGCAAGAACAAACAGTAAACGGAAATTAATAGGAAAGGTTATTAAATTACCTTTTCTTTTTTTTTTTTTTTTTTTTTTTAAATTTTTGCAAATCAAAAAGTGCTTAGATAGAAAGGAAGGACATCACTATGAGCATTGACGATACATTGTATTCGTCTTTTTTGATTGAATAATACCATGATATCGTATCTGATATCATCATCCGGTTGATACAATCCGGAAACAAACATCTACTCATCCGGCTGATCATTTTTATCAATGTTTAATTTGAGACAAATAAAAACATCCTGTTATTCAAAGAACATTCTATTTAATTAAAATCAATCAATGATATATTAATCTTGCATTTGTTTAAAGTTTTGAATTCTAATTTTAATATTTGAGACTTGAAAATTACTTGAAAAATGACTAAATTGTATTTAAAAAATTCGAAAGATTCATCAGATGTTAAGATATTTTTGCATTTCATGATAATATGTGATATCCTCATCAAATGTCAAGATGTTTCTAAAGTTCATACCATAATAATAAGGTTCCAGATGTCAATGAAATCTTATTCGATGCCTAGGTGTTTCTGAATTTCATTTTCTCATTAAAAGTCAAGTATTTCTGAATTTCATGACAATGAATAAAACTTTCGCCAGGAAACTTCAAGATGGTTTCCGAATTTCATGATAATGAAACTCTTATCAAAACTATTGTATTGTGTAAAATATGGAAAATCCTTATAATTAATTATTATTTTGAATGGATTTCGATAAAAAAATGAAAATAAAATTAAAATTAAAAGAAAAAAAAAAGGAAAAACTTCCTTTTCCTATAAATTTATCTGAATTTTTTAGCAATGACAAAATCCAAAGTGAAACGATAGACTGATGATAAATCAGTCTGTTAAAGAAACTTGAATAATTTCCAAACTAATCAATCAATAGATTAAAATGTTACACATGTTTATTGTAAGAGAATAAATTTGCAAATGTCAATCATTTTGTTGAATGATTGAATTGAATTGTTGCAGAATGAAAGAAGTTAGTATATTAAACTGTTTGACGCTAAATTCAAACGATTAACGATCGATTGTTGAAGATTTGCGAAATTTTATGCGGTTTCTGTGATATGACTGATAAGAGAGAAAACGGAAGTAGAAATTAGAAAAAAAAACTAATTGCCCTTTATGATGCATTTTCCATTGAGATTTTTCATTAATAAAAAGACAAGAAAAGGAAATATTTATTAAAAAGAGATACACTAAAACGACAAATAAATATAAAGTAAAATTTCGACACAAAGCAAAAAATTCAACTATTAGGAAGAATTTGACATAAATTGAAATACAAGAAAGGAAGAACGATAATTCAAGGCCAGGGTTTTGATTCATCTTAATCAAACTACTTTACTAATAATAGCACATTTATAGTTTTGATCATAAATAATTTGCCAATTGTCATTATTCGTCAAGGTCAAAAATATAAAAAAAGATGATAAAGTCAGCGAACCAAAATCCAATTTATTACATATCAAAAATTTCTTGAAAATAAAAAGTTCATAATTTAAGAATTAATATTAATAGTATTCATTGTAAATTCAGCTTTTAAGTATTTTAGTAATTTTTTTTTTCTTTAAAGTTACAACTCTTCTCTAGTTAATTATGCCCATTCTAGCTTCGTTACAATGGTAATTATTTCTTATTTTATTTGTTTTATTCATATCTTCGTTTAGAATAGGAAATTTTTTTATTTATATAAGACGAACAAACAACATAATCATACTGAAACGAATTGTGTCGACTTCGAAATTAACAATTATTGAATATTTTGACATTGAAGATATCGAATATCTTAAGATTTAAACATTAAGTATCAAGAAATTCTAGCATTCAAATTTCAAAAATATTCCCTAAAATTATGGACTAAAAAATGAGTTATTTACTTACTTTTAATCATGATGAATTTTTCTCGGAATAAAACTTAGTGAAATTAAGATGGAAACAAAAATAAACTATATGTCTTTGTTTTGTAAAACAAATTTTTTAAATGTATCAATATTGGGGATAGGAAATTTACGTTCATTTTAAAAATAAAAAAAAAAAAAAGACAAAAACACAAACAATGAAGAAATGAAGTCGGCATTAAAATAATTAATTGATTGTCAAGAGAAACAATCTCAAAAAATGGGAATCACTGGCATACGTACACCTCACTCCTCCAAAAAAATTTTTAATCTTTCTATATGCAAAAGATCCATATAATTTTATAAATTAATTATTCTTCAAAAAAACCTAACTAAATTTCTGCATCAATAACAATAAAGTTCAGCAAAAATCTTAAAAGGCCAATAAATCGAGGAAATATCGCAACTTTTTTTTTTTTCCATCTCTTTCTGATAAAATTTTTGTATCATATTAGGAGAAATGATGAAAATGATTAGCGAAAAGCGGTTAGGCTGATTATGAATTAGAATCGGATTACAAAAACCAACAAAATGAGATAAACAATATCATTTCACATATAAATGTTTTAAAGATGCAATAAATTGTTTAAATTGCTCACCTAGCAAAAAAGCGATAGTTGAATCAATTTTCCTAACACAAATCTGATGAAATCTTAAAACAGATCGAGTTATTTTTCAAGATCTACTTTCTTTTCTGACCTTATTTCTTTCTTTACTAAAAAACTGCAGCGAGTTTTCGAAAAAAAAAAAAAAGGGTCAGTACTCTTTAAAAGAAAACATCTTTTTAATGCTGATAGTGGCGATTTTATAGAAAAAAAAATCAGCACTACTAATATCATATCCACGAAATTCTTCGATAAAATTATTCATTCACACCATGTTGAATGAATAATTTTATCGAAGAATTCTTTTATTTTTTTCACACTATATGTAGTTCAAGACTTTTCACAACCAATAAGCAGTAATCCAAATTTTAATAGTAGGTTTTTCATTAAACATCGAAAATATTTTAATCAAGAAATAATTTATAGATCTAAAAACAATAAAGTTGATTGGAATGCAGGAATAAAACTGATAAAATAATTAAGTTTACATAAAGAAAGAGAGATAAAAAATATGACAATCAGAAAAATTCAAAAATAGGATTTGTTTTCACATGTTTTATATTTATTTCCATATGACTTTTTTTTTTTTTTTCACAGGAAAAAAACTCTATTCACAAATATAAAGACTCTATTCACAAATACTGATTAAGATAAAAAGAAAAATAATGAGGTACTTGAAAATATCAAAAGAAACTAAATCTTAATTACCTCATCCTTTTTCCATAACATCCATAGCTTAGAAGAGAACTAAAACGAAAAATGACATCATAGTAAGGCTATATGAATTGGTAACTGAATTAAGCACATAATATACAGATACTTTCTAGTTTTAATTATGTATATAATCTTACTCATATAATCTTTACCATTATTATCATAGCAGCAATCTATAAATTAATACTACTTTATTAAACTAAAAATGAGAAATTAAAATATTTTTAACAGACAGTAAATTTTTCTGCAGTAGCAATAATTATAAAATTAATTGAAGACGCTAAATTTAGTAATAAATCTAAATATGGAAAGTATTAGCCTTGGTCATAATTCCGAACTCACCAATAAATGCTTTGTTATGATGATAATGAATCATAATGTTAAGAAAAAAAAAAAAAAAAAATCATGACACAGTAAAGCTTTGCAAACTTAGCATCTTAAACCAATATCGACTGCTGTAATGATATATATAAAAGAAAGGCAGTTTCCAAGATATGGAAGAACTTGTAAACACAAAATTTAAAATAAATGCTTATCTATAAATGTATATCTGAAACAAATGGAATTTTTCGACTTTGAGATCAAATCTCGAGATGGATGAGGAAAAAATCTCTTTTTACAAAAGTCTCTTCTTTCATCGACGTTTAAACGTCATTAGAGATTTGAACAGCTGATACCTCTTCCTGATATGATCCACTACCAACACCGTCGAGCAGACCTAACTTAGCATCGATTCTGAAATCAAAATATTGAAAAAAAAAAAGTTCTGAAATTTTGAAATTATTTTGAAAATTTTCAGCAAATACACATCAAATACAACCATCCGGATGCTAGTTAAAAGGATCAAACAGAAAAAATGTTTCCTTCTGTTTCAGCACTGTACAACCTATAACTTTTGTCACAATGAAACATCTAGACGAGTTCTGTAATGAAAGGTGAGGATAAAAGAAGAGAGAGGATTAACTGAAATCTTATCTACAATTAATTAAAGCTCTTTCTATAAGACTGCTGCCGACATTTCTGACCATATATTAGAAATGCTAAAAATAAAAACTGGATGAGGAAAAAAACCAATTACTTTTTTTTTTCTTCTAGAGCCTGCTCATATATTTGAATTTTGACTTTTGAAATGGATTCTATGACATTCTTTTCCGCTACAGCAAGTATTTCATCCAAATCTGCAAGTTAAATATTTTCAAATTTATAATAAGATTCCGAAAAATCGGAATAATATAAACAAATGACCCTTGCTTTCCCGCTCCATTTCATCCTGTTCACATCGAGCAGTTTCAATTGCTGCAGCATATTCTGTTACTTGTTTGTCGCAATAATTAAAGTCTTTCTTGGCTTTCCGGACCTTTTCACGCATTCGTGACACTTCCAACTCGGAATCTGAAAAGAATTTGAAGAATAATGAATAAGATAAAAATTTTACGATTCAATCAGTCACTATTAAAGGATAATTTGGTTTCATAAAATCAAAAAAAAAAAAGAAAAAGAAAAATAACAATGACATTTCAAGTTATATTTTCTTTTCTTGGCTTTTTAAAACCAAAAAAGAGCATGACTCGAGATATCACATAAATTACCAAATTTACATACTTTGCAGCGTACACTGCAATTTCTGCTTAACTTTTGCTAATTTCTTAGCTTTCTGTTCATTAATGATAAGACACTGTCGCCAATTCCCAACCTAAAATAAGAAGTAGATTGAAAAAAAAAAACTTGCGAAAAACAAAAATACAAATCTGGATACTTGAAAATCTCGCGAAATTTTCGTAAAAATCTTAAAGTCCGAACAATATTTATGGACAGGTCATCACAACTATGTCAAAAATATACTATGACAATTATAAGCTCAACAATTTGAACGAATAAAACGCACGGACAATAACATTGGCAAAATGTTGTCCTTAACAATATTTCAATTTATAATGCAGAAAATTATTTTAACATATCTCATATTTAAATATATGACACGTATAGCAATAACTACTATATACATAAAAAATAATTCTAAATGCAATAAAAAATATCACGTTTTGACAATAAATGATTCATTTAATAATAAGTATATGCATTATTAAAGCAATTTTCGTCAAATTTTTATTGTTTAAACGAATAAATTCCGATATATATAAAATGCCTACCTCATCGCTCCCACTTTTGATATCCGTTTCAAACTGTCTGATACAGTTCATCAATTCCATTAATTCATTTGCTTCACTTGCTCTAGCCATAACACACTTCCTTCAATGTACATCATAAGATAAAATATATTTTTCCAACCTCAACCCCGATTTTTCACGTATTAATAAAGATAAATAATAATGTAAGAATCATTTCCGATCATTCTTTTTAAATTTATTTCTAGGCAACCAATACTTCAGATACATTCATATCGAGCGCGATTTAGTTCCGGTATAACTTGCAGTACTGCTCGATTCCTTTGAATGAAACGATTACTAACAAAAATTATCATGTACTATTCCATTCCATATACCCAAAAATAAAATTACACCATTTCTTGAAAGTAATCAAAATCTTATGATTTAAAATGGAAATTTAAATAACACTTCAAAAAAAGATATAATTTGTCAGACCAAACAATTGACCTTTCTGATCCAAGTATCCAAAAACTAATTCCGGAATTACCTTATAAACCTAAATCAATCTCGAAATTGGAAAGAAAACCCTCAAGAATTCATATTTAAAATCATACCGCCGCAATTTCACTTTTTCACGGTCCCACAACGAAAGGGATCGTAATCTTGACAAAGTTTTCATGTAAATTACAATGAACGGAACTGATTTCGAGGCCCGGACTATTTCCTGAACCGGATCCGGAATGGTCCGGTGTGAGTTTTCTCGGATAACTTTGGGAATTTTCCACCGATGAAATGGCGCTGTATGAGCCGTATATGCAATTGTATGCGCAGACACTCACACATCTATCGATTAGTTTGAGTGCTCTGTGCAATTTCGAAATGTGCACAGTCAGCCAGGCAGCATTCAGAGTGTGTGTATATGTTGGGTATGGGTGATGGAGACATTTTGTCCAAGCCAATCATTCATCCGTCTTACCTTCTACATTTCTACCTAAAGTTTCCCGAGATTTCCCGATACCAACCAAAGTCTATATCTCTTCAAACAACCGAAGCACTTTTCCCTCTTACAAAACTTTTCATGTATTTATTGCGTGCATTTCTTGCACGCTGGCATGCGTTTGCAATCCGGAAAGAACATACATGATCTCCGAATGATTTTATGCCAATACATATGCTTCATTTCAATAGTAACAACTATATTATGTTTGCAATTTTGTTATACATTTGTGCTACGATTTCATGGCACATTTTTTTAGAAATTTTGTATTATAGAGAAGATATGAATAGAATAGATTCCTATTTTTCTCACATGATAGCTTCTTCCTCGCCACGTGAGGTCACCCTCGTTGACCCGTAGGCTATTTTAGATGTGTGGGAAATTTGTTATTGCATAAAGACGCATGAAATTATAGCATACGTGGCAATACTACGCTTTTCATAAGATCGCGAGGAAGTCTGCATGCTACGTTCATTCGGAGTATTCATTCGAAATATCCATCACGTAATTCCAGCCAGTATTATTTCAGCATTTTACGAGATATATAGACATTAACTGTGCAGCAGTTGAGGTGAAATTCTAAAAAATTTCCTCGCTAAAGCAAAATGCCTCGTGGAAGACCTCGAGGTCGTGGTCGAGCTTTAGCCGGAAAAGCAGCAGCTAAATATTCACCAACAACAAGTTCTGGTCGTAATCGAGGTTATTCGAAAGCAAATAGCAGTTCGACGAAATCAAAGTCCACAAAAGCTTCAAAATCCAAAGAGTAATGATTCCCTGTAGTTCGAATAATGCAAGAATGCAATATCTCTTCCGCTACTAGTGGGGGTTGGTGTACTTTAGCAATGGCTATATGGCTGCAATACTAGTCCCATTTTTTTGGAACGACTGTTTTTTTCTTTTTTATTATTATTTGTCTCTTAAAAGTAATAGGAAAAGTTCAATAACTTATAGTTTATTCGCATTAATAATTTCCCTCTCCCTTTTTCCGAAATTTCCGTTAAATTTAGTGTCGGATTTGAAACAAAATTTTTAAGTGCAAAAAATTTCAAATATTTAAATTCTCTCCGTAAAACGCAGAATAATATGCATGCCTATTTTTATTCTGGATAAGGGTATCACCTAACCTACGTTAATCAGTAGATGAGTTGATTTTCGATCTCTAGAACTCTTTTTAAATATACAATATATTGAATATAACTTAATCATTATTTGTTGATTACTTTTAAGAAAAACTCGATCTTTGTATTTCAGAAGTCGGCAGGCATGGGATGAAAGTGATGATGAATATGATAGACCTGATTATTACACTGATTCATCTGGTGATTTCGACAGTGAAACTTCCATTACCCAAAGAAGTTAGCTGTTTGTGTTGTAATTTCAGTTTTTCTATTTCGTTTAGGAAGTGCAAAAGACAGAAAAGCTAACCTTTGTTCATTTCATCTAGAGTAAGAAAACTTTCTGGTGATCTTAGCTATTCTTATTCCGCAATGATTTTTTTGATTCATCTTAAATATTCATTGCTTCAAAATTTATTTTATAAAAGCAGATCCTTTAAAGATTCCACAGCAATAGATTTCGAAGACGAAACAGAGGATGAAGAAATAGAAGAGACATCATCTGTGGCCAGTCGAGTCCCAACACCTGGTGCATCGCTATATGAGACGGATGAATCTCTTGGTATACTTTGAGTGGCATTTGTTTAGATATTACTAGTTGACCAATTCTATCCTTATTAGGAATGTGTGAAACAGCAATGATTTGGATAATCTACTGATCTTTTTATGGTATTTTGCAATTCTTTTTACCAGGAATCCATTGCTTAAAGGAATTCTTTATTTCATCAAATTCCTTCTTTCCATTTTTTTATTTCGTTGGTACTTGTATCATGAAATAAATTTACAGAATGTCCATGGCTTGAAATTCCGGCAGAACAACTACCAGAACTGAAATTGCCAAAAGGAAGCGAAGATTTATTGATTGAAGAGAAATATCTGTTTGATGCCCTTGAGGTATCGTTTCCAAAAAAAAACAAAAAACATATTGTCTTTTTCCAGCTGTTGAATTCAAGACCATTTTCAATGTCTTTTTATTGATTCAGAACTAAATTATTATTAATCCTTCACGAAATTTATAATGAAAAAGAAAATTACTGCAGCATTTTTTTCAATAATGATAGATTATCTACCATTATTGGAAAATTTTCTTGCCGTTTGAGAGAACTGAACTGAAAATTTTGCAGGTTTATGAAACATGTCGTTGGTATTATCAAGCAATTCGACTTTCTCCATTTCTTTTCGAAGATTTTTGCGCCGCTCTAAGTACTGAAAGTCAAACAAATCTCTTGGCTGAAATACATATTGCACTGTTGAAATTGTCATTAAAGGATGATGACGATGAGCAAATCATCTTATCAGTTCAGGATACAAACAATAGTTTCAACATCATGCTTCAGCTGCTTGAGCCAATGACATATGCTGAAGTAAGTGTACGGAAAACAAATATTTATAAGGAGAGCCATTTAACACAAGAAGTTTTCTTTAGAAATGAGAAGGATAAGTAGTTCAGAAATAATCTGTAATAAAGAGGGAAGAAGAATTAGGAAAGATAAAACGGAAAAAAAAAAAGAAAGATTTCATTCAAAGGAAACAAATCTAAAAAAAGAAAAAAAGTCAAATCTATTTCTGACTCTTGAATTCGAAACTTTTATTTGTCGAACATTGGATTTGGAAAGAAGATAAAATTTTTTTTTAGGTGCTTCGGCAGTATTTGGAAAGCGATCCACAGCGTTTTCCAGCTCAAGTTCTTGAAGCAGCAAGTGGAAATTATCCATTTGTTGGTATAGGACAACGGCTCATAGTTCTTTCATGGCTTTGCGATCGTTTCTTTCAAACCAATGAATATCGAAATATTATTAGGAATGAGGGGAAGTTAACAGTAGATGAGCATTGTCGCGAATGTGGAAAACCGGGCAATGTTTTACTTTGTGACGGTTGTGAAGCGTGCTATCATTTGTCGTGCACAAATCTGGCCGATGTACCTGATGGAAAGTGGTTGTGTCAAGTCTGTGAATTACATAAGGTGGCATTAATTTCAGTTTTTAATTCAGATTATAAAACAAAACAGAATAGCGCTTGGAAGATTGGTATATAGTCATAGAGTGGTGTCACTAGTAAAAGGCATGCATTGTTGATTTACTAATTTATCTAAATTTTATTTCTGTTCCGTTTACCCAAATTGGCATTTTAGGTACGTGGCGTAACAGATTGTCAAATCCCAAATTATCGATCACTGCGAATGCCAATGCGCTTCAAACCACTGGGTCGCGATCGTCATGGTCGCCTTTACTGGTTCATGGTGAGACGCATATTTGTGCAGGATGATACTGATGGTTCTGTGCATTACTACAGCACTCTTCCTCAACTCTATTTTTTGTTAAATATGCTTTCCGTGAATGACTATGAAAAACATTTGGCAGCCGTATTTATGGATCTTCTTCCCCTTATTGAAGAACAAATGCGAATGACGCTGCAAATAACTAGTGATTATGGACGAAGCGCAAGAACTAGAAATAAAACTGATTTCTATTTACATGCTGATAATGGTCAGTTCAAATTAGAAGAATTATTTGGAAAAAAAGTTATTATCTAAGCACAATACCTAAAGTGACTGTCCATAATTTGATGGGGTTTTAAAATCTTAGATTTCCACGTTTTGAACTCTCATAATTTATTATGCCAAAGTATTTCATATGATCTGCGAAGGAATCTACTTGAAATGAGTAGTCTTTTTTTTTCAACGAGTGATCTTTTTCAGTCATCAGAATGGGTGATATTTTGGCAAAGCCATTATTTAGTCAATTACGAGAAAGTGATGATGAGCGAATAATGGTTGGAATTGGCTGTTCGAAGCATATTGAAGTGAGCAAGTATCTGCTACTCTGCAAAATAGAAGAATTATTGGGATTTACAGGAAATTGCTTGAAGGATACGTTCTGGACAGCCGGCATGCAAAGTAAGTATATGCTATCTTATTCTCATTCTAAGTTACCGGGAAGAAAAAAGCGATAATTAAAATATTTTCACAGATTTTGTATGAAATTCATGTTATTTCCAGCTCACGAAGTGATTATGAAAAAGGAAATAATCGAAACAAGTTTTCGCACAGTTTCTGCCAGTGGTGATATTGAAAAAGTCTATTCTATGGAGCTTGGATTTAGACTTGGAGAAGGCGATACTTTGGCACGTTACGTCAATCAGTATAGCATAAATGAATATGCCAAAAATCCAATTCAAAGAGCTAAAGAAAGAGACAAAAAAAAATACATGTCAGGAAGATTTTCACTGTTGGATGAAGGAGAATTCGAGGTAATTCGAAGTTTATGTACTTGAATGTCATGATGACTGTATTTCCACTGTAATGAAGAGATTTCAAGTACAAATTGCTTAAGTATAATAAATGCAGAAAAAAACCATAAAATTTCAGTGGACATTAGCGAAGGGACGTACTCTCACTGGAACACCAGTTCAAATTGGGAAAATAATGCAAAATTCTCTGGAAGATTTTGCTCAAAAAATACCATCATTTTTAATGCATCGACTTTGGAAACGTGATGGCTTGGACTACTTTAAGAAGGTAATTTGTTAGAAAGAGCAATTTAGAATTTCTTCAATCCTTCAAATGTAATTTTGTTCTCTTATTTATTCCAGAAACTTCAGAAAAGCAGTTAGATATTGAATGTATATGTAAAAGATCGAAAATTGCGAATTGAGATCAAAATAATTGAATTTAAATTAATTATGGGGAGTATGCAGTTGTATATCGATATATAGATGTTGCTTCTTACTCGATTTTTCTGATGTGTTTATGCATATTTATTATATTTCTACATAATTTCTTGTAGGGACTTAATGCTCCACCAACAGTTGAATTATTGAAAGACTTGTTGTTACGCTTTGAATGTGCGATTCGACGACCAGTTTTTCATAGTGTATGGTGGAATACACTAGGGCATACTCGACTGATACGTATAACCGTGAAAGATCGTGAACGACGCCAGCGTTATGAAGCAAAGAAAAAGAAGCAGGAAAGGGTAATAATTTTTAGTCAATTCAGAAGTGCATCGACGGTATCCCATGTAATGCTGGTTAAATGATGTTATAATTGATGTACTTATTTCCAACTATTTCTTAACTTTTTCTGTATCACAACAATATTTTACTGAAAATATGATTCGTTTTTAAAGAAGAGGGAGTTCCGTCAATCATTCTATTGTTTGTATTATGCTGTGTAGCTTATACAAAAATTTGACAAAAGTGAGAAGGATGATTAATAATTTTACTCATTAAAATAGACTAATTAAAAAATTAAGTGTGTAAAGTAAATTTTTTCAGGAGCTTTGGGCAGCAGAGCCAGATGACGATGAAGTAATTTGGGTAAAACACCTTAAGGTTGGTTCAATACTTAAAAGGACTTTGTGGCGACAGAATGATGAAGGTTATCGAGTAAATGGTCGAGGTGCCCTTGGTGGTTGGTTGTGGAAATCTAAAACATTTCATCGGACATTCATTCCACGAGCCGAAAAGCCGAATATTGGCGGGAATTTGGAGGTACGCTGCTTTTCGTAATGCTTTAATGAATTTCATTTACTCAGTAGAATTTTTTATTAAATTATCAGTGACTTTATCAGTCTTTAGCAACGAGTTTGAAACTGTTGCAAAAATCTTTTTGGGGATCCGTCGTAAAATATAGCTTATTTCCAGTGATTAATAGTAGAATAACTTGTATATTTTTCCACTGGTTAATAGTAAGAATAATTTGTACAGAATGATGGAATGACTTACTATTTGGTATTACTGTTATTTTTATTTTTATTGCAATGAAAAACTTGAGATTATTCCATCTTTGTCTGAATTTTATTTATTTTGACGAATGATGTAACCCAGAATCTTTCAGCCCACCACATTGGCAAATAGGAAGGCAATTCATTTGGAAAAATTTGTTAGACGTCTTAATCAATGGAGAACTGCAGAACTGAAAGGCGAAGAACGGTAAATTTGCTTCGAGATAAATTCTGTTTGGATGATTTGTGCATGTTCTATGATTTCTTCAAATCTTTCTTTGATCATAAATGCGATAAAACAATAGACAGTAAAAACAGTAGCGATGAAATATTAGGTTATAAATTTTCGAATGTTGTTATATTGTTTTACAATAATGCTAATCTTAGAAAGTGGCAGAAGGAACTCTTAAAGAAGTGTTATTCTCCAATGTGCAGAATGGGTATGATGCCGTTATCAATTACCTCTGAAAATGACAATGTTCAAGGCTGTTATAGTCTCGCGTGTCGTCAAGCTATAGTGCAGTCGAGTAATTTATACCTTGTTATTGTTATAAAAAATTTTAACTTTTCGTGAAATTTCGATTGCATAGTTTTTTGTTTTTTGTTTTTTGTTTTTTTTTTTTTGCATTGAGCTAAAAAAAAAAAAAAAAAAAAAAAAAATTTCCTGTATTGTATAATTTATATTTTAGTGGCTAAAATATTGTCAGTTTTGTTGTTCCTCATAATATAATTATAGTGGAGAGGACCACAAGCGGTGTTGTGCATGCGCGACCTCCGTCATCAAAATCTCGACAAGAAAATGGAAAAGATGTGAAAGTGCTGGAGATGAATAAACCCTTTCCGCTTCCAGTTCCTTTTGATTATCGAGTCAGACGTACTGGTGAACAAAGTTTATTAATCTTGCCGCAGAGGTTAATTTGTTCTATGAAAAAATATTTTTGTAAATATTTTTATGCATGTATTTGATTATTTCAGCAGATGTTCCATATTCATAGTTATTTACTATAAAATTTTTTCCGGTAATAATGTTATCGCTTAATAATCTCCATTAAAGATTAATGATATGTATGTCATATTTAATGCACTCATTCGGTATTAGTAGTTGTTCTCATCATGTTTTTGTAGAAGGCTTCTGTAAACTGTTATAAATTTTTGTATTTCTTTTTTTTTTTGAATCACTGACAGTTACTGACTCGTAATTTCCCAGCTCCTTATGCATTGGTTGAAGTTAAATTTTAATCATCGATTTTTTTAAAGAGATTTTAGAGATAAAATTTTCAGAGCCTTAAAACGTTTGGCTCGCCAAGGCGGAGTGAATTTGAATTATTTCGCTCCGGGCTTCCACCGTATGGCTAAAAGCAACAATCAAGTATGGAATTACCCTTGTCAGCGTCCTCTCTTTGATAACTGTTGGAGGTTTGTTAATTTTTTGTTATCGATAGTAAAATAATATTTTAATACTTTAAATTGTTGCGAGCTCCAAATTAGGAAGTATTCATAGTAGATAGATGTTAATCACATCCGCTGAAAATTATATGTCGGAAAAATGTTTATTCTCTTTATGTTTCTTTCTTGTACAGCATTTCAGCATGCATGCGTTAGAAGCATTTCGCTACCTGAAAAAGTAAAATCCATGAAGAATTTCGATTCACAGAAAAAATCATTCTACGAGCGATTTAATATACAAGCTATATGAGCTTGTTATGATGCCTATTATTTTTGTTTTTTTAATGATCATTTTTTTCTAATTGTAGATACTTAGTATTACGTGCTCAATCGTATCACTCAATTGCTCTACATCTTCGAGTACTCTATGCATGCGTTCGATGGGCTGACATGCATCGCGAACCAGATGAAGTTTCTGTTCAATTTTCTTTTTTTTTTTTTTTAAATCAGGATAAAAAGTCGTATACCACAGTTTAAAGTCTCGTAATAGTAATAATAATAATAATAATAATAATAATAATAATAATAATAATAATTATTATTATTATTATTATTATTATTATTATTATTATTATTATTATTATTATAGTGACAAAAAGGAGTAAGTAATGTTAAATGATGCATGCTCAAAGTTAGGTTTTATTATTGTTTTTATCAAAGCAGTTCAGCACTTGTATTTTTATTGTTTTCATCAAAGCAGTGCAGTACTTGTATATTTAAAGTATTTGTTGTTATAGATTGTTTGATGGAAGTTGTTTTATAAATTTGATTTTTTGTCCAAACAATCTCTTTTATAGGATTTTCGCGTTACAGTCCATCTTGCGGATCATGATGAAGTACGTACAGTGATTGGCCATAAGGAATATCCACCAGATGGTATGTATGAGCAGTATAAGCTTAGTATAGAACTGATTCCTCTGGATGACAATGTTGAGCTGGATGATGCTAATGAAGGCTTAGGAAGTGTCGCATATCATCCATCAAAGTCGCTGGAGAAAAGTGAGTTTAATTTATGAATAAACTTCACTTATTCATGTCTTAGGAAGATTCTTCATTTGCAAATCGGGATAAGGGATAGTGCTACTAGAATAATACATAAAGTAATATATACAAATGATGAAAAATTATGATTCCTCTGCTTTTATAGATGATAACATTCTTCACTATCTTCTTTTTACGACTGAAAATTTTGATTGTTTCAAGAGATATAATATTTCCATGATTAATTTCAGCTTTACGTAAAAGAAAAGTAGCAAAAGTCAGATCGGAAAACGGAGCGATAAGAAAGGATCATGTGAAAGTAATTGAACGGTGGATCGACGGTGTTGAATTGAAGCCTTGGGAAATAGCTAATTATTGGAAGAATATTGAAAATCGGACAAGACGTAGTTTGGCTACACCATCGATTATTACAGGTTCTCAGTTCTCAGTTTTCTTGAAAATATTAAGATTTTATCAAATATTTATCATATCTGATTTTTCGTTATTTTCGTTCGCTTTATAAAATATCTAAAACCGTTTAGCTGCCTAGTGCCCAATATAGCATTTGTTATCAGTTATCGTTTCATATAAATTAATAATATATTCATTTATATTTTCTCAGCTTCTAAAAAAAAAAAAAAAAAAAAAAAAAATATATAAAAATCGTAGTGACCAAGTTCGTAACTTCAATAAATTAAACGCAATAAGGTTTTGCTATGAATTATGCCTCAAAAATTTTGTTTCCAGTGAATAATCGATTACCTATGCCAATTGTGAGACACAATGAGTCAGCGTTAGTTCATCCTAGCCGTATATCTGCCGAAAAGCGTCGTCCGCAGCCGAAACGTATGCCGGATTACGATTACGATGTAAAGGATGATGAGGAAGAAGATGAAGATGATGAATATGTCGACGTCGAAACGTTACCAAGCATTGCTCAAACGAAATCAGTTTCAAGTTTAGAACCAAAAGTGAAAGTTCCAAGATTATCAGAACCGAGACCAGAAAGACAGTTGACTGGAAGGTAATTACGAAATTATTGAACATGACGAAAGTCATTATTTGCTGTATTTGAGAATGAGGAAATTGTTACTTGATTCCATCTGATTAGGCATTATATTAAAAGATAGAAAATATGCAGTTGAGACATATTTTGCAGGGATTTTGACATATAGGTTTTTCTTGGAATTAATTTGATCTAGCAATGTAATATATTTAATTTTTAAATTCAGCCCATATAAAGCGCAGTGGCAAAATCCGAATGTACATCGTCAATATGAACAAATGGCCAGTCGATCAGGCGAACTGTTGGGAGGAGGAAAATATACTATGTTTCAGGTTAAAGTTTTCTTAAAGAAAGTCAAATTCTAGGGAAAGGAGAGGGGCAAGTATAGTAGGCAAGATTGACAAGAAACTTTCTGATTAGAAAATATGTTTGAAGTCCCATGTTTGGGATAGATTTTGGTTATATTTCGCTTTATTTATTTATCATGTGCAAAGCTCTATCAGAATTAACTGTACGAAGTTTAGCACTTATTTGATTTGTATAATACTTAGACGGAACAATTTAGAAGACGGATGGTACATTGTGTCGTGTAATGGTATATCAGAATCGTCCAACGCAGGGGACCAGGACAACCAGTACTCCAGGATCAGTTCGTCCTCCATCAATGATAACTTCACAGTCAAGAATCGGGAACTATCAGCATGAATCGCTGCGAATACCGGTCACTCGACGAGTTGTATCAGTTCCAGGTTCAAGCCATGGATCTCCTGTGGTTGGTTTAAGCAATGATTTTTTTGTCCTTTATGAATTATATTTATATTTTATGAATTATAATTATATTCGTGCAGACATTAATCTCTGTGTTCATGCTGGAATTTAGAATGTAATAGTCTCATACTGATGTTTAAAGTTTTCTTTTATATCTTTGAATATTAGCTCTTTTTTGAGTTTTAGGCACCGATAGGGAAAAGACTATTGTTGATTCGACGGAGTGATGGCACGACGCAGTATTTACGGCCAGTTACTAGTGGTGCAGATACACCCGGTGCTTATCGAGCGGTTCGTGCAACACAAGTACATATTCCTATTTTTTGTTGCTTATTTCTTTTATTTTAAATTACTGCTCAGTCCTTGTCTCTAAGGAAACTTCAGATTTTATGCCTTTTCACCTTTAGTATTGTTTCTTTATCTCTCCAGATTTTTCTACCTTTTCATCTTTGGTATTCCTCTTGTTTCTTTATCTGATCACTTTACTATAGTTGAGGACTCGTACTATTTTCTAACTTAATTCTAGTGTGGGAATTTGTCTCACTACTGAATTCTGTTTGCGGATCTGATGGTGCATAGAGTATTACAGAATTAGAGAAAAGTATAAAGAATGGGGGAAAGAGAAAAATTTTGACGAAGAATTATGCAATTAGGGAGGAAGAGAAGAATGAGCTAGAATGGATTTTTGTTCTGATAGGTATTGTTTCCAAGCTTCGCTAGATATCCCGAATCAAGTTTCAGATCCCGTCTCAGAAACCTGTAGAATCATTACTGAATAATGATTATTATCATTTCAGGCTGGTGGTGCAACAATAAGTGATATTCGTGGCCCTCCAACAAGTATGTATTTGTAGTTTTTCTATGAATAAGATAGATCTCCTGACCGATACATAGTGTTTTATAGTTGTTGTTATCGCAGATGCACATTAAAGTATTTGCATTGCTTCCATTATTCGTTCCTTTTTATAGATTCCTCTTTTGTTCGTCCAGTTGGTGCTACTCGAACTATTTTTACTGGTAATCAATCAATGGGAAGGGTAGTACGATTACCTGCGGTAAGTATTAGTAAAATAATTTAACTAATATGCAGGCTGAATATCAGCATTCAGCTAGCAAGAAAAAATAAAATTCAAATTAACAAATATTATACGAGTTAAAAAAAATGGTAGGCATAGTTATCTGATATATATCATAAAAAAGGTTGAATTGCACTTAATGAATCAAACTCGAACATGAATCAGTATGTTAATGCAAAAAAGAGAATTGCAACTTTATAACTTTATTTTCAACAATAATGCTAGATATGTCCGTTGATTTCTTGATAATAATGATTTTTTACCATTTTTTATTCATCTTTTGTTCTAGTTCATTTCGGAATGTTTTTATTTCATTTACAGCGAACAGTAACAGTGATAAATCAATCATCCATTGCCGGAAATCAAACTTCATCCGCAATGCGATTTGCTCGAATGCAACCAGTAAATTATAGTGATACTAACAATATAAACTAAGAACTAAGAAAAAAGTAGCATAGCGCAGAAACAAATCACTGGATATGTTGACCTAATAAGGATGGCACATAGAATAAGCAATTATAGTGCTGAACATTTCATCTTCAAACATCCAATTTATGGAACTTGCACGACAAAAAGAATTATCAGAATTGTTAAAATCCAAAATCATAGAGTTTTTGTTTACCATAAGTCTGGATTGACAAATTGCTTAATCAGATTATCAATGATGGTAGTTGTTCATAGCTGTGAAATTCAATTGATTAATTTATACGCAGTCCAGTTGACTAATTTTACACTAGAGACGTTTTAGTTTAATGATGATTGAATATTATTTTATAAATAAACGGCGAAAGAATTAAGCTTAGAGTTGAATTTAAATATTTCACAGAATACACAACGAAGAGTAGATGGTGATGAGGTGCTGAACGATCAGTCGGCTAGTCTGGTTACAGCACATATGGAGGAAGAGTATCGTTTATCGGCAGAAAGAAATCATCGCTCTTCTGGAAGATTACCTGGATCAAATCCAAATTCTGGGTAGATCCTTCTACTTCATATACTGCTGTATACTCGTTATATTATGATTGCTAAAATAGTCTCAAATTTCTTTAAAAAATATTGTCCTGAGACTTGATTAGGCAAATTGCGGTTAATTTAATATATGTACATGCGCGGTTTAAATTACGAGTTGAATTTATTAAATTGTGAATTTCGAAAGTATATCCGTATTATTAGAAATGGACGTATTGTCAGCAGTACAAGACCAGCTGTAACAGTTCAGCCGCGACAAGGTTTAGTAGCTGCGGTGCATTCATCTGTCGAGCAGACATCATCAGGTCAAATATTTGGTGACCATGATCCTATGGTAGGTAAATGCTTTCTTTAGTTTGTTTCAGAGATAAAGGTCAGAAAATTAAATTATCGGATGGCCATAATTTTAGCAGTCTTGCTATTCAAGAATTATAAATCTCTAATGGATTTTTCCAGATTAATGCCATTCTAAGTGTTGAGTTTCAGATAAGCGATGGTTACTACAATAAAGATGACCTACAAGCTTATAACGGGATTTGATAGCTTTACATTAGTGATATATATATATATATATGTCTACGGATCTCTTATACTGCGCTAGAACAAGTGATTAGAAATCAGAAATGTGATTGCAGAATTCCCAGAAATCCCGAAAGTAGGGAGTAAAAATTTTGTTAAGGGAATAGATGAGAAGTTGAAATTAAATTTCAAACTGAGCATAAAATTAAAATGGATAAAAATAACAAGGAAATGATATTAAATTAAATCATAAGATGAAATAATAGGAACAGTTTATTATTTCTCCGAATTTAAACCATTGATTGATTTAAAATTGTGGTTTATATTTTCATTGCATTTCAGATAATTTTTCATAAATTGCTATGATCGTGTGACTTTATATTACATCTTCATTTGTTGGACTTTATGTAGTGTTTTGCATATAATAAGATTTGAGTTATATCGAAAAATCGAAAACGGTGGGCTGGTGATTGGAGGATTTCTAATAATAATAACACTATTATTAATTTCTTTTATATTAATGGTACATTTGACTAAACATTTTGATCTTGTATCTGAGACATCCAGATCATATTCCATTTGCTGGTGAAGGAAATCTCCCTTCGTATCAATTTTTTCATCTATAGTTATTTTTCATACTCTAGGTACCTTTCAAAATTCTTTTTGTTTTGAAGGAAAACTTTTGTTATTTTTTTTTTCGTAATCAGTTGGTTTCTTCTTGTCACTCATCGTCTGAGCAGTGTTCGAAATGGTAGACGCAAAATCTTTGTTTTGTTGACATATTAACTTTAAAAAATTGTAATTTTATTATTCTTTTTTATATATGGATGATTTGTATCAGATAACGCATTCACTTAATTCTATGTAACTTGTATTTCAATTTTTTAATATTTTATAGCAACCGGCTTAAATTGATGTTTGCTTTTGATTACATCTCTATATTTTTCATGTTACTATTTTCTGTGTAAAAAATAAAGTATTCTGAAAATAATATTGGGTCGTTTTGCAGGTCACACGATCATGCACTGTTGTATGAAAAATTGTCCATCTAGATGACTTGATTTCCATAAGAGATTAGGAAATAGATCAAATTGGGTTAATCAGAAACTACCAAAGTCCAATTTCCAGGATAGTTCCGGATCTTCTACAATTGGTGGTGGTAGATACGCGAATATGGTACGAACGGCAGAATTCAGGGCAGCAGGGTACGGGTTTCCCAGATTTTTTCTTTTTTTTTTTTTTCATTTAGCTGAAAAAACCATTAGGAAGTTGAGGTCGGTTCATTTCAATAAGTTTGAAATTTGAGAAGCTTATGCCACTTATTTGTTTGAAAATCTTTAAAATAAAGGGAAATTGATTAACTATGGATTACAAAGGAAATGAAATAATATGCTTAGGGTTACTCGGGCTCGTCCTGGCGCTGAAATGGGTCGAGCGGAACATCATGGACGCGGTAAACTATTAATTACTGTTATTTTTTTGAAATTTGTTCAAGCTTTCGTTGTCTTCCATTTTTTTCAAATTTGGGAAAAAAAAATGCATGAACATAGATGGAATGTTTGTTAGCAATACTTTTGCTTCAACTAATTTTCGCAAAACATTTGGTAAGTATGATTCGGATGCAATTGTGTGCAGAATATTGGGAAAAATCGTAATTGCGCTCTTCATGTTGTTCCGTATAAGCTGTACACTGTTTAGTTCATTAATGCTTCTTTTGCACTCAGTATTTTTAGCGCCCAAAATAGTTTTTTGATTGCCCTAGAAAATGGTCAAATAATAGGGCATTCCATTATGTGTATTTAAAAGTTCAGCAGGCCATTCTTCCGAGTCATTCTTTTTAGCTACTGAGATTTTCTTTTCTTTGTTTCTGTAACTATCAATGATCTCTAACGGTAATGTAAGCATTAGAACTCTTCTATGCATATTATATGCTACTAAAAAGTGTGCATTGTATTTCTTGCACCTATTTAATGACAGTTTTATGAATTGTATTCGGAGGTATCCTATTATACTTGCATAGCGAGTTAAATTTTTAAAGTTATTAAATACCTGAAGGTTAGCTAAAAAAAAAAATAATGAATGTTTCATGACTATTCAAGTATTTTTAAAAGTGTTTTTGTAATCTTTTATACAAAACCATTGCACAGGAAATTTTTTTTGGATCAGAAAAGTTTTTATTGGCTGCAGCATGTTAAAATTATATGTAAAAATAGCAGAAATGAAAAAACTCCAGTATATAGTGAAAATACTGTGTGAAAGATAACCAGCATTCACTTGATAAGAAGATTTATATCCAGAAAGTTAATATCGCAAATAATTTTTCAAGTTAAGCAAATAGAATCAGATATATATATATATATATATATATATATATTAAGTGGTTTAGAATTTTATGATTTTAACGGATGATACAAAGAGAATAAGGATGAGTGGATAAGTATATCGATTTCATGATCTAAACTGAACAACATTTAGAAGATAGAAGCATATCGTATAATTCTTAGTAACAGGCTTCTAGTTTGAAGTATTTTGATTATAAAATGAATTAATTGTGTAAACAGTAGTTTTGTATAAATTTGACATTAGGATAAATTAGCTGTGCACATGGGTATAATGTATTGCAGTAACTTTGGAATGTGTGTATGCTATTAATCATTTCTAATCCAAAAAATTTCTACGTTCTGTTTTTTTTAAATTTAAGTACCACTTTTAATGCTTGATCACTCGACTATTGATGCTGTTACAGTTGAAGCACTCAGTTATTTTTATTTACTCATTTAGCTTTGCATGCTATTCGGAAAACTAAATTTTGTCTTCTCTCATTTGTATATTTCCAGTATTATCATTGTATGGAAGAACGCCCATATCTCAATTGACCGAATCAACAGATATGCCATCATGGATCGGACACAACTATGCTGATAGTCGTACTCATACAAAATATATTGGAACCGTAGATGTTCGCTCAAATCTTTACATTCGTCCTTTTGAACAAGCCGATCAGCGAATCATAAAAGAGGTTTTTCTTATTACACAACGCTGGTTTTAAAGTTATGTTTTCTGTTGCTTCTCCGATTCAGCGATTCCTCTTCGGATGCTATTTATGATGAAAAAGTTCTTTAAATTATTTAAATGAAAACACCTGACTAATAGGACTTTACAAGTAAAATTACGACGCTCCAAATTTTGGAAAGGAAGAGTTTTATTTTAAATTGAATTTCAACAAAATCTGTTAAGTTTTTCATATATTGAGTATATTTCTTGGCTTTAGAACTAATTGGATTCATTTTTCCAGATGCTTGACAGTATTATAACAGAAGTTTGCGTAATGGATGCTGAGAATGGTTGGCACCGGCGTCATATTCGGCGTGTTTTCGAAAAACGCCAAGAAGAAAGAAGGCGCCGCGAAATGCAAGAAAGGTATCATCACTCTATCTTTTCAGCGATGCGCAAATTCCTTTTTTTGGCATTGATTAACTGGGAAATAAATGAACTACCATTTGGAAAATGTCAATTATCAATTTGTGATAACATTATTTTTTTTTTTTACTAAGCTTTAATTTTTCTACTTGTTCTTTATCACTATATACCAATAATGATTTATCAATTTTCAGAGCATTGAAAATTGAACGGCTGTCAGCGAGGCAGCTTGAAGTTGAGCTGGGTGAGCGCATTGAACGGTTCAAGAGAGAGGTCAATAAAAGACGTCTTAAGTTAGAAGATAGAGCAGAGACCGAGGCCGGAATAATTGCGCCATGGCGCCGGCCTCGAAGTAGGCCTGAAAAGAGTGAGGCTTAAAAATTCATCAAAAATTGAGAATAGCTTAAGGAAATTTTTGATTAATTAATTTCCTTCTGAGGATGCTCTTTTTTTTTTTTTAAATATCTTAATTTAATTCGAAGAAATTGAGGTTTTACCTACTATCCAAACGGTTTTCTCCATATTACTGAAATAAAATCTAACAGATTTGAATTTTCAGGATCTCAAATATTTGAATTTCCCCTCACACTCTTTTGAATTTTGTTCTAAATAGAATTTCTTTTCATCTTCATGGGAATTTGTGTGTTTTTGCAGGAGTACGTGAGATTTACACGGGCTCGAATGTGCAGTTGCAGACTATAGCAGCAATGCCGGTAGAACCAAGTACTATATCGTTAGGTGGTATACTACATCCCGATGAAACAAAATCGGATAAGGTTTGTTGTGGTTGGAATTATTCGAATCTCTTTCGATTGAATCGAAGTGCTGATTTTGATTTTCATAATTAAACTTCAGGTAGATGAACAATCGATTATTCAACTTCCAAGCGGATACGATAGTGAGCAATGTCCAAAAACTACAGGATTAATACCGGATTTGTCTATTCAACAACGATTACAGCAGTTATCTCCAAAGGATCATTCTTTGATGGATTCGAAGCAGCAAATGGAAGATTCTTCGCAGCAGCAACGTAATGAGAGAAGCAAAAAGAAAAAGAATGTAAATTTTTTGCTTTTTTATAAAAGTAGTACGAAACAATGAACAATACATTAGCGATAATGTTCGAAACTTGCAATATTTATTTGCTTTGCAAAAAGCATGGGTGATTCTTTCTGCCTTATTTAATGTTAAAATATAAAAGCTAAAAAAGATGAAAGTTGATAGCAAAAGACTAGAACTCTTTTGTAATTTGTTTTCTGTACTTCACAACTCTTTAAAAACTAAATTCCTAAAATTATTTAAAGTGACTTTTTGGTAGTTCGGTTAGAGTGTAACTTCACAGTTTCATGTGATAAGTAAAAACGGATATAGCAAAAAGTCGAAATACTGGGTAGAAATTTGACCAACTCTTATTTCATATTGTTTTCTGATCTATCTTTAGGTGATCAACACGATACCATGTCCAGCTTGCTATATGTAATATTGTACTTAATAACTGGACATTCTTAGTGAATAAAGGCTATTTCTCCATATTCTATAAATATTGTCATTTGAACAGTTGCAGTGGGACGAACATTTCATCAAAAATGAACCAATGTTGACATCGCAGATGTCAGATAGTAATGAAACGAAGCCGAGTGGGAGAATTCAAGAAGAACAGCGTCGTGTCACACATGGAAACACTCCTACAACTTCATCGCGACCAGAAACTGCATGTTCGGAATCTATTCCAGATATTGATGTCACAAAACGACACTGTAAATGCAATCAACCCTATGATCCGAAAAAGTAGTAATTCATAATTTATCTCTCTATCTGCTCATTAAAATTTTTTAGATCTGTTGTTTTGTGGTTTCAAATGTTTTTGAAAATGCGAGTCATGAAATTAATTTTTTTTTTTCATTATTAATTCAAAATTGATAGATATTCAGCGCTAGTTATGTAATGAATATATTTTATATCATTTACCGTCTCGTTGCTATACTCTTTGCTGGGTACTATAAAATATTTCCCTTTTAACACTGATAAATACCAAACAAATCACTTTTGAAAAAAATTAAACACTTCACCAGCGAAGTGGAAGAAATAAGTTTTCAAGTTTTCAATTTTTAATTATTTTCAGGTTTTACGTTGGTTGCGATTTATGCTACCGCTGGTTTCATGGTAAATGTATTGGTATTTCGGAAAGAAAGTCAAGGAAAATGACGAACTGGATATGTGAAAATTGTGCTGAAGAGCAGAAAAATTCAGAGCAGGCCAGTTTTTATCTTTTGTTAGTGAGACCAATCGTGTTTTTTCATTTATGGGTAAGGTTTTGGTTATTTGGTTATTGGAATTTTGGTAGACACAATAATTTGATACTAAACAGTAATGATCAAGGTACTGCAAACAAACTGGAACGTATTCCCAAAAATTTTCCAAAAATAAGCCGAAAATAGTGGCCAAAAATAAAATAAGCCATTATTTTTGGCTTCCTTATTCTTAAGAATAAAAATCACTGACATTTCAATGAATTAATGATTAGAGAAGATAGATGATTGTGTTGTGAATCTTTTCAGGAAGTCGATGCTAGGCCTTATCTGTCTTTAACTGTGTCACCAGTCTTTACTGAGTCAATGTTCCCAATATTTTTGGTAATCCAGTAGCGTCTCAAATAATATGATATAGAAGAATTCTTGTTTGATGATATTGATAACATTGTTAAAATAACAATCTGGAATGATATTTGACTTATTTAACGAAGGAAAAAGGTATTCGTCCATTTTATAATTGTGGATTCATTTCGGTTCATTTGTTTTAGGAATTGTATTGTGTTTGTCAAACTCCATACAATGATTCGCAATTCTATGTTGGATGTGATGGATGTGAGGGATGGTTCCATCCGCAGTGTGTTGGCATTACTCAAGAGTGATTTTTTTTTTTTTTTGCACACTTTTCCTAAAAAATACAAATTAATTTACTTTGAGATTTTTCTTTTAACTAATTATTGTCTTGAGAAAATGAGGGAGAAAAAGAAAAATAACGAAAGAGAAATTGATCCTTCTGTTCTTTTTTTTTTTTTTTCATTATTTCTTTCATTGTTTCATTTTATAAGTTCTTTAAATGATTTGGGCTATATCTAAAGGAGAATAATTAAAGCATGAGAAATTCAACGTAAGTATAGTTTTGAATATGTCACTGCTAGAGGAGACAATATTAAAAATTAATACTCAGAAATTAAGTAATAATGAAGTGAAATTCAGAGAAGCTGAGAAAGCAGCTGAGTATCTGTGCCCACAATGTATGCGAAATAAGCAAATAGACTGCGAATCGAGTACCTTTTCTTCGTCGCTTATATTGCTTGAGCGTCCTGATTTTGAGCTTCTTTGGCATGTCTTTGATAGTTTGAAAGAACATCGCACTAGCTGGCCTTTCCGAAAAGCAGTTGATCGAAAAGAGCATCCAGATTATTATTCCGTGATTGAAAAACCGATGGGTTAGTTATGAAAACCTTTTAATCTATCAAGTTCATTTGTTAAGAATGCAACTCACGTCTCAACATCTTGCTTTCCTTCCCAGTATTTTCTTTGGTGAAGAAATAGGTCCATCTGTTTAGGTATATTAACAAACAGATTACATTTAAACTAGTTATAATTTGCTTATGTAAAATAGTCCATTTACAGATCTGAGCATTGTGCAGCAGAAACTGAAACATTACAAATATCATAATTTGGAAGAATTTATGGCTGATATGACGCAAATTTTTGAAAATGCTCGGATATTTAATTCCAACGACTCGGCCATTTATCACTGCGCTGAGATCCTCGAAAAAAAATTTCATGAACATATGGTAGAAATTAAATCTGCAATGGAAACACGGACTAGTGGTCAAAAAAAGGTTAGAATGCTTAAATATTTCGAAAAATTGATGTGAAATGAAAAACTAAGAGATAAATGCAGTAGGCTTTTGCAAATTTTAAAAGAAAAGGGATTAGGATCAAAATAATGATTAAAAAAAATATCAAAATATTCATGAGCAAAATAGAACTGAAAGAAAATATCAATAGATAATAAAAGTTTTCTATTAGACTTATTATGCGAATGAATTTTTAATTTCACTGAATAAGAAAAAATGTATTAAATTTGGAATTTTTGTTATAGCAATAATGCAATTTATAGATGAGTATATTAGATTGTAAAATGTTCCAGGAAAGTTCAGTCACAAAAAAGTAGTCAAATATAAATGCTCAACAAAATGGTAAGTAGTTCACGAAGTATGGATGGGGATTCCGAAATTCATTTGTCGATCTCTACTGATTAAATTTTTTTTACATTTCTTTTTCATTAATTCATGTTAATAAATTACTATTGTTTCTTTTCTGCTTTGTTTATTTGCTTATTTGACTCGATTTATATATGAAATTTCTATGTTTTCGTGATGTTTTGCTCTTTTATCTGGAAATATTTGTGAAAATTAGACAAGAAAGGGGAGTCGAGGTTTCCAATCAAATTTTTCTTCGGAATTTTATTTCTTCAGTTTTTGAGATGCAAATATATTTTATAAATTCAGTTTTAACTTTACTGAAACTGGTATGGTGTATTTTCTAGTAAATGAGTTTGGTGAAACAGAATAGATGAAACAAAAATTTGGGACAAGCGAAATAAAAATTTAAATTAACACAAATATTTTTTTAAGGAATAAATGATTTTCGAATCGGAATAAAGTTAGCAAATTCATGAGAAGCTTCTTAACTTTGAAAGAGAACCATAACAAAATATAAAAGACTTTACAATTCCGTATTTCTCAATATAATACAATTTCAGTCATATTTTCATCGGAAATATCACACGTTGTTGGTTGAAATTATCAGTTAAACTAATGAATAATACAGAAGAGATATAAATAAGAAAAATAACGAAAACAACACAAGTAGTGGAAAATAATGCATAAGTAATTGAGATCAGATGAAGTAACATGGACAGAGGTAGACCGATTGCTGATGATATCCTATTATGCATTATTTTCCATTGTGTTTTCTTCATTTTTCTTATTTATATCTCTTCTATGTTATTCATTAGTTTAACTGATAATTTCAATCAATGAAGTGGGATATTTACGATAGAAATATGACTGGAATTGCATTATATTGCGAATTGCGGAAATTATCAAGTCTTTTGTATTTTGTTATGATTCTCTTTCAGAGTTAGCAAACTTGTCATGAATTTGTTATCCTTGCTCGAAAGTCATTTATTCTTGAAAAAAATATTTATGCTAGCCTAAATTTTTATTTCGCTTGTCTCAGTTTTTTTCAATTTGCAAAAATTTTCCCTGTTATTTCTATTCCCGATGTGTCGTTTTTCATTGGAAGGGTTGAAAATGAAATTTTTTCCTGAAAATATTGGCCGAAAAGTATTTGGTAAAAAGGTAGTAAGAAAAGAGAAGGAACTCATGAAAAACAATTGAGAAATGGATATTGTAAAATATTTCAAATTTACTCGCGATTAGCTAGAATTAGAAGACCGAACTATAAATCACACTTCAATCAGTATCAGTGCCTTATCTTTCTATCTCTCTATTTCAAACTTTTTCTTAAAACAATTAAGTAATTTAGTTTTATTTCTTATACTATATTTCGTTTTTCCTAAATTGGGTGATGACTTTTTTGGTATGTATATTTCTTAGAAGCCTTATTTCTCTCTCCTTTATTATATCACTGGATGTTAAACTTCTTCGGTGAAAGTGAAATGAAAGTTAAGTTTTGTTTCAGTTTGCTTTGAATTTAATTATGGCAAATTATTGTTGATTAGAAATAATAATAATGGTTTCGATCGTTATCACACAATACTATAATCACAATATCTTGGCTGTTCTTATGAAAGACTAACATCTGACATATTCAACAAATCAAGACTTTCTTGATCTTTCGATATTTTGAAATTTTTGAAAAAAAAAAGGACCAGATTTGAATGTGTAAAAGTACTCAATTAAGATTTTCCCGAACATATAATTGCGAGTGGATTTTTTTTATTTCAATAATCAAACGCAACTAAAATGATTCATTCTGTGCCCAAATATTCAGTACTGATAATTTGTTCGTAATTTTATTATCCCAATACTATTTTTTGTTTAAAAATTAATTGAATCATTAAAAGCGTTCGCTATTTACTCATTAAAATTGTTTGCTATAGGCGATATGTCAATTATCTTCTTGATATGAATTCAATTATTCATCGAGCAGATTAATAAAATAAGTATCGACTCTGTCAAAGTCATAAATCAAGTATCAATTAAATTGTAAATTTAAAAAGTTGAAAATGACAATTTTACAAGAAAAATTTTTGTGAAGTGTTATGATTATTATGAGTTTTGATAATTCTTAGCTTAATTACGAATTGGGAATTTTTCATTTTTTAATTTCATTGTATTTTTTAATTTTCATAAGAAAAGCATTCATTCTATCTGAATATTTGGAATGTTTCTCGCATTACATATTCAATCTGTTGTAAACTTAAAACAATTTTTTCGTGTTGGATTGTACTTTCCTTATAATCATTAATTTGTTTTATTAAAATTTCAAAAACAACTAAAAATAGTGAATTATTCGATAAAGAACAGAAATTTGAAGGATTTTATTCATTCAAATTACATTACGAATAATTATGAACAATAGTTTTTGAATTTTCGAAAAAATTAATTTCTGAAAATTGTAATTAGAATTGCTAGAAATGGACAAATAACGATGTTTGCTGCCGCCATGTTTTTGATGTAATTGTTTCCAAATAAACTTCCCTGAGATTTATTTATGAATTAGAAACTAATGATTACAAATATAGGAATTCTTTTCTAATCGTGATTACAAATTGCCATTTGACAAAACTTTTTTATGCGACATTTAAAGATAAGATTTCATGGCAGAAAAATTAACGAATAAAAAATTTTTAAGAAAAAGAATTTACTTCGTCATCCTTTTTTTTCTTTTTCTTATTATCGTCTTCTTTAATTTCGTCCATTTTCAAGTTAGCATTTTTGTTCAATCTAAAAGTTAATAAATTATCACTTGCAATATATGTCCTATGTAGTTCTAACTTTTATTTCCTCCTCAATTCGTTTAAACATATCTCCCACAGTTCTAATTCTCCTTGCAAGTGTTCAGGTTTTCAGACAAAAAGAGAAAATCTTCCACTGTATTGGAATGTACATTAAAATGTCTGCATTATAGGTTTAGCAATTTTAATATCTCAAATTATAAAAAAAAAAAAAAAAAAAAGCAAACGAAAAATTAAGAATTTTTTTCTCCACAGTTAATGCTGTTAATGAAATTGAGGAAAAAAAAAAATTAATGTGAATTGTATTACAGTGAACATAATTTCTTACTGTAAAGATTAATATAAAACTTGGATTAAAGCTTTTTATGGAAAAAAATTCAAAAGAACAAAATAAACTTCTCGAAAGATGTTCCTTCGACAAAATCATCTTTAATTCCAAGAGCAGCGCGCATCCGACCACGATTTTCTATGGCAGCTTTGGCACGAACATGCGTATCACGATTATCCATTTCTGCATCAATATCCAGTTCTCCAGATGCCACTTGGCTTTGAAGAAGTTTCCGATACTCATTCACTTTCTTCTGGATTTCAGCTTCATCGAATCCCTGAATTTTCAAAAATCTCTGATTCATAAATTTTCATGCCTGAGAATACATTTTTAAATTGATGACCAATTAGGGAATGAAGCATAGATTAAAAATCCAAAATTTTTTAGATAGTTTTAAGATTTATAAGTAATCTATAAACCATTTCGACTTCAAAACTAAAAAGAATATCAAAGAAAATTCTCTCTTCACAAGAAAATTTTATGCCATTTAAAATTTCATTATGTGTAAGAATAATGCAAACTTATTCGTTTAATACTACATATATGTAAACAATAGCATGTTTTAACACGATAACTTAAGCTCTTCGAAGAGACTTATTATGTGGACCATCAAACCATCGTTTTCAATTTAATTATGCTAAATTATAATAAACTATTTAATACAACTGTCAATTTTAGAGTTTTGAGTACTTTGTAGTATTTTGAGTACTTCCTTTAAATGCTTTGCTTTGAATGCAGTACTTTGCAAAAATTCTTCATTTTTAGATAAACTTACTTTATTTTCCATTAGCATTTCAAAATCAGCGCATTTCAATTCGATATGGCGTTTCCGGTTATGTTCCAGCAGTTCTTTGTTCGGCTGTTTGTTAATTTCAGCTTCGGCTCGTTTAATATCAGCTTCCGAGTTATATGCCACTCGTTTCTGAAATGACATTTTTTCTTCAATGAATGAAATTGGATAAACTCACAACTGTTTAACGTGCCTCCAAAAAAAAAAAAAAAAAAAAAAAAAACAGAATTTTTGTTCACTATCTTTTATTTGTTCATCATGCCAAAAATTTGTCTAGTAACGGGAAAATCGGTCGATTTGCAGGAGGAGATGATTAAAAGGTGAAAGTGGAGACAAGTGCAGGAAACATTCGACAAAACTATTCAGTGAGTTAAAAAAAGCATCATCTTAGGTAACCATTCGATCCTGATAAGAAACTATTCGTGTTTAAGAATGAAAAAAGTCAAAAAGATGATGAAATTTGCATAAAAATTATTGGGAATTTGAAAAATGAAACCTTCGAGAGCAATAGGTTTGCTATATTAGCCTGTACATATCCATTTGTGCCCGATCCACGGGCTGTTTGCAATCCAATGCCATTATACATGTTGCACGACCTGTAAAATGAAGTGAGCTGATAAAGAAGTAACTTGGATATAATATCTCTCGAAATATAATAACCAAAAGACAATTGTCACTTGAATAATCCTATCACTTCCTTATCCTTTAAATTACTGCTTCTTTAAAATCGATAACACCATACCCACAATATTAATCATCGGACTCATTAATTGTTTAGTTCAACACTAAGGCATTTCAAACTGAAAACTTCCCTTAGGTATTTCAAATTGGACAAATAAGAAATTCCAAATGGGACTTACCTATAGTTATTACATTACTATCGAAAACATTGTTTACACATCACTATTGTTCTTTCAAAAAAAAAGATCTAAATATTTAATAAAAAACTATCGCCGATCTTCTTAACCGTGACAATGACTAGGGGTTCTTGTTTCTTATCGTATTGTTATCGAAAATCTGCAGTATCTCAAACTTGGGTAATTAGACCTTTATAACAAAAACTTTGCTAACACGACAATGGACAAGAAAATAACAATATCAGTAATATCAAAAACAATTCTAATGATGATATCGTCACCCAAAAGAAGATATAGATTAAATACCCGAATTTCAAATAATCTCATCCTCAGAACCGTCTTATTTATAGAGGGAGGATCCTAACAGAGTACTGATCTACCAGAAAGCGCCTTTGTTAGCTCATAAGATCGCGCCTATATCGGCGCTGTATCTGCACTGCATCACAGAATTTGTTGAAGTGTTGATAATATTCGTGCGATGAACTATGCCAAATTCAAAATGATAGTCATAAATTCTCGTCGTAAATATCACAACATGATTAAAAATATGATTAAGCTAAATTTATGACTTTTTTTCTAATAGTTGCAATTTTATAAAATTTTTCATACTTTCTAACAACATTATGGAGAATCACATATTTTCTCGAATTTCCTGTTTCTCATATCACAATTTGCGCAATTTTTTCTGTCATATCATCATTTACTAAAATTATTTATTATTCATGGAAATATTACATTTTCTATTGATATCTTTTCAAGTTTATTTATTAGTAAACAATGAAGGAAATGAAATTTTAATTTCTGCATAACACGTCTTTTTGTTTTGATTTTATTAAAAATGAGAAAGCTATTGGAAGATAATTGCAAGACTATTAGAAATGAGAAAGATGATAATCATTTGTATGACATTAATATGACAAAGGTCAATTAATGGGCAAAATAAAATGAAGGAAAGAAATATGATATGATAATGTCTGCATCAGAATGTAAACATCATAACTTGATTATTTTTCAAATTTCAAATTTCGCACAAAAATGTGATTTATGCTTCACTTAAATTCTTAGTAATTTAATCAGGTAACATGACTTTTGTGTTAATTGCATTTCGAAAGTATTATCTTTTATGCTCAAAATTATTGTTTTTTTCAAAATATACTCCGTAGAATAATCAGAAATTTGTTAATTTTCTTCTATTGACAATACCAACATTAATTAATTTCAAAAGATTTCAGCGGCTAACTTTTCAATTGAAAGAATTTTTCAGATGAAAAATTCCAAGTTTGTCGTTGAGATCTTTTGAAATTATAGATGTGAATAGTGTCAAAAAAAAAAAATGAAAAAAGAATATTTAATAAATTTCACGATTAAATCAATTTTTGATTATCTCTTTATTTATATGCTTTTTATAGCGACAATTTTTAGGTATTTTTAAATGTAAAACATAAAATATTCTGCGAATAATATTGATTCACTTTGCAGATCACACAAATCATTCAGTGGCCTGCTTGAAATTTGCTGAACGTAGGAATTTAATGAGAAATCTTTTTGATCCCATATTCGGAAAAGAGATGTATGGTGATAAAATTATATCAACCTATTTGAATTACGGCAATGATAGCAGGACTAATATATTCTTTGATCTTGGAAGGCCTTGAATCAATTGTTTCTCATTATTTGTTAATTAATTATTTGTTTATCGTTTGATCTGATCAAGAAATTTTTTCGGAAAAGTTAAGTTAAAACTAGAGCAAATTTAAATTTCCAATTTACTACAAAAAAATTAAATTAAATGACAATTTTTTATTTCAATCGATCAGAAGACATAAGGTAACGGCAAATATGAAAAAAATTCTCAGACTTAAATTCTCATTCTCAGAATTCTCAGATTCTTAAATTCTTTTCATTCTCAGACAATTCTCAGACTTTTTTTTATTGATTTTATTTTGCTAATTTTATTTAATTTATCTCTTTTGTAGCAATCAGTGATTGCACTGATATGTATAATGTCGTACATTTGCCATCAAAACATTAATGATAACAATGATTTTTCAATACTATCAGTAATGATACTAGAAACTCTTCATTCATTTTGAGTTGACTGATATAGAAACTGAAGTATTTTAATTTTGTAAAACTCAAAATTAAGTTTTACAGGTTGATTTAACTTATTTCAGTCTAAGTGCGACAAATCATTACAATTTACTACATACTCCAAATCTTATTTAAAATATTGTTGCTCATTTGAACACAAATAAGTATATGTGCCAGCTCAGAATAGTGAATCGGTTTATTTCATTCATCGTTGCATGTGAAATTTCGTAATATCCTAGCTTGGATGTCTTGGCTTGGGAATAGAGTTGCTTGTTATCAATTCTAAGGGGGATGGGGTGGGGTTTTGTGATCATTGGTGAGTGGTTAGATTGATGGCTTCAAAGTTTCAACTATCGAAGGATCTATTTAGATTCAAATACGATATTTTTATGCGTTAGTTCACAAAATTTAGTAGTTTCAAACAGAATGTCAGAGCATAAATTTTGAGGATTGAAGATGATCAGATGATGCGACATAGAATTAGCGACGAATAAAAATAAGAAAAATAAATAATACGATATTGTGATATAAATGTTGAGATTCCGACGCACGTTTCGTAATCTTTTCTCTTCTTTCTTTTATCTTATTAGAAGAAAGATAAGATAAGAAAAAGAAGAGAAGAGATTACGAAACGTGCGTCGGAGAATAAGTATATGTATTGTTCATCAGGCCTTTAATTAATTACTCATTGGAGAAGAACGAAGAGAGGATAGTGATGGAATAGAATTAATTAGAATTTATTTTGTTCGTTTTTGATGTCGCCTGAAACTTGCTATCTAATTGTTTTTTCCTGTTGATTTTTGGCAGATATAATGACTATTGTATAATGTACTAAGTGTAAGGCTTCTGTCGCTGAAAATCACGAGGGTTGCTAGAAAATAAGTTTTATTCTTCAAGTATATATCTTATTTAGTTTAGGTCAAATGGCTTTGCAATCTTTTTCTGTGATGCAGTGCAGATACAGCGCCGATATAGGCGCGATCTTATGAGCTAACAAAGGCGCTTTCTGGTAGATCAATACTCTGTTAGGATCCTCCCTCTATAAATAAGACGGTTCTGAGGATGAGATTATTTGAAATTCGGGTATTTAATCTATATCTTCTTTTGGGTGACGATATCATCATTAGAATTGTTTTTGATATTACTGATATTGTTATTTTCTTGTCCATTGTCGTGTTAGCAAAGTTTTTGTTATAAAGGTCTAATTACCCAAGTTTGAGATACTGCAGATTTTCGATAACAATACGATAAGAAACAAGAACCCCTAGTCATTGTCACGGTTAAGAAGATCGGCGATAGTTTTTTATTAAATATTTAGATCTTTTTTTTGAAAGAACAATAGTGATGTGTAAACAATGTTTTCGATAGTAATGTAATAACTATAGGTAAGTCCCATTTGGAATTTCTTATTTGTCCAATTTGAAATACCTAAGGGAAGTTTTCAGTTTGAAATGCCTTAGTGTTGAACTAAACAATTAATGAGTCCGATGATTAATATTGTGGGTATGGTGTTATCGATTTTAAAGAAGCAGTAATTTAAAGGATAAGGAAGTGATAGGATTATTCAAGTGACAATTGTCTTTTGGTTATTATATTTCGAGAGATATTATATCCAAGTTACTTCTTTATCAGCTCACTTCATTTTACAGGTCGTGCAACATGTATAATGGCATTGGATTGCAAACAGCCCGTGGATCGGGCACAAATGGATATGTACAGGCTAATATAGCAAACCTATTGCTCTCGAAGGTTTCATTTTTCAAATTCCCAATAATTTTTATGCAAATTTCATCATCTTTTTGACTTTTTTCATTCTTAAACACGAATAGTTTCTTATCAGGATCGAATGGTTACCTAAGATGATGCTTTTTTTAACTCACTGAATAGTTTTGTCGAATGTTTCCTGCACTTGTCTCCACTTTCACCTTTTAATCATCTCCTCCTGCAAATCGACCGATTTTCCCGTTACTAGACAAATTTTTGGCATGATGAACAAATAAAAGATAGTGAACAAAAATTCTGTTTTTTTTTTTTTTTTTTTTTTTTTTTTTTTTTTGGAGGCACGTCAAACAGTTGTGAGTTTATCCAATTTCATTCATTGAAGAAAAAATGTCATTTCAGAAACGAGTGGCATATAACTCGGAAGCTGATATTAAACGAGCCGAAGCTGAAATTAACAAACAGCCGAACAAAGAACTGCTGGAACATAACCGGAAACGCCATATCGAATTGAAATGCGCTGATTTTGAAATGCTAATGGAAAATAAAGTAAGTTTATCTAAAAATGAAGAATTTTTGCAAAGTACTGCATTCAAAGCAAAGCATTTAAAGGAAGTACTCAAAATACTACAAAGTACTCAAAACTCTAAAATTGACAGTTGTATTAAATAGTTTATTATAATTTAGCATAATTAAATTGAAAACGATGGTTTGATGGTCCACATAATAAGTCTCTTCGAAGAGCTTAAGTTATCGTGTTAAAACATGCTATTGTTTACATATATGTAGTATTAAACGAATAAGTTTGCATTATTCTTACACATAATGAAATTTTAAATGGCATAAAATTTTCTTGTGAAGAGAGAATTTTCTTTGATATTCTTTTTAGTTTTGAAGTCGAAATGGTTTATAGATTACTTATAAATCTTAAAACTATCTAAAAAATTTTGGATTTTTAATCTATGCTTCATTCCCTAATTGGTCATCAATTTAAAAATGTATTCTCAGGCATGAAAATTTATGAATCAGAGATTTTTGAAAATTCAGGGATTCGATGAAGCTGAAATCCAGAAGAAAGTGAATGAGTATCGGAAACTTCTTCAAAGCCAAGTGGCATCTGGAGAACTGGATATTGATGCAGAAATGGATAATCGTGATACGCATGTTCGTGCCAAAGCTGCCATAGAAAATCGTGGTCGGATGCGCGCTGCTCTTGGAATTAAAGATGATTTTGTCGAAGGAACATCTTTCGAGAAGTTTATTTTGTTCTTTTGAATTTTTTTCCATAAAAAGCTTTAATCCAAGTTTTATATTAATCTTTACAGTAAGAAATTATGTTCACTGTAATACAATTCACATTAATTTTTTTTTTTCCTCAATTTCATTAACAGCATTAACTGTGGAGAAAAAAATTCTTAATTTTTCGTTTGCTTTTTTTTTTTTTTTTTTTTATAATTTGAGATATTAAAATTGCTAAACCTATAATGCAGACATTTTAATGTACATTCCAATACAGTGGAAGATTTTCTCTTTTTGTCTGAAAACCTGAACACTTGCAAGGAGAATTAGAACTGTGGGAGATATGTTTAAACGAATTGAGGAGGAAATAAAAGTTAGAACTACATAGGACATATATTGCAAGTGATAATTTATTAACTTTTAGATTGAACAAAAATGCTAACTTGAAAATGGACGAAATTAAAGAAGACGATAATAAGAAAAAGAAAAAAAAGGATGACGAAGTAAATTCTTTTTCTTAAAAATTTTTTTTTCGTTAATTTTTCTGCCATGAAATCTTATCTTTAAATGTCGCATAAAAAAGTTTTGTCAAATGGCATTTGTTATTCCCTTATTCTCTATAGATTTTTGAAATGATTTTTGCATTTTGCAGTAATATTCTATTTCATTATGGAAAATTGTGTGGGTGGGTTAAATCTTTCAATAAGGTAGTTATTTAGGTCTTAAATTTAATTTGTTTTTGATAATTCATATAAAAGCTTTCAAATTAATGTTTCTCAGATGAAAAAAAGTGGGAAAACACGAAAAACAGTATCATCTTCGTCATCTTCCTCATCATCATCATCTGAGGAATCATCCGATGATTCCTCAGAATCCAGTTCAGATAGTGACAACAGTTCAACTGATTCCGTTGAAGAATCTTCTAGTGATTCTTCTAGCGAAAGTAATTCAAGTGAAATATCAAAAGCTAGAAAACGAAAGAAAGTTAAAGACATACCGCATAATGAAAGGGATTTGTTAGACAAAGGCAAAGATTCGTAAGTTTTTCCTTGCGTATTGCAATACATCAAATCAAAATTTATTCATATTTATTATTGTTTAACTATTTTCACTATTATGACTGATGGTGTTAAATCTTATAATTTCATTCTAGCAAACATTTGCATCATCACTTCATACAATAACGATAATTGTAATGGTTTTTCAGAAAAGTTGATCTTGAAAAACATCACAGGCGTGATTCACCTGATCATTATAACCGTTCTTATCGTCATAAACGTCACAATGATGATCATGTTGACTCTCGAAGGTAGCTTCCTTTCCACATTCTGTGCATTAAAATGGGCTGTTATTATGTGCAATTTTTACGCTGAAAAAATATAAGTTATTACTGATATCTTTAAATTTATCATCATTCTATATTATCTCGTTTTAAGTTTGTAGTTCTCTGAAGAAGTTTTCCAGAGCCTTACTCCTTACTATATTTTTTTTTCAGTTCAATAATTTTTTATGGTTTACAGGTTTGGCCGATCATACGATTATGATGGAGGTCGACGTGACTGGTACCCTCGACGCCACGACCATCGAGATGATTGGCATCGTCGAAATGATGCAGGAAGTAAGATTTTTCAGTTCTTCAATGTTAATAGGTGATGAGTACATAATAATCAGATAATAACTAAATAATTATTAAAAATAAGCTGCATACATCTGTTATTTTTGATGTACCATTGAGTGAGTGTAACGGAAAGTCACAAATCTAAGAAAAAAGATGATGTAACAATTTGAATCGAGAATATTTCAGATGAAATAATCAAATTTTTGTTAACAGGTGATCGACGTTGGAAGCATGATCGTAATGAGAAAAGATATCTTGAAAGGGAAAAACGTTCGCATCGTAAACATTGTGATTCTTCAGATTCAGATACTGATCACAAACATAAACATGATATGGCAGATCATAGGGACGAAGAAGATCGGAAAAAATTGAGACATCATAGTTCTAGTGTGGAGGAGGAAAAAAACCGTAGGTCGCAATTGAGAGAAACAAAAGAGATAAAAGAAGAACCTGCATTAAGTCCGAATTGTGTATTTGAAGAATCAAATCGCAGTGCTAGAAATAAAACTCCAGTTTCGCAGTCCAATACTGGTAAAACAACTTTACCGGAAAAGCAAATCATGAAAGGCGTTAAGATGGAAATTGATGTTCAAGAATCGAAAACGAGAATACATAGCAGTGATGAAGGTAAAGTGAAACAAAGTTCGAATCGTAAACGATCACGTTGCCATTCGTCGAAGATCTTCGATAGTTCAGAAAAAAGAAATCGTCATGATACTCCAGAATCTGAAGATAGAACCCAGAGTAATTCTAGTTCTAATGACGAATTCCTACATCATTCAGATAGTGCACGCAGTTCTACCACAACATCGGATGGCAGCGCAGCTGAAAATATCTTTAATGAAAATTCAGATGAGATATGCTCACCTTCACATTCTCCTAAACGAACACCGGAAATAAAAGAACACAGGAAAAGACTAGGGAGTTGCGAAGGAAAAAGTCATTCACCAGAAAATAAGCATGAGAGATCTAATTCTAATAAGTCCACCAAAAAATACAAATCGTGTAAGGACTCTAATGATGGAAACAACTACAGACGACATGGATCAAGAGGAAGTTTTTCGGGAAGTTTACATCGCCATCTTCCAAGATTAGAATCTGATGATGACAATTCGGAGTCTGATAAACGCAATTATTCTCGCTCAAATAATTTTCACAAATACAAAAGGCATCATACAAAGTCAAGTGAAACCAATTCCCGCCGTTCGGGAAGTGACGAGTCCAGACATCATGGCCACCAGCGTTCTACTTCTAATGGTCGGATTCATAGATCATCTAGACGGAAATCGCATTCCAATGATTCATTACGTAAAAGGCATCATAAAAGTAGATCCAGAAGTTGTTCCAAACGTCAAGTAACTAGAAGCCGTAGTCCATCACGACGTCACCACAAACATTCTAGTGAAAATCAGCGAATCTCCTCTCACCAACATATTCGCAAATCTACTAGTGTTTTGTCTCAAAAGCGATCATATTCTCCAAAAAAAAGTAGCATGAAACGTTCTACATCAACGTCTGAATCCAAGAAATCTGAAGATTCAAGAAGTGTGGAAAGTTCTGAAAGCGCAGAAAGCACTAGTGAAGAAGAAGAACATGTTAAACGTCGTCGACATGATAGTTCGACCTCGAAGGATGACGAAGATACCGAGGGACAGAATAGCAAACGATCTCGTAGTTCCAGTGGTAGCAGTAGTAGTTCCTCAAGCAGTAGTAAATCTTCAGTTGCACGAGTCGACCAGCACTCTAATGGTAATGGAAAAAAACGACATCAACAACGAGCATCTACGTTACGTGAACCAGTTGATGAAAGTGACTGATGAAATCAGTGAAGTTAGTTTTCATTATTTTCGTTGTTTGGAGATTTTAAATTAAAATATTGAGAACGAAATAATTTTTTCTATTTTTTCATATTATTTGAAAAAAAAAAAAAGTTGTTTTTATCTTTTGCAATTGTGCGAACAAAAATAACTTTCTATTAAAAGTTATATGAGATACATAAACATGTTCTTTTATGAACTGTATTTTTTTAAATAATAGTCTCTTCTTAAAATTTTTGCTTGTTAACAGTCTCATTTTATGGAAACACGAGCAGCATCACATTTACATTCTTAGTCAAATGTTGGCCAGTATCGTAAATTATTAGTCAGTGTATAGTTAAGGAATATTTTTTACAGCTAAATTGAAAAGCTTCTATTATTATTTCAATGAATCCTTCAGGGGATGAGCTTAATGTGATATGATGGAAAATATACTTGTCGCAAAATGTAGCAAATGGCAATTGTTCTTTGATATACGCTTATCCAGTCATATGTTTATCTGTTTATGATATAATTCTTATTCATTTTGACTACAATTTCAAGCTGATTCCAGTGATGTTTACCACTCTTTTTGCAAATTTTCTTACATTCAGGGACCAGAATTACGCAGTTTTTCAACAGATTTGCTTTTTTGTTTTAAATCTTCATATCCTTTAAAAAAAAAAAAAAATCCAATTTGAGCTGTGCAGAAATTTGTTTTCCGAAATTAATTTTCTAGTATCATTGCCGGGAAAGAAAGAAATCAGCCAGTGTATTTTCTTGAAAATAAAGTTTGATTTTTAAGTTTTCTGTAATGCTGCTAGAGAGCGTTAAGGGCATTACAGTATTAGGAAGTTATTTGAAGCATCATATCACATGTAATTATTGCCATCTGTCGCAAAATGCAGAAGGAAGACATGCTGTAATTTTTATCTTCTTCAGTATTTTAATTTTTTCATATTTTGGATATATTTTGCTTTACATTATGCGAATTATTTTAGTTAAAGGATATTGCTTTCCTTTTTTTCACCTAAAATTTTCTATTTCAATGTGGTTTTAAAATTACAGATAGAACCAACTGAATTGTCGAGTTTTTGTGTTTCATAATTTTTACAGATGATCTTTATAATTTTTTGTTTGTGAAATAGTTTTGTGGAGTAGAAATATTATTTTTCAGGCATAGAGGAAGTATTGTGCTGGTTTAGCTCTGCAATTTATATTCAGAAATACATTTTAATGAGAAGTAACTCATAAGAGTTTTTGAAGACTATTTGATTGATCTGTATATATTTATTTTTTAGTTACGAAAGATCATCTACTTATTAATGCTAGAAATTAATATGATTTTTTTTGCCCAAGTTTAGTGTCCGTAAATGTATTCTTGTGAATGGTGGAAAGTTGACTCTAAATAACAATATCGTTATGTCAAAATAAAACAGTTTTTCAAAGTGCAGATTACTCAATGCTTTTGTATTATATAATGATATTTTAGCCAACGAGTTTCGCATATATAAATTAGACTAGTATACTTTCAAGGAACAGATAAAATTGTCTTGAATCACATAATAACGGATTGAAGTACGTAGTGACGAATATTTCATTTCAATTTGTTTAAATATTTTGATATTTTTGTTGATTGTTTTACCACTGGTATTGCTTTGAATTTCACATTTTCTTTATATTTTAACGACTAGATTCACCATCATTGTTTGAAAATTTTCCCTATTTATTTCTCAGTTTATTATTTCTTACCTAGCTGAAGGATTTATGAAAATAACAATTTTGCAGGACGAAGAACTTATATTTTATTTTTATGCTAGAATTTGTTTTGCGATGGAAATAACGTTAACAGTTGAAGTTCGATTGTTAAAATCAAATATTTCTGGTAACTAGCAATTTTTTGGTTTTATTTTGGTCAATTTCTTTTATTATTTGTCACTGTCATTTTAGTTATCTTTTATGTATCATGAGAAATCTATTATAAATGATTCATTTGTTGCTGCAGTCATTGATTTTTCTGTATTTTGATTTTTGTTTAACAATAAAATGATATATTCAGCATGGTTCTGTTCTTTGCAAATCGCTACATCAATTTAGAGATGTCTAAATGTTGTTTTGGATATGGTAAAGCTTTATATGTGCCTAGATATAACAATAATCAATGAAATGTATGATAATTGGATTCTGTTACCATGGATATTATATTTATCATTTTTTACTAAAAAGATCTTTTGCTTGAAATTTATCGTGGATGCATTGAGAAGTAAAATTTGTTTAGATTTGGTCGAGGATGTATGAGAGGAGTATACATCAGCAAATTGATCTGCGTGTTTTGTAGGGTTAAAAAATTAAAAAAAAAAAAAAAAAAATCATTTGGTTAGCAATTGAATGAAAAATTCTGAGATATTTTTTTTTTTTGCATATGATTCATTTCAGCAATTACATTTAAGATAAATTGAGTGCTACGGTAAATATATTTATTGATTTGTGAATTAAACAGAAATTTATTTCATTTATGATTGATAAAATTTGATCAGATATTAAACATACATAATCGCATTTCAATTATTGTTTAATTCATTCATTTGAACAAATTTATGAATTTATAAAGGTTTATTTCTACCAGATCTGTAGAGATTAAAATGTAAAGTTAGATCTCATAATTAAGTATGCGCTCAGAAAGAGAATTAACTTTGCAAGATAATTATAGAATTAGAAAGATATATAATTAACCTAAAATATCATTGAAATAGGATTATTCTTATTAGCAATTTTAATGCCATTATTTATTACTAATTAGGATTCAATATAATAATAGTATTGGGAATAAATAACGGTTTAAGTTAAAATAATTATAATAATCATAGATGGTTTTCCCTCCTTTTTTTTTTTTTTTTTAGTTTTTCGAGATTGAAAATGTTTTCATTATTTTAAGAACTTATTTAACGATACATCATTACTGTACACAAGTTTTATCATTTTTACATATCATAGATTATACAGAAAAGAATTATAAAATGAGAAAAATGTCATAAATTGATTTCTAGAATTTTTATTTTTTGGTAGCTATTGCATTCTTTTTTTAATAGAATTAATGTAATTATCATAAAATTTTTTGCTTTATATATTTTTATTAATGCTTCAAGGAACAAATTTTATAGGTAAACAAATTAATTAGTTTTAAAAAAAAAAGATTACGAGAAGTTTTCAGAATTAAAAATTTTCAAATTGGATGAAGTAATCTAAATCTTATAAGGATAAAATTTCTTTTTTTTTTAACGACTAATTTTTTGAAAAATTAATATAAATTTTCCTACATTGTAAATCCAAATAATACTTCTATCTATATCGTAAGCTTTATTCTAAAAAAAAAAAAAAAAAAAAAAAAAAAAAAGGAAAAAAAATATTAAAGTTGATCAAGTATGAACAAAATTTTCGATTGCAAAAAGAAGTAGTAAATAATCTTTAAATTTTGTAAAAATTAATTCTTTTGAAATAGCAGAAATAATAATATGATTATAACTTAATTAGATCAATTATTAATTATTACTATTCATAAATAAATCATTCTTCTCATACATAAACATTTTAATCTTTTACGATTCAATATGAAGTGTTTCAATTTTTTCTTTTCTTTCTCATTTTTTTCGATTTTCGATTAATTCCGATTATTCATTGCTCTAATAATATTATCAACTATACGCATTAGTATGATTATATTGTTTTCTGATTTCTTGAAAAATTATAAAATAAAATAAGTCATAAAAAAACAGAAATATTCAATTAATTTATCAATTGACTGAATTGTTGGTACTTTGAAACAACTATTACTTATTAGTAAACAAATAGTTTACAGAAATTTTGCGGAGACCAATATGCTTATGTCTTGTTTTCTTGATATTTATCATTTTGGCTACAGTGCGGCGATGATTCACATAAATTTTGGAAAAAGAAAAAAAAAAGATATATCAGGTAATCAATGATAAACTCACCTCATCATCACCATCATAACTGACTTTTTTTAAATCTTCTGAATTATTTTCCTCTTCCTTTTCTATAGATTCATTCTCGACTTGACTCATTTTCCTGTGTAATTTTCGTCCTTTCTTTTTTAAATTTCTACTTTGTAATTCTTGATTGTCACACTCATCGCTTAGTGATTGAGCATCTTCGGAAATATTATCATTTCTTTGCTTTCGGTTTTCATCTTCTTCATGAAGTATAGCTAATCCATGTAATTGTTGTTGTTGTTGTTGTTGTTGTTGTTGTTGGTGGTGGTGTTGTTGTGAACTACGACGTTCTAAAATTAAAAATTTATTTTTATCAAATATCAGAAAAGTTACTATTATTGTTGCTTGCTTTGCTTTAACTGTTATTTAATATCAAAATAGTTAAATTTTAAGCTCATATTTTACGTATAGAATAAAATGGCATGAATTCTAAAAGAATTCTCTGTCCATTATCAAATTTATGAGACGAATCCTTTTTCTGAAAATATTTGCTTTTAATTTTTCAAAATATTACTTGCTTTAATGCTTATTTCATTTAATACTGGAGAATCAGTATCAGTTGCAGATTCTACCCGTGCTGTGAAACGTGACATTCGGCGTTTGAATGCATTTCGAATTTCATTTACCGTCATATTTAACGAGGAATTCCTTCTAAAATCGTTTTGATGTAATGATAATAATTAGTAAATAGATGTTATTTGTTTCTTTTTTTTTTTTTTCTGGAAATTAATCATGAAAATTATCAATAATTATTCTATAAACAAAGCAAAATCTATATTATTAATTAAAAAGCAATACTCATGTTTAAATTTTAATTTAAAATAAGGGAAATTTTGCAATTTACTGTTTTTCATCATATTGCAGGAATTAAATTGAATAGTTTTAAAATAAAGTGAGATGAATAACTCTTGAAAATTTGAAGCAAATTCGGAAGATAATTCAGCATTAGTTGATTTTTCGACAATCTCGCTGAGATTCAAATCATGCAAAACGCTTTAATGGGCTATATTAAATAGCCTTAGATTCATACTACCTTATCTATTAGTCTCAATAAATGCATAATTTGATAATTTTTATATTTTGTTTGTAATAAAATTAAAATTTTCTAGTATATAAGAACAGATTTGTTATCATTCCAAATTTTAACATATATTATTATTGTAGTAAAATAATTGTAAATAATTTTAATATACCTTCCATCATCATATTCACTACTTGGCAAATCACTATCCGAATGTTGATACAACATTTCTTTCATTATCATTTGCGTACTTGTTTTTCGACTGAAAATGGAAAAGTTTGAAATTAAAAAGTAAGGCAAAAACTTGATTTAGTTATTAAAAAATTCAAAATTATTAACAAATTGTTTTAGGAATAATCTGAAAAAGCTGTTAGAAGATTAGAGGTATGAAACGTTTATGCGAGAAAATATTAAATGAAAATCATTAAATTGCTGAATTTTATTATTTGAAGTTAAAATTCTTAAATCAAAAGAAAAAAGGAGAAAAGAAAGAAAGAAGAAAAAGAAATAATAAAATTAGTTTATTCAATAAAGATTGCAAATGCAAAAATTTTTCTAAATAAAATTTAAAATTCGATTTAATTAATTTTGAAAAAAATTTAAAATACAACTCGGGATTTGAAACTGATCCAATCTGCGGATTGTAACGTTCATTGACTGCATCAATGCTATACATCGGTTCCGGTGTTTTCAGCAACCAAAATTGATCCTTAATTAGTGGTGGTTCCCATGTTTGGTCTGCTATTGTCATACCAACCTATGAATGACCAAGAAGAAGATATTTTGGATAAACAAGAATTTAAAGAAAAGAAAAGTTCAAAAGTTAAAAATTTTACTTCAAATAAATCAAAAAATTATTTGAAGAAAAAGTTTCATAAATTATTCAAATATATGCGAATGAGAAAACATAAATTTTTATATATTTCTATTAGCAAATTATATGAGAGATTAGCTTTATAAATTAAGTCTTCATATATACCTGTAAATTACGATCGATAAGCCAATTGATCTCCAAATCATCGTCATCATCACCGAATGGATTCATCAAAACTTCAGCAACTTTCATCCAACCCATGTAAAAGATGAACTGACACATTGATATGAATGGTATATGGGTGTTAACCTGAAATAGATATACTCAAATTAGTTGAGTTATATTTCAAAATAGCAATGCAAAAATTCTTTTTTTAATTCTATAAATATAACTGTTGAAATAATATCAATAATATAAAAAAGTAGTGCTATGAATGACTAATACTAATTAATCTAATTGATAATTTCGATATGTTGTATGATAAGATTCAAATATTTAATATGTTTAATTTTAGAGTCCATAGAATATCATAAATAGGGGATAGATTTTAAAATTTTAATATTTTCTTTAATAGCTCTTCTTTTTTTTTAATTTTTTTTCTTGCAGAAATGGTAAATCTTAAAAAATTTTTTCTACAAAAAATGTTATTTACATTTTTAATTTTATATATATATTTCAATGAATCAATTAATCTACTCAAAATTTGCAAAAAAAAAAAAAATCGTATTCTTTTTGTTTTATTTTAGTTATAATATCATTTTGTCATTAAAACTCGAATTTAAAACTTAAATTTTTACAATTTATTTCCAAATAATTTGTCAAATTAGAAAAAAAGAATAAGAAAATGAAAACGACAAACTGTATCGACGTAATTAGCATTAGGCGATGGTGCAATATTTTGATGTCCCATTAATGCAAGTAAAAAATACAATCGAACAGTTAAACACATCACTTGAGAATAAACCAATGGAATTGGTACCCAATCATTTATAAGTAATTCTCCTAATTGTGATCGGAAACTATCTATTTTCTAAAACTTTAAGTTTTTATTCCAAATAAATTGTTAAAAATGAAAACTAGCCCCGTCTTTTTTTCTTTTTTCCTCGTTTTTCTCGCTTTTTTTTTTCTTTTTTTAAACAAAAAAAATACTTTCGATTTCTCCAAATTAAACTTTTACAGCAAAAATATCTTGCAATGCTTGTGGACTATCAATGCGTTTTTCCTTATATGCTCGTCGTACTAATCCCATTGCCCAATGAATTGGTACCCAATATTTGCGATGTATTGAATCAATTGTATTAAATTCCATTAATTCAGTTTCTGTTACATAACCTGAAAATTGTGGGAAAAATTTCATTTTAATAGAATTACTCAAAAAGTTTATTTAATTTTAATAAAAACAAAGATTATTTAATTTGGTATTGTATTGCAATTCATCAATCAATTTTTTTTGTATTATTATCAAAAACTATATACATTCAATCCAATCTTATACAAAAATATTCTCTTTAAAAAAAAGAAAAAAAAATAATTGTCTGAAGTATTTGGTTGAATTATTTGTTTTATTAATTTAACAAGCAAACAATAAATAGTAAATATTTTTTCGATTTATTCAGAAACATTATTTTGTAAATATTCTAATCGACTTTAACGAATTTTTTTTTTTTTTTTTTTTTGTCTCATCATAATATTTAGATGATAAAGTAACTTTTGCAAATAGATGACTATTAATCAAAATTAATTAAGTTAATTAAATAATTTTTATGAATGTATTGTAAATAATTGAAAAATTTGCCAGCAGTTACTAATGTTTCCAATGAGGGAAATCTTCGACGTATTACTTCACTGATATCACGATATACAAGTACCTGAAAAAAAGCGAACAAATAAAATTTATAGAGCTTCTATCAAATTTCACTTGCAGTGGTAGAAATTAAATCATAAAATTAAGAAACTATAAAATATAAGGCAACAATTGTAGCACGTTAAAAATTTTCAATTCAGAAAATATACGTCCAAAAATTAAAAAATATATTATAGTATACTGTATTAATTAAACTATAGTAAGAAAAAGAAAAATTTTCCTGTCTTTATTCCAAAATTTCTCGCAAATTTTCTGATGTTTTTGTTAAATTTTTAAAACTGTTTTTTTCAATCTACCTGATGAAAAAGTAAATAACGAAGTATATTGCGTCGTAATAATCGAGCATGATCATCGCTACCAGAAATATATTTGCATACAAACAAAGCTGATCTATAAAAATATTAAGTTAATCATTTATATTTCTTCTTATATACTCTATGACTATAAATAATTAATTAACAACTAATTACTACGATATTTACATAAATGGGTTTTACTTTCTTAATTAATGATTTAATACTTAATAATCTGAATAGTCAACATCATAAATTGCGCAAATTTATTGTATTTAACTGAAATATGAAATAAATAAAAAATATTTCATATCGTAGTATTCTTTTCATTAAATCATTCATAAATAATTGTTAAACTTGAATTATTTTTATTCAGCTTGAAACAAATAAATGAAATTAAATCTAAGAAAAAAAATCACTTACGCATCAATCCAGCCAATGTTACGCAATGAAAACCAAAATCTATTAACAACAACGTTGATAAAAAAGCCAAGCATAAAGGTTATTGGCATTACATCGGTATATTTTGTAAATAAACGGCATATATTCTCAAATACTCTGCAAAAAATAGACGTTGAAAAATATTTTCTTTTTTTCTCTTTGATTTATTCTGATTTTTATCATTACAAAAAAAATGAACATTTTTATTGATTTGCAACTATTTCGTCTTTTTTTTTTTAATTTTAGAATGAATAAGTTTTGAGAAATGAATTAAGTTTAACAAATTAAATAGTTATAGCAATTAATATCATAAAATTTATTTCAAGAAGTTAATCTATGTTAACATATGATATTGATAGATAATTTTGATAATGCAAATTTCTTTCATGTTTATTACAGACTAATGTTACATTTTAAATAAAATTTGGGATTTGTTTTGTCTTTTGTATGTGTGATGTGATCTTTCAAATGGAAAAAAAAAAAAGATCAAAACATTTGGGTCGAATATAAAACGCATTTTGTAGTAAAGCAAAAAAGCAAACATTTTTTGCAACAAAAGAATGTTAACTATGAGGCAAAGATTGTCTTTTTCTATTTTCCATATTTGGTTTATTAAATCACACCTTTTGTACGATTCTGCTAATATAAAATTGTACAGGATAGAAAGGAATGCATATGCAATCATCCAAACCACAAGTTCGTTGATGATTGTTTTCCAAATACTGCCCTTCCATCTGTAACAATACCATAATATAATAATAATAATAATAATAATAATAATAATAATAATAATAATAATAATAATAATAATAATAATAATAATAATAATAATAATAATAATAATAATGACAATTATTTTAATTTCATTTTTTCAATGTTGTCACTTTCATTTAATGTTACACTTGTCACTGTAATTGCAGTAAGAGTTTTATGTTGTTCCAGAAATGTAAACAGGTTGGTATTAAAATTATTGATATTTAAAAAGAAGGCATTACGTAAATTTCATACTATTTAACAACAAAAATTAATTAATATCATTAATGAATAGCTAGAAAATATGATTTATCATAATTATGATATCTATTCTTTTAAGAAAATTGATGAAAGAAGAAGTGGAACTCTTTTTTACGAAATGATTTGCATGTTTTCTTTTTTTTTTTTAAAAAAGGAAGAAAAAATAATGAATTTAAACTTCTTTAAGAAATAATTATTGCTTTGAAAATGAACAAAAAAATTTTTAACCTGAAAATTAATTTACCAAAAGTGGCAAACCGAACAGTACTAACATCGGCTGAATATGTTACTGTCATTATTAAATATTCTCGTATTCGGAATCAAAATCAGTACTGCAAATGGTGATCAATGAAACGTTAACTTTTCCAAGCGTTTAATTTTTAAATTTTATTAAATTGTTGCCCTCACCTTAATACACATGATAATCATTAATTGAATGATAATTGCTAAACAATCCAATCATCGAATATAATCTATTTTGCGATAAGGATATCATTGCAAGTAGAAGAAGTTCATGTTTCGAAATGACATTCTTGAAGTTCATTATCTCTATCTTTTCCGCTTAGCAAAATAATTGATAAACTATCTGGAAATCCTAATTTAGCCTAAACAAACAATACTGAAGTTTTTTTGACTTTCTTGATTTCTTTTTTTCAGATTATCCCTTCATATTTTACTTCAACCAGAAAATGTTTCTTCCTTTTATCTACAAGATACCTAAAAAAATTTCGGTGTGAAAATCAAATTTATTTTTAAACAAGCAATCCAGAAAATGAAACAGTTGATAAAATATGATGAAAGTAAAATTGCTAGCTTTTTTTTGAAAAAAATTCTCTCTATCATTAATTAATTCATGCAAATGTATAATTTAAATAAAGATTGTCTTCTTATTTCTAATTTTTTATTTTAGCAAATGTAGTGTAATGATGTCAAATTAAAATAAACAGAAAGTGAAATTAGGCTAAGCATGGATATAATTAAAATTAATGCAAATCATCAGGGGAGAATGTAAAATTCATTTAACTTTATTCTAGCCTAATCAATTCATAATCTTAATAATAATTACTAATTTTCATTTTAAAACTAATTTTAGCTTGTTTAAGCCTAGAACATTCATTAATTAAGAAAAATCTATTCTCAACATTTAAGACTACAATAGTTGAAGTATTGTATTGATAAAAATTGCTGTACATATATCAATTCCCCAGTCTTAATCATATTTTCTAATTTCAATCTTCAAGTCAATTCTAGTCTGCTTATGACTAAAACATTAAGTAATCGAGAAAAAAATTATTCTTAGTATTCAAGAGAACAATGTAATAGTTAATGTATTATATCGATAGAAGTTGTTGTTATGCATATAAAATATTCGTTTACTTTATAAGAAAAATTATAATAGAAAAATAGAAAAGCTATTGAAAAGCACTGTAAAATAGGGTTTTTTTGCATTCGTCTGTGGAAAATGTAATATATGTATTGTATATATGTATATATACAGTATGTTCAAATGTTTACCTATCATTTTGTTCAAGCTTCCAAAATGGATGGTAATATTTATTAAAATATTCGGGAAAATAAAAAAAAAAAGAAAACAAATTCCTCATACATTAAATCAGTCTATCATTTCATTACCTGCTCTGATACGGTAGCAAATTAAAGCATGAAAATTTGCAAAATGATAGAATTTGTGGGAAATAACAAGTCTAAGCTCATGTCATAAGTCACATAGCAAATTTTTTTTCTTTTTTTTTTTTTGGTATCATAAAAATTATAAGTTTAAAATTATATATTTAAGCTTTAATCTTATTCAAATTTCTGTTAATTAGTATGATACGCTTATAAATGTTAGCATTGGTAATTTTTATCCATATAAAAATACGTTATTCATTGCGGAATAAAAAAAAACAAATGCAAATAATATAGTCATGATGATGTTAATAAAATCTAAACATATTGACGGGAAAAAGAGAAATTTGAGGATTAAAATTCCTCACATTTTTATAAGATTAATGATCAAACTGGAAAAATTTCTTGTTATGTATGGAAATCGATCGACGTGATGTTGTTTTTGTAGAGTAAATTAATTCGCTGTGTAATGCTGTTTTATTGCTATTTCGTGTAAAAATTGATTTTTTTTCTAATGTAGGAAGGAATTTATAAATGAAAGTATTAGAAATGTTTTTCCCAAATTTTTCAAATTTTAAAAAATTTTCAAACTTTTATCCATTATAATCTATCTTTTATTATCAATAGGATAATAAGATGAATTACTCCGCCGATTCGTTGATTTGCCTTCATTGAGATTCATGACGAACTGAAGAACAGGATAATAAAGAGAGCGCGAAGAAAGAGAAAAAACACTGAAATTTTTATCTTCGACCTGAAATTCTCACAATTTCCACAATCATAGAATACGGTATCTGACCCGTATGCCATAAGAAATACACGTAGTCCCATGTGGTCTAGTGGCTAGGATTCGTGGCTTTCACCCACGCGGCCCGGGTTCGATTCCCGGCATGGGAATCCTCCGTTTTGCAAAAAAAAATCCTTATTTTATTAAATTTTTATTTATTTAATTTTTACTTTTTTTATTTCCCTCAAATATCCTTTACATTAGTGATTTATATAAAACAATCGTAAATTTCAGTTGAAATATATAGTAGAATTTCAGTTTTTGCCGTATTATTTTCGCCAATAGAAATTAAATTTTAAATATCACCTCAGATGACCGCAAGTTCCCTTTGCCTAAAATTTTCCAGAACGGCATTTCTCTTGTGTTGTCCGAGATAGCATCCAAGAAAGTTGGCTGAATTAAAAAAGTATAATATATATCAAAATTTCAATAAACCAAGCGTATTATATATCAAGTATTGTGCAATCTGAAAATTTTCATTTATTAATTTTAATGATATTGGCGTTCTCAATTTGCTGCAGAATTTCAAAAATTTTAAGCCAAAAATTATTAGATATTCTTCGCAATGACAGAATTGATCAATTAACATTATAATAATTCTCAGTAATTAATAAATTTTTCATTATGAAAAGTTTCTTTTTTTCCGAATATAATAAAAAGAAAAAGTTATTCATAATAATTCCTACAAAAATTTATTATTTAGAGTAAATTTTGCTAATTTCTAGATGATTCGATTCCTGCTAGTACAGTATCTTTTGATCATAACTTTCTAATTTTAAAAGATTATCGATATAATTAGTGTAACTTGTCGAAATATTTTAATTTAATTCCTTATGATAAGTGGAGTTTCTTATCGTAAATGGAGTGTGGATCTTCTTAAGCTTGAGCAGCTTTTTTCTTTTTAATTCTTCAATTTTTTTTTTGAGCATTCTCGATTTTTTTCCTAGCTTGTTTTTGTCGAAATATAAGTAGGGGTCAAAGGAACTAAAGATCAAGAAGCGCGAAGATAGTTTCAAATGAACCAACAAGCCGGTAAACTTGTTTGCCGCCAAAATAAACAAAAGGACAAGCATGTTTACTACCAAATGGAGAAACATGTTTACTAACAAAGGATAAACATGTTTCCCGCCAAAACATAAATAAGTTTACCACCGAAACGCTCAGATAAACTAGCAAGTTTAACCAATCGTGAGGCGAAGCGTTGGAGATCAAGAGAAGAGGAGGATCCCCGGAAGGATTTAAAAGGTTCGAATTTTGGAGCAGAATTAGTTTTTCGGCACCAATTTTTCGACCGAGGAAAAACAGTTTGGAGTTTCTGCAACGACCTAGAACGACACAGCGATAGCGAAAAGTAGCAGTCGAGGGCCACTATTTTTCTCTACTAGTAACAAAGAAAGAATAATCCAGTGATCAGTTCGATTTGATGTTCTCAAATAGTTGTTGTACCGTACAAGAAGAACCACTCTTCTGTCTATCAATATAAACTTTTTACTGAAGGATTTGTCGCTGTCACATATCAACTCAAACTCAACTTTTCCGACATCCATTTAATCTGGAATATGGATGAAACTCCATCAAGACGCCATTTTAAATCAATTTTTGCTGATTATTCTGGTTATCCTGGTTTGTCTGCAGCTTTTAAAATTTCGGGAATTTTCCGCCATTATGATTACTCTCATCGACAATTTACTTGCACGTTAAAGGAAGATGAAGCATTATATGATGCGTTACAGTTGCAAATGAATGAAATTTACAATAATGAGATTGAATGTAGTATTGCGCAAAGGGTAAATTTAAAATTTCATTTAATTTTCAACAATAAAAAGTAATATAATTTTTATTTTTATTCACTTTAAAACGTGGGATTTTAGATTTTGGGAAAGATTATTTGCCTTAATTTGACAAAATGATCTTGAATATATTTCATACGGAAAATTATACCAATTAAATAATGATGAATTATATTTTTGACTAGCTATATCTGGTCACGCTCCGCGTGGCCAGTTCAAATCTTCGTTTATTCAAAATCTTAAACCATCGAAAGTTCTTAAATACGCGCCTTATCTATATTGATTCAAAATCTTAAATATTGGAAAGTTCTTAAATTTTGACACAACGTTACATTCGAATACGCGCATGTTTGACTAAATCATCCTGAATATTTTGTTATAGCACAGAAAACTGTACTACTTAAATAATGATGGATTATATTTCTAATAAGCAAAATTTTATTTTCTCTCTAAGATCAAACTACCCAGGCTATAGAATAAAATTGTAAAGATTGACATTATGAACTATTTTAAGCACCAAATCAATGATTGTATCGGAAATATAGATACTTTATTACCTATATTAATGGCAAAAGTATTGCTAAATTATTTAACATGCAGGTAAAACGAACAGGTATTTACGCAGCTCGCATAAATGATTCTTGGAAACGTGTACGTGTTGATCAGATTGATTATGATACAAATCAATGTTGGATTGAAACAGTTGATGATGGACAACTTTTGACAGTTAACCGTTATGAATTGTTTGTATTGAATCCGAAATTACTCATTAACCAGTACAAACGAACTTTTGGTGTACGCTTTATATTACCATATAAATGTAGGCTTTTTTCAAATCTTACCCAAAATTTATTACAATTATTGTTTGAAATTAATTTTTGGATAATTATTAAAGTAAAATTGTCAGTAGCATTCGTGATTAATTAAAAATGTATACGAGATTTTCATTATTTTTATCATTTAATATTGCAGCAAAGCAAAATTCCCTAACGGCAGCAGGTTTTGTCGATGGACAAAAATTACGGAATGGACAATTAGTGAATATCTTCGTTTTTTCAGATTGTGAACCATTCTTAGCGCTTCTCACCGAAGGTTAGTTAATTGAAGTTAGCAAAAGTTAATTGTGTAAATAGATCCATGACGTGTAAACAGATTTCATAACATGTTGGCTTTATTTACATTTTCCCTATCAGTAAGTTGCTGTAAAATTATATAGAAAAATTATATCAATGACCTTTTGGAAAGCAGACATAAACAGTAATTCGTAATTTCAGCTTTTGTGAGAATTCAAGTAGAAAAATTAACTGATGATCTTGATCCAGGAAGTGCAAGACTTTGGTATGTATTAACATTATCTATAACCTAAAATAACTTTTTTAAATATCGTTCGAATTTGTTTGTTGGGATTTATATATTAACTGATGCTATTACAATTTTTATGCACAAAAATCAATCAATACATTTTTTTTTAATGCATCAAAACGTGAATTGATACAACAAAGATATTTTTAAGTAATTAAAAAAATGGACAATGTCAAAATATTACTGACATATAACGAGAAAGACTATGCGGTATATGAACATATGATATAATGATTTCTACCAATTAAATGAAAAAAGAAAATAAAAAGCTAAAAGAATGATAATCTTCAGTAATTAATTTAATTACTAAAACACTGATTAATTGAATTTATTTACAACTACTATCGAAATGTATTAATGATTAGCAGAAATGTAAATAATTTAGCAATACAATTTGAATTTCATTAGTATGAAAACAAAATAAATAATTTAAAAGCAAACAATTAATAATTAAAATTAACAATTCCATCGAATTAAGAAGAAAAAGTAATCGTTAGTTATTTAAATGAATAAATTCAGGGCTACGACGATAACCGCCGAATTTTCTCGATGTCGCGGTGTAGCATTCGGCTCCTACACGACCGCCAGTTTACCGAGTGATGTTTGGTGTGATGTAACAGTTGTAGGATTTGAAAATCTGGAAAATATACAAGTTCGAGGGCCAGGTAAATATCATCGTCGATATTTCATCAGTCTAAACGTGCGTCTACCATAATATTAAATGCCCGAATGATCCGTAAGCGAAGTTAGTGATGGTATGCTAAAAATGCGAAACATTCAAGTTTCATAGATTTAGCGTACAATGTCAGTCGTTTCAATAAGAAATATGACAATTTCTGTGATTCGATGACATGTCCACGATAGTTTCTGAACTTGAATTTGATCCAATCGGAGCTTCGAACTGTCTGATCTTACTTCAAATCAAATATGCATAATACACATCCCTTCGTATTTTGATCCAAATCGTTGCTCTTCGACGTTGTATAATTTAAGATCAAGTCTTTAGAGCAATCGATCCGTCTAATGTACCTCGAACAGTTCCTCGAATCGGTGTACGGTAACGAGCAACTACGTGAAAGATTGGTTTTTGAAACAGGAGTGCATATCAGCGAAGGTCTCGCGTGTGTTGCGTGGGATGCCAGCAATCAGGTAGGTTATTTCATTTCTTACGATGAATATTGGGATAGGATTATTTCACATTAAATGAGGATGCATCGACGTGATATTCTGGAATGTGATACATTGAAGGAAGATTATCTACCTGTTTCAGCGTTGGGTACGTGCTCGTGTTACGTGTACTAGTGGAGATCGTTCGGTAGTAGATGTTATTTGCGTCGACTATCCATCTATTACGTTGCGTAACCTAAAATTCCATGGTGGTGAAATTTATATGCTTCGAACTGATTTGTTATTTCCTCCATTGGTATTTTATGTATTTATATATTTGAGTTAATTTAATAATAATTATTTATAATTGTGCTAATAGCATAACTAAATATTTGTAATTGAGTGGGATTTTTAAGTAAATTTAATAACAAATAGAATCTAGATAATGAGTATGATAATGATGGTAATGATGATAAGAGTCTCGATCGTATATAATATAATGTCTACTAATGTTCTCATTGGTTTATATTTGCGAGGTTCTTAAATAAGTATATTTGATATATTCTAATGAGTCATTAGAATTTGTCATCTTATCAACATTGTTATTTGAATGAAATGATTTCCTTATTTATTTCGCTTTGCCGTTATTATGACATCGTTATTATTATTAGATAAGAAAATTTATTCTGAAATCTTAGTTTAAAAAATAATTTCAGTGTTGTTCTATTCGAGTAATCGATGTCATTGATAAGTTGGATGCGTTTACCAAATCGACACTGGCAAAAGATGTTCTTCAAATCGGGACTCATGTACGTGTCTGTTCTCCAGCATCATCAACCCTTTCAGTTATTGAACTTGCAAATGGGAGAAGGCTTGAAGAATACATTGAACATGCTGTGGAGGTATGTTTATGCTTGAATTATTTAGAGATCTTTTTAGTTTGATTCATCTTGCAATGTCATTTTTGCTTGCCAAAATGTCTCGCTTGAAATATGCATTAAATCGTGAGTTTATATTAAACATGCTAAACGTCATACTCATTGAAAGTTGAGAACAGATTGAGGGCTTTCGAGATACAGTTATGTACGTCTTTTTTTTTTTAGCGAATGGAATTTTGAAATATTCTTTTATCTGGTAGATAAAAATTACTTTATATTTCAGCTAGCTAAAAATATAAGCTTTTGCTATAAGCCTTACAAATTTTGACAGTTTACAGGCTATTTTTAAATTCTAATTTAGAAGTTTTCAGGATCAAATTTTAGTCAGATCTTCTTTACTTGTCTTTCCCGATGTAAATGGTGTGAATTACCGAATGTTTTATATTTATTAGATCTTCTGATTTAGTTGTATTGTCTATTTTAGGTAGATTCCGTCCGTCGTGCAAAGCTTGACCAAAACTATTCGGATATTTTAGAAAATATAGATGCGGCAAGTTCTTCATTATAATTTTTTTCATTTGTAAATTTAAATTTCCTCGATTTCATCCAAAAGTTAATCCATTTCATAGCTAATTAACTTTTTAAGGGACTAGATCGGCTGTACTTTACTTCTGGCAGAGATTTACATACTGATGTGACATCTTTTTCATCCAGCATGAGTTTCCCGCGCACGGTGCTCATTCCGCAGGAACGCCACTTTGAACCTTTCAGTCAGTCATTGTCATTAGGTTAGCATACAACTTTGAAATTCATACAATGATAAATATGACAAATATGCATTTTAAAAATTTGAGTATGGGAGTCATGATGAAAGACAAGTTTAGAAAAAAAGATGTAAAATAATCATATCGGTTGTGCGATCTGAGCAATGCAAAGAAGCACGCGGAGGACTGAGTAATTTCGGTGAATCTGTTATTGGATCAGGGGTATTTTGAAAATTTTAGTTCCAGTAACAAAAATAATTTTTTCAAATGGATAAAATTTTTCAAAAATTAGATTTGCAGGCTCACAACGACGAACATTACCTTTGCGTTGTGGTGTCAGTTCTGTTCAACCATTAAAACACCGTTCTATAAGTGCATTCAACAGTTTAGCTGCAAATCGTTTAACTTCAATTCCGCCTTCACCTATAATATCAATGCCTTCATCATTATCGTCATCATCATCGCAATTACATTTCAAAGCACCCAAATTATTTCCACGTTCAACAGTCGAACTTCCTCAAACATCTTTCAAAGAAAATCCTTCCCGGATATCACTTCCAGTGTATAAAAAGCAACGAAAACCATCAAGTTCTTCATCTTCCTCTACGGTAATTATTGTTGTCTGGTTTAATTTAAGTCTATACTCATAATATTCAGTACTCAGCAGAGGGAAATATTTACAAGTTTCTAAAGGAACATCTGCAAGTTGTATTTATTATATTTAAGATTAAAGCATATTTCTTTTACTAATATCAAGTTTATGTCTTCTAACATTTTTTAGAATTTCGAAAATGATTATTTAAATAAATCGTTCACATCTTGCGAATCAGACAGTGAAAATGAAACTTTCAGTAAGTCTGTCAGACAAAATCAACAGTCAAAAGTGAGTTCTTAATTTGTCGAAATACCCGTAAAATTCATTTGTTACGGCATTGTGCAACACATATTTTTATATTAACAGAAAAGAGATGAAATACTCGACATTAATAGTTTCTTTGATAGCTGAGAAGAGCTCATATTGCTCACATCGTCAAACTCTCCGATTTAATTTTTCCGCTGTTCCAGCTGGTAATAATCTTGAATTGTTGATAAAATATCAAAGTTTTTACTCCATTCCAAATCCAATGAATCTTTACTAGAGCTTCCATTCCATTTAAATTCATATATATTAAGATTTTAGAATCTGGAATGAATTAATATTTTTAATTTTACAGAAACCATCAGTCGTTGTAGTTCGGCCGTCACCACCACTAAATAATTCGGATTCATATTCTGAAAATTCTGATCCATTACGTGAGGCATGTCTTATTTTCCCTTTTTCTTCAATAAAATAGGTTTGATGAAACCTTTCTTGGAAATATCATGATACTTCTTAATTTAATCTTTTTTCTATCACAGAAATCAGTGCAAGTGGAAATTCTGAATATAAATTGTCCGACGGAAATCTTTTTGAGTACTGCAGAAACGAAAATGCAATATGAGATGCTCAAACAGAAGCTTTCATGTTTGGATGATGTTAGTTATTTTTGATGTAGCAATCGGCTTTTATTCAATTTTAAAGAAGCATTTTTTCCAAGTTAGGATGGTATTTTTTTCAGATAATGTTTCCAGCATTTTTTTATATTTTATCGAAATGATACACTTTGAGCTTTAGATAAGCTCGAACAAAATAATGAACTACCTTAGACTGCAAAGAGCCTTGAGGAAATAGTTTTGAAAGATGAATATTTTGTTTTGTGTAAGATGTATTCTAATGTTAATTTTTACTCAGGTATAATAATAAATGCTGTTAATATTCCTTCCATATGTTCATGCCTATTTTTGCTTTTCAAAGATCACTGGGTGGGTTACTCAATGGTATGAAATAATAATGATAGGGAAATTAAGATTTGTAGACTAAGGCAACTCTATAGTGGTAAATGAGTCTATATTTATAATCTGTATTTTTTAAGTAATAATCAATGCCTTTCTTACGAAAAATAGAAAGTTTGCAGTATTCCATTGTGATAGATTAAAAAAGGCGTGAATATTTAGGCTGATTTAATGCCAACGTCAGGATCGTGGTGTTCTCAAAATGAGCATTATCTGTTTTGGTTTGATGATTGTTGGAATCGAGTGAAAATTTTGGCTCGTGAAGATGATGACTGGAAAATATTGTGCGTGGATACTGGTGAAGAGAAATTTGTCAAATATAATTCGAGGTTCTATTGTTTGCCTAAACAGGTTACCTCTTTGTTAATATTTAAGTATAGTTGATAAAGTCTAAATACTTGGGATGGCTCATGATTTTTTTCTAATTTTCTGAGGGTAGAACAATTCTTTAGAATCTTATTGTGAGATTGTTTTGCTGGAATTAAGAGATACTCTATCTTTTGTAATGCGAATGCCATCAGTGCTAAGTATTTTGTTAGATCTCCAGCTGATCAGTAATTAAAATCTTCACTTTTATTTTGCTAACTTTGGTGACAAGGAACTTTTTCATGAATTTTATCATTTATCCTCCATTTAATAATTTTAAAATTTCAACTAACTTTTTTAAAGCTTTTTCATTAAAAATTTTTGCAGCTATCAATCAACGAATTGCCTCCGACATGTTTGGGACCACTTCGTCTATCTGGTCCAGTAAATGGACAGTGGTTGAGTATCGATGCGCGTATTCTTCTACGCAGCATTTGCGAAAATGCACGACATTTAACTGCCACATTCAGCAAAAATGAAAGCAACCGAAGCATACTGTTATATGATGAAAATGGACATTGTTTGAATGATCATTTCATTGAAAAACTCAAGTTGATGAAACAGAAATTTGAAGATAATTAGATTGTTTGAAATTAGGAAGAAATCTTTGAACAATCTAATTAAATAATTAGATTGTCTCTTGTTTTAAATCTTCAACTGTTTTAAATGCCAAACAGGAAGGATGATTTCCAACTATAGCTTATGATAGTCAAACTAAAGAAATTCTGATTTTTGTGAGATAGGTTCTCTAACATATCTGTAAAATTGTTTTGCACGTATATGTTTGGATATTTGTATATGACATATTTATTGAATATATGCAATAGTATATATACATGTTTGAAAATTTCTGGAATTAGAAATTGAATTATATTCTTTTTCAATAGTTTTATGTTGTTATTTAGGTCTTTTTTTGAAATGAATACATTTAATTCCCGTTTACCCATGTTCAGCTGTTCTTTATATATACTCTGTTTGTAAATGACATTTCATGCTGTTTCGCAAGTTGAATGTGAAGTTTTTTTAGTATAAATGAAAAAATTTATCAGTATTCAGTTTGCTACTTTATCTTGAAAGAATTGTGATGAAAGTGCAGTATTTTTTTCAAAAAGCTACATTGCATTAGTGTAGAGCGATTGAGGACTGAAATTGAAGTCAGAAAACACGGAACATATAAGGGCAATGTCCAGTTCGCTTGATATGAACCCAAGTGTTATGAATATTTGAATAATAATAGATTGAATTCGAAAATATTATTCAATCCGCTAGAGAGGACGGAATATGATTCGATTCTTTGTTATGGAAATGAAAGTATTAGGTCCTTTCAATTATTGTTATGATTATAGATGCGATTACCATTGGAAATATCCAGTTTACTACCGTCAGTGTTAGGTTTTCACTTATGTAGGAGAGGGAAAACTTCGTCAAGCTCTCTGCTTAGACGACCGCGGTCACATCGAAGAAGGTTGTATGATGCTGCATTGGAGCCCATGGTACCTAAAGTTCAAACGATATGTCCCTCATTCAAAGAAGTTACCGATTTTTTTGAAGGATTAAAATCTTCTGTAAGTTTATCCCCAATTTACTCATTTAGTGTGTTTTTATTTCATTTGGTCATCAAATTAGGTATTGAGATTTCAAATTTTGATTTCAAGCGTTTCAATTTTCAATTTTACATTAAATTCTAGATCTAAATTCATATTATTTTTTTCGCTGTGATTTGATGCTGTAAAATTTTTCTTTTAGTATTCAGCATTTGATATTGCACTAGTGCAGCATATTCGGGAAAAAATCAAAAGTGAAGGCTACCAAGTTATGGGTATTTGTCATAGACTCGCTGTAAAACAACGAACAGAATGGTTGACTCGAAATCAGTAAGCTTTCGAAACTTCTTTTCGACTGTTAATTTTTGGAAAAGAAACACATTCTCCGAGTGATTATTTTATTAGTTCGGCATGAAGAAAGCTATGGCACTCTTGAGTTTTGAGTATTATTAATTGTATGGATTAAATCGGACTATAGTGAAAAGCTGTCATAATTGTTCGCGTGTACATCAATATCATTATAGTACCAGGCAAACATGAAGATTATAAGATTTCAACAAACTTTTTATGTGCTTTTTGTGATTTACATTTCAGAATGCGGTTAAATGGCCTCGAATTTCGGGATTATGGTAATCGGATTATGAAAAAAGTATTTGAAGGTACTCCGTTGCAGTCACTCAATGATACAATATTTGTAGCTACAAACTGCCAACTTTTTGGCAAAAATATCAATGCGATTAAAGCGATAATTACCGAATGCGAAAAGACTGACTGGCTTATACCAATAGGTGATTTTTTTTTCTAATTCAAATTTCTCTCAATGATATAAAAACATTGACGGTTTCCCAGCAGTAAATCAAACAGAATAATTTAGCAATCATCATCGTTGAATTTTTTTTTCCATGAAAGCCTTTCTATATGGATGTGTCCATCACGATGCATGTCGTTACGCAATAGTCCATCATTGTGAGCATCCTTAGCTCATGTCAGTCATTTTTTTTTTTTTTTTTTGGTTTCATTTCACTTTCAGTGTATCTTAATTCCGAAGGTTCAAAAAATCATATAAATACATTCACTTTCAGCTGTTGTTTATGGATCTCGAATATTATCGATATCGGAAATAAAAGAATTATGTAGACTACCATCACTAGAAAATCATCGTTTTGAAACAGTGCAAATGCTATCGATGCCATCTAACGAACTTATTTCGACACTTAATTATCATGTCATGGATATGATTAGAATCTTGGATTCTATAAAAGAATCAAAAGGGGCCACTACTTTAACCTGAATATTTTAACTTCTTTGTACAAATTCTGTGAGTTCTCTTACTCTGTGAATTTCCTGACTCGATGAAACAATCCGAAAAGTTATTGTATTAAAGACTTCGACTTTTTTTCGACAAAGAATCAGCATCTCAGACACGCCATAAAGTGACCAAGAACTTGAAGTGAAACGCAAATTTCAAAGGATTGTTATTTTTTTTAAATCTCAGTTCTGAGATCTAAAACATTTAATACTTAAGATATGTTGCAAGTTGATTATTCGTTGCAAGAGAGAATTCGACAGAAGGAAAATAATTTTTATTCTAACATCAGACAAAAGCACAAATTCGTTCATAATAGTACGGATTCCTTCCACTCAAAAATTTCAATTCTTTTTTTGCTTGTTCTGTGCGACCTGAAAACAGCCTCATGAAATCTAAAACAGAAGATGAACGTGAAACTGTAATATACTGCAAAATTTAGCATGAAATAAATTTCTAGTCAATAATTTTATTAGTTTCAAAGTTAGGATATTAACTTCAGTTCATGAGGACTAAAAGGTTATATAAATTGGAATATTTCTTTGTTATTATATTTATCTTTAAACTTCACTGTTTCATAATTTTGGAGAATCTGTTCAAATTTCACCTGATTTAGAAGCAATCCAATTCTTCTCAAGATAATAATCATATAGAGTATCCATTTCTTCGAACGTATACAGTGAAGTTTCAATGGGTATAAAAGGCTCGATTTTTTCTATATCCTATAATAATGCCCAGAACGTCGAAATTCATATCCGTCATAAAACTAAAAGAAATTTTTGTGCACATATTATGAACTGACCTCTCCGAAAAGTTCCAGTGGTGTTTCCAGCGGAACTGTGAGATGATCGCGTGCGTCACTGACTTCTCTTTTATCGGCAACCAACAAACATGCACCATTCGTCTGAAAATAAAGGCTATTAGTTTTTTTCCAAAAGATTTTCCGAACCAAAAAAAAAAAAGACAATCACATGCAAACTTTTCATTAAAATTGTAAAGTTCGGGAAAGGTCTCACATCAAGTCAGAATATTCCCGTCAAGTGGATGAACCTACCCAATCATTTCGTAATAACTTTCGGAGATGATGGACCAAGGTAAAATATTTCGGATCTACAAATTTATGATTTTTATCCTTCATTGTTGTTTTACCATAAATCGAATTTGCATGATCGATTGTTACAAGTAATGGAAATTTGCCAGTGCTACAATGATGCGTTAACTCTCGAAGTAAACCACCAACACAATCTGATGATAAAGAAGGGGCAGAAAGACCCTGAAATGAAATATGTTGTTGGAATGAAATAAAGCATTTATTTGATTTTACTCTCTTATCTCCATATAAAAATAAATCGTAGGGTCGCAATGTAACCAGACTTGGAATCATGATGAAAAAATAAATGCTAATTTTACTAATATGAACCTTACAATGTCAACGATATTTGTAATTGGTTCTCCTGCTTTTGTTTCCTCCACTTTGGACCATTTGTAATGTTTCTGGGTCTTGCATTCCTGCGATTTCATCAAAATTTGGAAGTACTTTATTTAAAACAAGATATAAGCTTCATGAAAGACTGAACATGGTTGTTTTGATTTCATTTTTTAAATTTTATAAAATTTAAGCTAAAAAAAAAAGAGCTAGAAACAACCTTAAGTTTTTCCCAATTGGGTGTATTCATCAGTTTGAATCTTCTTAGTATTTGGTACCCAAGCTGTGGAAAATCGATACGGCCTTCACGATAAGTTGACGCTTTTACTTCATCATAATCCCTCATAATTGTTATCACTGTAAATTCACATATAAGATATAACTTCTTTTTCATACCGTTTTTAAGGAACTTTCTTTTTAGGAAACCATTTAAAATGTAAAAAATAATTTAAAGTTGCCCTCCATCCCATTATTTTTGCAAGCATATATAACGACCTTCCTACCTGAAAAGAAAAAATAAAAAAAGGGATTATTTTCAATTTCTAAATCAGTTCTGCAGTATAATAAATAAAAAGAACATATATTTAAAAAATTTACATTTGCTAAGTATGCAATAAAAAACCATTATTTTTGATTTTAAGATAAATTTGCACATCAATTGTAGTAAGAAAATACAGGTATCCATCTCTAGACAATCTCGATTCTCATGATGAGATTAAGAATTAGGGATGTTTCAGTGAGTAATATGTAATTCAGATGTTTACAGTAAATTACACTAAAAAGACTAAGACAGATATCAAACAATATGAAAACAATTTATCCACTTTGACAACTAATATTTATTCTGAATCAAAATTAACTTTTAGGAATTCAAACCGTTAATTGTATGGAACCAAAAATAAAGATGACAAAAATTGGGAAAATATAAAAAATACTAAAAAAAAAACAAAAACTGGAAAAAAAACTGCTGTTAACACATACTATTTGGTATTGTAAATACTACCCATCCTTGCTTCCATACATAATAAATTGTTTGGAAAACAGTCATCGATTTACCAGTGCCCCATCGTCCCCATAATACCATGCGTAAATTTGGAATGTCCACACCTACTAACTTTAAAAGCAACAAAATAATGCTAACAGAAAAATGATTTTAAAATATGAAGATTACCCAAAAATATACAGAAATTTGAATTATACCGAAAATATACAAAAATTTGAATTGTACCGAATTAATATCTTGATACAACACCTCAGTTAGATATTATCTATTGCAGATAAAATATGAGTGCCTTGCGAGATTTTAGTAATTCAAAATTTTTTGAAACATAACAGTCCATTATAGTTTTTGCCAAAATTTCTAAAGAATTTTCCAGGATTAATAAGGAAGTGAATTAGAAATTTATTATCGAAATTATTAAATATCTACTGCTTTCCAAAAAGGACATGCGTATTCATTTGTCTTGAATGAATTAGGTACGGTCTTTCCATGAGGTATTTTGCAAGTTGAAAAATGACACTGATAACATATGAAACTAAAAGTACACCTTCAAACATGCAGTTGCTTCAAGTGTTGGTCGCCTGTATAACCAAACACATTCGTTCAATGTTTCAACTTGTTTCCGGAATTTCGGAGGCAACATAAATCGATAATACAATGTATCTATGTCTTCATTGCTCACCTGATACAGGCGACCTAAGTCTTCAGCAGATAAAGCGGTCTAAAATTCTACATTTTCATAAAAACAATTGAATTCATAATTTATTGTTGAGAAAAAAAAAATTCTAAATTTTTTAAGACATGAAAGTATTGAATTGTTTCAAAACTGTTCGGTTTATATGGAGAGTTATTGCTCTCAATTTGTCCCATGTCAAAGAATGACAAGAAAAATTTGTAAGAACTTCTATCCAGGAATAGGCTTTTCCACAATATAAATCCAAAACTGCTTTTCTCAAAGAAAACACACCGGATCATTTGTACTTGTTAATCGATAAAATCTGCTGCGAAAAGATGTTAATTGAGCCGGTTTCACTGAAAAACAATCAGAATATTTAAAATCATCCGAAAGAAATTTAGTATTTTTCTTCACTGAAATTTTTTGTGATAAATAATTCAACTCACAAATCACAAAGCGCTGAACAAAAGCATTCCGGATCAAATGTGGAAGCGAACTCGTAACCATTCCAGTTAAATTCATAGAAAAATTAAAACTTATAATCTAAATAACGAGCCAAAAAGTCGCCACATTCTGGTAACCGGAGAAATCATCTGCTTGCTGAAAAAAATAGCAGCAAATTGAAGAACCAAAAATCAAAAGCAATCACAAACGAATCATTTAACATATGAGAACTGACAAAATACCTGAAATTTTCAAGAAAGTAGCATATATATCCACTCCAGACTTATCAACTAACTTTGCAGTAAACAAATCTACTTTCATTTTGTAAACAAAAGAACAATCTGTTTTTCATTTTGTAAACGTTTTGAATTTCACAAATAGCATCTGCAATGATTAGCGAAGAAACGAAAACTCAATTATATAAAAATGACTGTGTAAAGAAATAAAATTATTTATTTATTAACATATTATATGTATTAGTAATCTGTCAATATTGTCAACAATAAAAATTTCAAAACTTGAGATTAATCAAATTACACATTACAATGTCATGAAAGATAACCAGTTAATAAAAAATAACCATAATCAGAGTGGCATCGCCTAAATAAAAGCTGTCAATCAACAGGGAGGACATTGGCAGAATTCATTAACATCTGATCAAAAACGATGTAAAAAGTGTTTCCAGCATACTGTAAAAAGTGTGGGTCGAACATTTCAGTACATTCTGATCAGTAATTAAAACTGATTAAAACATATTAGAGTCAAAGCCCATGATAAGAAAAACTATTTCCTAATTTAGAATTTCATTAAATCCAGCTTCAGGAATTGATTAACGCATATTGGAATTGATCACTACTCTCATATTCTGCCATATCAAGTGCCACTTCGCAACTTTCTCGTACAACACGCTGTAAATAACAATTTTTTTTTATACTTAAAATATCTTTCTTCTCTGCTTGTTAAATAGCTATTAGAACTGCAATTTCTATGGAATTAAAAAATAAGAAAAAAAAAACAATTTTATGACTGAAAAGATGAAAATTCATGTTAAAAAAAAAGTTTTTGCATAAATTCTTGTGGAATAAGGACAAAAGGCGATTAGACAAGGAATAATTATTAGCAAGCCTATCAAACTACTTGAGCATTACTGCAATTGTCTTATCAAGATGCAGTTTCATTTACAGCAATCAAAACTAATCGATTTTTCAACCGAATTCAATTCTATGATTATTTATGCATATCATTAGCTATAATATATATATACCTCGGGATCATTTCGAAACTTCTTCAGTACTTCTTCGCATTCCTTGGTTGCTATTGCTCCCAAAGCTTCGGCACATTCATGCCGCACCATATAATTTTCTTCTTTATTTTCCAGGGACTGTTTTAATTCTGCAATTGCTACCGGCGATTGTACTTGACCCAAAGCATAAGCAACTTCATGCCTAAGTAACGCGCTGTCCCTACAAGTCAGTCCTGAAATCAAATAAAACATAAATTAACTTCGATTGCATAAGAGGTTATGGTAGCTTCGAAGAAAGCGAACAATGATGAAAACTTGTGATATCAACAACAAGGTGACACAGCTCAAAAATATAGAAACAATTAAATGAATACCAAAACTTAATGAAGCCTTCAATAATTTCATTAGTAGAAAAAAAAGCATAAACATTACTGATTATTTAGTCACATCTGAGACAAGCAATGAATATTATATTTATGATCAATCCGCAAATTTCAAAAGCAGGAGATTTTGCGAATATGAAAAAAAGACCTTTTGCAAGTGTTTTTATAGATTCATCTGTGCCAATATTTCGAAGACTAAAAAGAGCTTGATACCGTTCCCATAACGGTTTCGTTGCATCTGTCAAAATCAAAGAAAGCTTGTCAATATTGGTTTCAGCTGAGGCAGGAGTTGGATCTGCAAACTGGGGTTATACTATCTGCAGAAACTTCAACTTTTCGCTAAGAGTGATATAAATCAAATGGTAACCAAATGAGGTTATGTCTAAATGAGTAAAAATGTCAATCAACATTCTAAGTTTCTTAGAGTAATTTACGCTTTCTTCATCGGCAGAATGTTTCTTTCCTCCATTACTTGCTTAACAAACTTAAATAGCAAGTGGTTTACCAAATAATACTCTTTACAGAAGTTTTGATATGAAAATTGATGTAGAATTAAGTGGAAAGTAAAAAGATCTAAAACGATTTCTACAAAAATAAGTTGTTAATACTCAAACTTTTATTTTCCAAAACTTATATCCATGGTACTATCATTTCTAACATGATGAATTAGGCTTTATTCTGATATTCTTTCACCTTAAATGAAGTTGCAATATTAATTTCATACCTACTGAATTGTACGGACTTTCTTTCTTATCTTCTTTACGATCGCTTTTACTTTCTTGAAGCCACATTATCCTTTGCAAGGCTAACCTACATGTTTCTGCAATAGCTTGAGCTTCATCGTTGATGTATTTTTCAAGAATAGTTGCAGAAGAGCAAGAACCAATTGCTCCTAGTGCTTCACCTGCTTCATGACGTACAATAATCTCTGAAATTTATGTATTTCAGAGAGTTTAAAGTTCAGCGTCAAGTCAGCCTTCAATGATTATTAATCGACTCATTTTTTGTGCTTGAAATAGATAGAAACTCCAATTAACCTTGATTTTCATCCTGAAGCACAGCTTCAAGAATAGGTATTGCTGTTTCATTCTGCGTCTGACCAAGACAATAAGCTAATTCATGTTTCAGAAGGGCGGATGAATCACCAAAACATCGTCCAATCCACTGAACTGAACGATCACATCCGAGGTTACGTAAAACAAAAAGAGCTCGAAATCGCATACAAAGTGATTGCCTGAAAGAATCTCTGGCATATTATAAATTTCTTCTCATCCGGCTAAATTTCATATACTTCAAACAAGAATAAGAAAAAATAAATAAGTCTCGGAAAATCAAATTCCGAGACCATTAACTTGCTCTTATAGGTTTTTTTCTTAAAAAATCAAATAAGAAAAATTTCAAAAACTAGATTTACTAACCTATCATCTTTTAATGAATAGTATTATCTAAAATAATTGAGATTTTAATGGAGCTTCGATCAAAATTAATTTTGGTCTCCACAGTAATCCTACACAAATTTTTACTGAAATATTCTCTAGGAAGCTGAAGGTATATGAAAATTTACAATTAGAAGTTTATAGTTCATAACATAAGCATTATTTAGATGCTCCATGGATTTTATTTAATATAACGATGATATCTTCAACATGACAATGCCTGAATATGAAAGCGAGAATAAATAGAGAACAAATATTACAAATTCTTTGGGTTCGTACTTGCTATCATTTAGTAATCGCCCAATCATATCAATTTCGGAATCTGTTCGCATTTTCATTGATTCAATCTATTCTGGATAATCTTCAAATAGCAGTATTAATAGGACCAGAAATATCCACAAATTGTAATCTTTTGGAATATCGCATATAATACTAACTGAATATTTCAAAAATGACAAAACTTTGAGATGCCAATAAAATATATTATTAAAAAGATGGAATCAATCTAAAAGGTATTAGAGCAATGTTCATGATGATATTACTCGAGATTATCAATGTAATTCCACTATATATGTCATCGAATAATCATTTACGAATGACTTACGAATCATTTACGAATGATTGTTCAATGGCATGAATAAAAATCATTTGCTTTACATCGTCATTGTAACGCATCCATACGGTGCGAACCCAACATAAGAAACAATTCGCAAAGCCTTCCCTAATCGCATTTACTGATCGGACGTTACCAGCCTTTTTGCGTCGCAAACCAAATTCCTGATTAACACCAAGTGGTATTTTACGGTCAGCCGTGTATGCATATTTCATAACGTGAATGACTAACCGTGAAATATGTTGGTGGTACGTGATGTACGTGATACTCACGCCATGATTGTTATCTGATGCTGTGACATCATATGAATGCCTTTTTGTTTTAGTGTTTGGAAGAGATTTCTATTTACCTATAAATTTATTTTTCATTTATTGCTATTATTAGTTTTTTTGAATTAATTTTTTCCTTTTTTTTCTCGGGATTTGAGAAGAAAGTAATTTTTTTTGGAATGAAAGTGACGTAAAACATCCGTGAATGACCTAGAAAGGCGTAAATTATAATGTGATGCAGGTAAAAAAACTTATTTCTTGTGAAGAGCTATGATTGAACAGAGTCTTGTTATGATATCAGATGGTGTTTATTTGGCAAAAGTTCAAATAAAGATTACCATTGTACTATATTAGCCAATTCCTTATGAGTTTCAATTATACAAAGTAATATTTATTATTAGTATGGTTGCATAGTACATATTTCGGTCTTTAGGCAAAAGTTACGGGTTGTCTCAGAGTATCATTGCTTGGCCAGTGGATTTTGCTAAAAAAAAAAAAAAAAAAGAAGACAAATACCAAAATTTGCTTTTTTGTCGGTCTTCTATAATTTTGAGTAGTTGTTAATGATTAGCGTGGCAATTATCCCGCAAGCCTTTACTTTCTTGTATCTGCAATATAATAATCATAAAAATTAGTTACATATGTAGGCAATGATGTGAAAATAACAACCTCTTGGAATTCTCCGGAAGTGCAGTATTCTCCCGAAAACCTGATTCTATCCCGAAATACAAGGCATTTTGTCGGTATCTGCTACATTTGATCACCTTATTCTCTCTTGTTTTATTCTTCTCTAGTAATTCGATCGAAAAGATGTCATCCGAAAAGAGAACCATCCTGAAAAGAGAACCATATAATGATGTCATCCATTGGATAACGTTGAAAAGTGAGGCAGTGAAGATGTCCTCGTGACCTAATCACTTTAAGTGACCCCTGAAATACTGCAGTGATATTTCTGGCTTGATTAATTTTTTAAGACTATCTTCGTCTTTGATCACTTTCGGATCAGATTTATATTCAATAAGATTATTGCATATTTTCTAGTCTACAGTTTCTTTTTCCTAAATTTTTATGTTCTTGTTAATTTCACACATTTTATCTCTTTATCCGATTCTTCCATCAAGATGACCTCTCCAAAATCATAATGTTAGGTTATTATCACTTCGTAGAACACATTTCTCTCCCTTTCTATCTCTCTTTCAAGTTCTAAAAGAAATTTCAGTAATCATTCTTGTTCACATCTCCATACTTCATTGCATTATTTTGTAATTTCATTTTAATTTCCGTTATCACGAGCGGTTGTACCATCGTCGTTTGCTCCACTAATTTAACTACTAATGCAGTGGTTCCAGTAATGAATATTTCAGAGATGACTTCACAACCAGTGATACCACCATCATTATCGATACCATCTACTCAGCCTATATCTTCATCCATTGATCCAGTTATCATTCGTAATATCATCGATGAAGCATTTCATGTGAAAACAGACAAGCAGGGTCGTGTCACCCCGTCAACAAAGCAAATTGGTTACGAATTATTTGTGAACAGGTGATTAGTCTTCTTCTAAATCATTATTGAAATTTCAAAGCCATTATTAGGATTGACGCATGAGATAATAATCTTCAGAGATCTCCATTTCTCTTTTTTTTTTCTTTTTTTTTTTCACTTTTTGTAAGAGTCAACTGTTGTTTATGATCTAATATCAAAATTTCTTCATTTGCTAATGCACATGATTCAAATTTGATTTAACTTTAAGATTTTTCATTTCCTGATATTCCAGAAGATGTATTCATATTTTGATAGTGCTAGTGTGAAATAATTATTCTTCTTACTGATTTCAAAATATTCAGATTCGAACCACGCCTTTTGGTTGATGCTTTTGTGACAGTGATTGAACAGTTTCCCATTGTTGCGGCTGAATGTCCAAAGTACAATAGTTGGTGGACACCGAGATTTTATCATTTGATTTTTCTCATTGCACAGGTCAAAAAGTTGTATATTCTTATAATTGTTCGTTTTATTCGGAAAATTTCACAGATTTGTTTTTTTAATTGATTTTAGTTTCGTAGCAATCATTTTAATGTTTTTATAATAAAATTGCTATATTTTATTGATGATTTTCAGGCTTTCATGAGCGTTTTAGCTTCAGAACGTATACCAAACAAAACTAAAGAAAAGGATGTAAGTTGAGCTTATATTTTATTTACAGTGACTTTTTAAGATGATAACTTGTATGATTTTTAATGAAAGTCTCAATTTTTGTTTTTTTCCTTAACGGAATCAATTTTTTATATGTTTATCTTATGTTTACATTTTAAATAGTTTTCTCGTTTCAGCATAAGCAAGATTTATTTTCATTTGTCCGTGTAAGTATCACTGATGAACAACGATCCAGAATTTTAAAGGATATGGTATCGCTAAATTTCAGTTTCGACTCAAATTTTTGGAGTTTAGCCGATTATGTGTTGAATTTCAACAAATGTCCGAAGGATGTAGTGACAATTATTTTTGATGCTGCATCAGTGGGAAAAGCAAGGTTTTTTCATAACTTCCTTTTTTTTTTTTATCATATTTCAGTACATTGAAATATCAATAGTTGTAATCACTCTTTAATAACCATTCGCTCCCATAAGAGATTATTTTTGTTTAGTTATTCAATTTTTGTTCAATCTCTCTTACTAGTTTATAATCGGGGATTGTTCCGTTAATGCATGATTATAATCAAAAATATTTGATTTCGAAATATTTCCAAAGATACATTAGGTATAAAGCAAAAATTGTCTTGAAGTTTATCAAGTTTTTTATTTCCAGTTTTGCTGCTGTTGATTATTGCATTCGTAACAAAATGCTTTCACGTTACATCGATGATCCAACAATTTTATATTTCGCTGCTCTTTTGGGTCCTCTACGTGCCGGTAGTGTTGAATCATTTGCTGCAAAGCGGACTGAAGAATTTCGACAGAAATGCCGTGATGTTTTGTTACGAGTGGAAAAACTGACTAGTTCGTCGAAGGAATGGGAGCGTGCAATTGGTAATTTTTGGTATTCTTTTCACAGTTTCTTAAACTCCCGAAAAAATATATGAATATAATACAGTTAATTAAATCTTGTGAATTTTTCGGCAATACTTGAGGTTTTTTCAAGTATTGCCGAAAAATTCACAAGATTTAATGTTCTTTATATATGCTATCATTATCTATAATTTATTTTATCAAAATATTCAACCAAATTTTAGTTAATTATTTGGGATCGGTAAAGCAAAATGATTTAAATGGTGGAGTTGTGGCATATACATACGTTGGATTTCGTGAATCATTTTCAACCTTGATGAGAGATTTGAGGGGATTACCGCCATCAGATGATCGAATTAATGTCAGATGGGCTCATCATTTGGTAAAAAAGTGTGCTGCGAAATATTACTGTGAAAAAACATGGAAGGTACATATTTTTTCTCTCCGAAGATTCTTATAAAATCTTTAGAACACGAAAAAAGAAATTGAAAATATAACTAGTTTGTTCAGATCTCAAGGACTTCATTTTTCCAAAAAAAAAAACTGAAGTTGCAAGTTTTGGTTAGGTTCAACCTATCTAAAGATTTTAACAAGAAAATATTGTCAAATAAATCTTAAAGTTAGACTATTTTTGTATTTATTTTTGACCTATTTTTCAATAAAATTTGTTGAAATTGCAAGCTTTTTAGATTGAGAACTTGTATGAAGTGATTTGGACAATATTGGCACAGAGACCATCCATGAGAAAATTCGTCGTGCAAACCCTGAGCAAAGATTTTAAGGATCCTCAAGCTGCAGAAATGTGGCGAATTTGCAAAATACCATCCGATGCAAGAAAACGTATAGCACATAATAGGTCGATAAATTTTCGTAATATTTTAACTATCCAATCGATACATTCGTGTAGTGAAGCTACTTTCATATATAATACCAGATGGCATTCTAGTAATTGTGAGATATTGAAATATATATAGCATTATTCTTGCAGTAGTATTCTCTCATTAAGAAATTGTTCATGAATACAATAATTACCAAGTGTAAGAACTCTTCATAAAGAATTACGAGAATTATCAAAGAACAGTGTAACAACTATGATCATAAACTTTATCATATAAGTTTATTTTATCTCTAATACTTGACGACATTTTACAGTAAGGAAGTACATCTGGATCCCCGTACGCCAAATCCACCGTATTTAAGCATACCAGAATCGGTAGAACCAATCGAATTTGTACGGCATTCATCGCATTTGAAGCGTGTTGCCAATCTTCTGGAAGATTATGCAAATGATAATTTTCCACCGGTTGGTGTAGATGCAGAATGGTCTTCCTATGTTTCCTATAGCAAGTTAGTTTTGATTTTCGCCAGTATGGTTGTGTTCTAAGCTTATAAGTGAATGGAAAAGTGCTCTTCAAAGCTCGATATTAAGATGAAATTTGTAGAATGATAGATGATATGTCAATTTATTTTCATCATTTGTATAATTTTTTAAATTGCATTTCCTATTTATACTATTTCTAAATTATTTTTTTTTTACCAAATTTTAAGCTACATCATTAAAGACAATGAGTTCAGTCCGAATAACAAAATAGGCATACATTATGGGATCCAGCTAGCGCGCTTGGTCAATGTAATAATGTTTTCAGAGCAACTATACTACAACTAGCTATTCCATATCATATATTTATAATAGACATTGATGGAATCAAGTCTGATATATTAGTGGATTTTTTTGAAAAGTTATTCGTTGAATGGAAACTTTTAAAAATAGGTTCGTTTTGTGATTTTAGTTTTTTTCAAATCTTTTTGCATTTTCAAATATCGATGGCTTAATCAATTTAGAACTTAAGAAGGAAGGAGGTATCGAAAATGCCTTCAGAAGGCAATGTACAATAATTTAATATTATAAAACGCATTACTGTGAATGATCTGAAACATTCTGTTGGTAGTGAGATGTGATAAGTATTCTTATATATGATGTCCGAGAAACAACTTGCTAAATTTTTCAAAGAATTTTATGCTTCAATGGAATATCTTTAAGGTTATCAATTTGATGAAGATCTTGTTCAATTACGAAATGCGGTACAAAGTTGTTCAGCTTTATATCATCCAAAAAATTTGATATGTGTTGGCAAACTTGTAAAATCGGTTAGTACAAAAATTTAATTCCACATATTATTGATGATGTGATTTTATTTGTTTGCATGAATTAAAAGTATCCTTATCATGAAAACAGTAATATTAGATTATGTGAAATTTTTATTCTCTTCTTACTCTATAAAAATTTTTATAACTTTCTGAAGCTTTGTTATAGTTAATGAAGGAAAGTTCGAAGAGACCAGAAATAAATCTAGATGGAATTTTTCATCCGGAAAAAGTACAGACAAATGAAAGCTCTGAAGAACAAATAAGAAATGGTATGATATCTACTGAAATGAGTGGGGATTCATGGAATCATGTAACAGATAGTGAGGAGAATGTGGAATCTGGGATGAACTTTGTTCCAGTTGTTATATCCCAAGTAATGGATAAATCCGATGATGTAGCACTAACATCAGCGATAGAAATAGAGGGAATGAAAGAGTTAGTTACGGTAAGTTTTGTTTCGTTTTTTTATATTTTCTCTCAGGATAGTTAATTATATTTATTAACTGGTCGTTTTGAATTCAGAAATAAAATTTTCCGTTAGATGTGAAGTGCCCGGACAAAGGGATTATAAAATTAGGGTACATTTTTTGAGTTTCATTTGGTATAGTTGATATAAATTTCAATGATAGATCAAAATTGATGAGATAGTAAAGATGAAAAACCGGGATAACTTTTCGGCTTGCGATATTTCTCAGTGATATTGAAAGCATTTCATTTCAATTGATATTTTGTGGGATTTTTTGGTATCGTTTTATTGTATAATTACTTTTTCATGAATTAGCCTAATATTCCCAGTTTGATGCTATTTTACTAACGATCTTTTCACAGCATTAATTCTTTAAGAAAGTCGAAGATAATATAGTTCGGTCAACTTATTCTTTCTATTTTCAAAAGAGTTTATTTCATTAAAAGTTGAACTAAGTTTTGTTCATTTCATATTAAAATTTCTCATTTTCTAGTTTGAACCGAAGCAGGAAAAATTAGAAGTGAAAAATGTTGAACAAAATCCATTACTGAAGGAAATCAGAGGATTATCAGCATTGTGCGAGCGAGTGTTGGACAAACCATTAGACAAAACAGAGCAATGTTCTGTTTGGGATCGACGTCCACTTCGCGATTTGCAGGTATATTGAAAAAAAATCTTTTCTTTTGTTGGAAAATGAGGCTCAAAATTACATAAAACTTCATTAAGTGGCTAGAAGTTGATTCATTTTTTTTAACATCGCTGGAAAAAAAGAAGGGCATTCAAAGTATATCATGGTTTGAGTCATTTACTTTCCTCTGCTTTATGCTCAAAATCATTCATTTCCCTATCTTTCGTCACTTACCGCTCATTAATTAAAACTACTGAAGTGTCAAGTTCAAAACTGCAAACTTTGAGCGAATTATTAATAATTCAGTTATTTATTGTTTAATTCAACAGTTCAATATCTTGATCTATTTATTGTTTCAAAATCATGTTTCTCTTTTTGTTTTAGTTACGATATGCAGCATTAGATGCTTACTGTATGCTAATGTTATATGAGAAGTGCGTTGATTGGGCATCTCGACTTGATCTCAGTATAAATGAAATTTGCTCAAAGCAAGAACCTCTCATTGGAATGCTACCACTTTTTTGTGATGAGTAAGAATTTTTTTTCCTCAATGATTCGGTAATTTCTCAATTTCTCCGCTCTTTCATTCTCCGTTTCTTATTTTTTTTATATTTTTACATATCCGTCTTTCTCAGATCTTATATGATTTTAAGATTTTCTGGTACTAAGCAAATCTCTTAATAATTGCATCTTAATATTGTTCTGTCTAGTTTTCAAAATCTTTATTCTTTGGATTATTTCCTAAAAGTTGGACTAAGTGTTGAGGATGATTTTTTGTTTTTTAATTAAAATCATGCACTTTGGACTGATAATGGTGAAAATATATTCCATTGGAAAAGATATAATCTTGTTTTTGATTTGTTAAGAATAGTGACTTAATTTGTTGTGGAGGGATGAAATTTGATTTGAAAAATGATTTGAAAATATTGAAAAAAAATTAATTTTTTTTTTTTTAAAAAGGTTTTCAAAAAGTTCATTCGTTTTCATGAAAATTATGGTGGATGTGGGAGTTTTGGTGTTTTTTATTATTCACTACTTCCAGAAATTATTTTGTTTTCATATTTATGCTTGTATATTGTTTATATATTTATAGAGAGAAAGAAAGATAGACAGACAGATAGATAGATAGAGAGAGAGAGAGGGAAAAAACGAGTTCATTTGTTTATGCCTCTTTGTTATTATCTATATGATTTTTAGATCTTCTAATTTTACAGATAAGATTAATTTTACTCATAATCAAGACTGCAGTGAAATTGGGAAATTGGATTCATTGTATCCATTACGTATCTTCTCTACTGATGTATATAATATGTAATATAGAATATAGATGAGTTTTTTTTTAAGGAACCTGTCTGACTTTTCATTAATTTCTTTAATAACTTGAGTTAAGTTGTACATTATTTTCAATAATTTTTGTACCTCATTATTATTATTTATTCCACTTATTTCTAACTTTTAGATTTTTTTGACATCTTGTAAATATTTTTCGTCATTGTGCCCATAGTTTTTGTATTCAAATATTAATTTCAGAAACTCATTTTGTTTTCAACAATTGCATTATGCTGGAATATTTTGATAGAGTTATCAAGGATTATTTCTTTCAAATAAAGAGAAAAAAGTTGATTACAGTTCTCTTTTCGTTGAATTTTTTAGTTCCCTTTATAATTCTATCAGGCCTAGTCTAAAAGTTTTTGCATTTCTTGTACATTTAATTGTTTGCTTTACGTAAAATTTTTTATCAACACCACCATTTCCTTTGGCTCAATCCTACCCACTGTTATATTTTCGAAAAAAAGAAACCATATATTGGAAGTATTTGATAGAAAAAGGTTATTAATAAATTTAAACTTTGCGATAGATTCATACATTAATTTGTGTTTAAAAAAAGATTTTTTAAAATATTTATTTGCTTACATCTGCTAACATTGTATGTATTATTGCTTTCCTTCGTGTATCAAAATTAATTATTTTATTTCATTATTTGGGACAAACTAGAAGTTTTTGCATCATTTATTCTTTTTTCATTGACACTAAATTTTTTTTTCCTTAAACGTTTTCAAAAATATTGATCTCATGCAAATAGAAATATAAAATGTAGCGACGAAATGAAAGTACTTATTAATGAAAAATGATTGAAAGTAATTACCAAAGAACAGTAATTGGTGGAGATGCTAAGGGATAGTTGGAAGTATCGAACCTCACTAGTTTCAGGTCATCGTTTCCAATAATATATAGAATTTTCTCTTGGAATTTCGATTAATCTGAATTTTTTTATCTAAGTCATCATTTTAGTGCTTTTTGATTTTTAAATTCGAATTTGAATTAAAGAGACAGAACTAGATTTGTGCTGTATGTGATAAAATTGTGGAAGGAATCAACAGAAGCCTAAAATAAGGTGTAATATACATCTGGATAGGTGTACAGCATTTTAGATCATAAAAAGTAACATTCAAATTCTGAAAATACCTCTACGGAACCAACATTTATTATTGCTCTCGAAGCACTGTTTGATAATTGTTATATGTATAAAATTAAAATGAATTAAAGTGATTTCCCATATTTTCAATTGATAACTGGATTTCAATTAAAGGCATGGTTCAATATTTGTGTGAATTTAAGACTTTAGTAGATAATACATTTAAAAAATTTATTTATTTTCAGTTTTAACAGAATTTTATAAGATTTTCGAGGTTTTGGTGTTTGGTTGTTACAGTCTTTTCTGGACTGATAAGGTTAAATTTTTTGTTCGTTCTTAAAGTGCTCCGACTAATAGTAACTTGAATTTTATTGGATAACATCGATTCTATATTTATCACAAAGAAGAATTGATAGAAAGAAATTAAAAAAAAGATATCAAAATAAAATTTTTCTAAAATATCAAATTAAATTTTCAATCCTTTGATTCATTAGGAATTTTTCGAGAAATATAAGTATACGGTGTTACCGTGTAATTGGATTCATAGTTTTCTATATAATGCACAACGAATTCTGTATACATTAAGAACCAGAGGTTGGAAATGCTATTCGTTTTTTGAAAGAAAAATGGATTTAGATTCGAAGCCAGGAGTTTGATATGCCATAGATCCTAAAATTTTTTAATAACAGAGATCAAGTTTTGGTTTTGTTTTATATTAAACTTTTGCATTGATATTGATTGCACGTATTATTTCATATAAAAATTATGGATTCATTGAATATAGATTGTAAGATTGAAGAGCTGATGATATTGAACATAAAGATGTTGTGGATGTTTTATTCCATGTTGGACAGATGCAACAGTATTGACCATCAGCGCCAGAATTTCTTGATAGTTCGGCCTAAAAATAAGAAAAACTTTGACAGAATTCGCTCTCACACTTGAAAAATTCAATACTATCCATCATTCATAATAGAAGAATTGCATGATTTTACTATTCTAAAGTCATTTCCATATATCAGTTAATATTTTTAAAAATGTCTTGAAGACTTCTATTTCTTTCAAATTAACTAATTTTTTTTAACCAGCAGAAGTTGTAAAATTTTAGGTTTACCGCTCCATCAAATCCTGCTGTTCCAATTAAGCTTTGATTTATTATTAGCTTCTATTGGACCAATAGGTTCAGTTTCACGAGATACTCTGGCTCGCTAGGAATTTCAGGTTTTCCAGCAAAATCTTGTGATCCCAGCGATTTTTTCGGTCCAAATGATACTTAGTATGCTGCACACACTGGATATACGAGGTTCTCCTTTCTCTCCCGATAAGCTTAATTTTAAGAATTTTTTTTACCAAACTTTAAGTTTACAAGTCTGAGAAATGACACAACTCCATGTCAGATGATTTATTCGTAAAGCGTTTTATATCTTTTTGCCTCATCAATCTGTATTCAAATTATCCAATTCTGTTTGCTATATCAGAATCACAATAATTACTTCACTGTCTTAAATATTATTCGGTAGCTAATGAATGAGAAAAGCATGTCACATCTAACAGTGAAATTGTTTCTAAAGAAAGAAACAAAAAAACAATCAATCATTTTTATCAGTATCTCTTTATCATAAAGTTAAGATAAAGAGAAATATCATATGAAATTCTGCGGGAGCTTGTCTTGAAAAGAAAAAACACATCTGAGAATGGAATAATCATCTTTCGAGAATTCATTGAATTCAAAGGGAAAGCATCAGAATAAAGCATAAATACCTAATTTTTCATTAAGGTCAGTTAACAATATGCATGTTTGCATATTTGAGTTGATTATTATAAAATATCGCTTGAAGAAGAGCAGAACTGAACTTTGATTATCAAAGCATTAAAGCTTAGATGCGAAATATCAGAAATTTATAGTGATAGTAACGAAATTCGTTTATTTTGTTTAAAGTTCCCTTATTTCAATCTAGAATAGTAAGTTACATATATTTCATATTTTTTTTCCGCAAATTATAGTTTATTTATCAAAACCTTTTAATTTTGAACATTGTCGCATGCATTCAAAAAAATCATATAAAAAACATTTGAAAATTTTTCGAAACGAGAGATTTTTAGTTTTAAAACGTTTAGTTCTTTGAAAATAAATACCACCATTTGAAATATATAAATTTACTTCATCAACAGCCTTTACATACATTAAAATTTTTGAGTTCTCATTCAGAATGATGAAATAATAAATCATTTTCCTTCAAAGTTACAAATAAAGCTAAAGAGATGAAATTAAAATCTCGCAAAACATCAATAAACTGAGTTGCCTGACTGATTTATCCTAAAAGTTTGAAAAAAAAAAGACGGATTTCAAACTCTAGGAAATCTCACAAAGAACATTGATATGATATATATTTGGCCTCTGTTGATAGTCTTGTGATTGAAATTTTACCGTCTAAACAATTTTTTGCATAAAATACACTACAAGGTAGTACTTTACAATTGATATTGAATGTCCATGAAAGATTCATTTCATAATTTTAGAAGCAGATTGATTACATCACGATTTTACGAGAATAAAAAGAACAAATTGGAATTTTGATGAAAAGATTCTACAAAATACTTTATACAAAATACATCAACAAAGATTTTTAAATTCCAAATCCTAAAATCTAAGATTCTTAATGCTACATTTGTACGAGCAGCATCAATAGACAAGATGAAAATTTCTACAGTGCTGGTTTTGCATAAACTTTTCTTATTAAATAGTACTGCAACTTAATGAAACTTAAACACTAATTTTATTGTATAAATGCTGAATATAGTTTCTTTTTTGAACTTGTAATTTATATCATTGATACTATTTATTACTGGTGAAGAAAAAAAAAACTATTTAAATCCTTACTTACTTTCTTACTAATCATTTTGCGAATTAGTACCATTTTAAAAAATTTAATTAGTGATAAGGTGTTTCAGTCAGAAAAGAGGAATTTTCGACAGATATCATTTAAAAGTACTATTATGCTGCATTACTGTTATACCAGATTTTAGCTCCGAGAATTCTAATTGCACGCAATCTTTATCTCGGGAATTTTTCTTCTGCAAATATACCTCGTTTTTTATTCAAACGGGCAGGCATTAGTTTCATTGCTTAAATAATTCGGAATTGCCTTATAGCTTCTTTCTAACTGGATCAACTTTTAAACTAAAAGTCTTTGATTTTAAAATATCATTTTCACCACTGTAATTTGATTATGAATTAGTTCTCATATCACATGCACAGATTTCATTAAATTCTTAATAGATCGTTGATCTTCTAAATCTCATCAAATTGTTAGCAGACATTTCTAGATCCAATTCTCCTCATTAATTATTATTTGCTTATTCATCTTATCGAATTCCACGTTTACAATAATATAACATGTCGTCAGATATTTTTATTTATCGATGGCTATGAGAAAGATTTACTACACTGATTGCCAAATTTTAATTTTAAATTCGATTCTGAAAAGTATGAAATTATTATATTTTTATGTTACTTGACTGAATTGCAGTTTTGATAGAAATTCCCGTCCAACAAAACAAATTTGGGAAGTTTTATTTCTATTTGATCAACATATTGCAATAAACAAATTATAGCAACGTTAAAATGTATTCTCTTATAAATGCTGGCTAGTCTATTTAGTAAATCTAGCCAATATAATTATTAATTAATTACATAGTTAATTTCTTAGAATTTCAGAAGATAAATTGAACAGTACTGAATGTGCATGAAAAAAGATCCAAAAATCAGTCTAATTGCGAAAATAATAAACAAAAGATAGAGGTGTCAACTAAATGGAAAAAAAAATAAAAATGAAAAGATCGACAAAAAAATCGAGAGCAAAAAAATATTATCTTAATTAACTTTATCATCTTTTCACTTTATTGGCATATATTTAGGGAAAGGAAAGCAATCCGATAGAAACAACACTCGTACGACTTTGTAAGTTGTCCAGGATAAAGCGTTATAAGACACTTCACACTTCACTAATGAATGAAAATATTTTGGTGGAAGACAAAATATTTCTGAGCGGATAAAAATTCTTCAGACACATCATAAAATTCTAGAATGCACACTTAAAAATTAAAAACGGAACATTCATTTCAAATATTACGAATGTGGTGTCCGAAAAGAACTATTTACACGAGTTCTTTGCACTCGAATCGTAGAACCTTCGGATGATAAACTACTTAGTCGCTGAGAGTTAAAAATATTGAACCAAGCCAAATATGAATTTAACATTTTCGTCGTATCTTCTTCCGTAACACCCTTCGACAATAGATACTAAAATTTAAAGAGATCTGATTTACTTCAAAAATGGAGAATACTTATGTTCCTCATTTTTTCCAATGTAGTTAATCAATTCGAGAATTAAGCAACATCTAAATTCATTATTTTTTGGATTCCAAAATAAGCTGAATGTAAAGCAAAATTAAAAATAAGTTATAAACCGTCTTATTGATAATTCCTTCCAAATCAGCAATTACATATAACGACTGATCCGCAAACAGCTGTTTATATTTCGACAATTCTAGAGTATTCAACCAGCTGTAATAATGTAAACCAAATAAGTTTTTTTTGACGTCACTGCAGTTATGACATCTTTATCTTTATACAATCTGAACGATGCACAGAAAACTAGAAAACTCGTAAATCTAAGAAAATGTTGGGATCATATGAATACAAAAATAAAAAGAAAAAACGCCTGTAGTTGTAGCTTACCTATCAATGGGAGTATTCTGTGACAGTGAACTCAAATTGTCGCTTACCATCAATCTGTCTTTATCACTTCTTTGACTTTTCTCCTTTAGCAAACTTCTAGTTAACTCGAAATTGCCGACAATAGTACAAAGTAATTTATACAAATGTCTTCCACGAATCTAGAAAAAGAAATTGGATTTCATATAAAATTTTTCATTTTCCACTTCATTGAAAATTCAGCCATTATAGATTTTACCTGCAATGAGTAAATTGTATCATCATCATCCCAAGCTTGTTGCGGTGTGTTTTTTGATGAAACAGAAACAACTTCTGCAACTGCCGGATAGTGTCTAGCAGCTGGACGTTTATTACCTGAAATAATTGAAAAATTCTTAAGTAACACAAAACTGTTAGATCGAACAGAATTACTGACGAATTCAATAAAATATGTTTTAACCAACACATTTAACTGTTGAATTCCTAAATGATCAGTGATTAAAAAATCAAACTGAACATTTAATATAAATATTAAAGAATCACGTAAATCACTGTCACTTCACAATAAAGCACTTATTCAGCTGATATTTTTATGTGATTCTATTTAAGTCTCATATTCAAATTCTTGTATGCAAAATTTCCAAATTATATAAGTGGCTTTTTCGCTTAATATCTTAATCCAAATTCAATTACTATCCTATTCGCTTGCTTTCCATTATGACCAATTTTATTTTTTAAAATCTCATTCCCCATGTTTAATTTCTTCCTACACGAAAAAGTGGGTAACATAAAATGTTAAATTTAATATATTAATTGCAATATTTAAACACGGAAAGATCATAACTAATGATAAAAAAAAAATAAAAAAAAAAAAAAAAAAAAAAAAAAACAGAGATACCACATAAAAATACAAATGTCAGTAATCTTTTCGATATTTAGAGTGACTCTTTTGGTACTTAGAATGCTCAAGAAGTTATAAACACATTTCTTTGATGCTTCCGATTTGAATTCGTTTTTGTAAAATTTTAACCAAGCAATTTCCCGAACAATAATCTCGAGCTAAATCTTCTGTAAATCCAAGTCTTAATCCAACAGAAAAGATTTGTTTTAGACTAGAGAAGATAATACATTTCAGCTTGAATGTCTTAAGATCAAACAGCTGGATATGTATGAAGCATCAAAAAGGCCCATAGACACTTGAAAAAAATTTTTTTGATGATATATGTTATCGTGAAAGACCATGAAATTTTCGATTTCTATCATTTGCTCGAACAAGAGAATAGTAATTTCTGTTTTTTTTTATTTTTGATTACAACCTTATATAAATGGCATAGTTTACATCGATTTTTTCTAAAATTAGAAATATTATTGCAATAATACTTACTAAACAATTAAATAATAACATATGTCAATTAAAATGATTTCAGGCCCTTAACTGTAATAGTCAAACTCAACATTTTGATGAAAACTAAGTCATATACAAAAATAGTTTTGTTCTCTCTCCTCATTCCATCTAAATTCAAATTGCAAATTTTCTAAAATGTTGAAAATGAAAGCTACGTGACGTACCAGCAATATCCAAATTTGCATTTCGATTTGGAAGTGAACACACTTTTAGGTACATCTTACTGTCTCCAAGTATGTGACCACTAAAAATGACTCATTAAAATTTTATTTTTTGCACTAAGTAATTAAGCGCGAAAAAAAAATTGAAAATATGGCATACAAGAAAACAGTTACCTGAAATTTTTCTAAAAAACGACAATTGTATTTGAATTTAAAACGAAAATTTACCCATTTTCCAAAGAAAAGCACAATACCACCTGTCGTCGATTGATACCACCAGGACAAGATGAATAGCATCGAAATTGCAGCGTTAAACGCGTATTTATATGAAGTGCGTCGAAAGGCACAATTACAAACGAACGCAAACCTTCTTCACCTTTTACTTTTTCTGTCAGATGTTGTGCTTCAGAATTATTAGTTACAATTAAAAAGTGTTCTTCCTGATTGCCTACAAAATTTCAAAAATCATTCCTGAATTGATGATGCATCTATCTAATTATTCCTAAGGCTATAATGCAGATGCCTTTTTTTTTTGGTTTTAAAATTTTTAATCGGCAACAAAAGAGTTCTCTTACTACTAGTATGATTTGTGGGTTTGCAAAGTCATTCTAGATGAAAATTGGAGCTTTGTAGTTTTTCATCTCAGTTGAAAATTTCAAATAAAAATTACTCACTATCCAGTGAACGATGATGATGGCATCGACGAACTGGAACATTTGCATAAACGTTCTCCGAATAGACTGCACAAATCCGAATAAACGATTTAGGGGGAGGAAGAACAGGACAATTCACTGCAAATTTGACGTTGGTATTCATCCTTGCAAAAAGTGAACGATGTTTGAACTGTAAATAAATATTTTCAAAAACAGAAATATAATGCTTCACTTCTATGATATCCAAATTCGTCAATTTCTCTAATATTTTTAAATAAATTGAAAATACAAATTTCTATTAAGCGATTAATTTATGATTTTTCCAATTTCGAAATTATTAAGATTTTTTAAAATTTCCTGTACTTGACTAAATGAATAAATTAAATTGAACGCTAAATAAAATAATAGGCTTTAATAAGCTTTTTTCCTTAGCCTAATAGGTAGTCATATTCGCTTGTATTCGCGATATGATCAAGCAAATATGTTGCACTGAATAATCAAGTAACATTAATTTAAAAATGATCGAACTTTTTCAGATGAATAATTTCAACAGTAAAGAAAAATGAAAAAAAATTGAATACGTACGATGTAAGCACTCCGACATCCTCTTTCCACCGTTACATCAAATTCTAACTGAAGTGCATCAGTTTCCGGTCTGAATAACTAATGATTTCAATTTGTTGTAAGTTATCAAAGGCTTACAGTTTATGCAAAATATTTTGCCTTAGTAAAAAAAAAATAAGAAAAAGTTCAAAAACCTGAGAGCAGAAATTGGCACTGATTTTAGTGAATCAATATTTATTTCGCTTGATGCATCAACACCACAATTGGAAAGACTCGCCTAAATTAAAGATCTAAATAAATCACTAAACATATGAATATATAATAATAACTAATATTAAATATTCGGTTCATTATAAATAAATACAAAACATTCTGTATAACAGGGGTACCGATTAAACACTTACATCTTGATTATCAAGCTGTGAAAATAAAATATTGGCGAAATTTGCTGTTCGCTCAGAATCCACTGGCGGTATGTTCAACTAAAATATTTTTAACAATTATTTGCTTACTTATATAGAGTTACTCTATCACTAGCTTTATTACTAAAGATACTCTAGTAATAGTTTCTGTACTCCATGTTTCTGTGCACCAGTCTATTACTATGGCGCACATTGAAAAATTCTTTTTTCACTATGTTTACTTAACAGCAAGTAAATAATAAGTATTTAGTAAAGGTCTGAATCTATCATTTCCATTGAATTTTCTAATATTCTTGACATTTAGTCTGCCTAGTAAATTCCTGATATTTAGATTCTAAAAATTCTTTTTCCGAAATATTTTCAATTCTTTTCAATTAAATATAAATTGAAACAAATTTATTTAAAACAAATCAAAATCTTCTGGAAAAGGAAACTTCTGGAGTCTAAATATTAAAAATTTAATAAGCTACCGCTCTCACAGAATTGGGAAAAAAAATTTCTAGAAATTATATGCCTTTTGCGACTATTTTAAGATTATTGAAATCGATCAATACTTACCGTCAATATGTCGTCATCCAAGTTGATAAAAGCATCCTCAGTGTTGGTAGCATAGCTAATACTAAAACAGTAATAACATAACTCTGAAAAAATATTTCTTAAACAGCAATTCTTATTCCTATCAAAAGTGTAACACCGAACTTATCCCAAAGTCCGTCATCAGAGTGTTGTTGCAAACCAAACAATGAAGGATTCCCGAGGAGCTGGTCGGATCCATCACGGGTAATTGATAATGATTCGATTGTTGTCGCTGCACGTTGTCCTTCTTCATCCATCCTCACTATCTGAAATCTGAATATTTTTGTTTCTTGTTGAAGATATGAGAATTCAACTTTTTAACGCGTTATTGTGCCCTTATCATTGTACCCCAAAAATTATCTCATATAAGTTCAATTGAACAAGTATAACTAAATCATCCAGAAAGCAAATAAGTATAAATGAGTTATCTGGAAAGCAAACAGATGATAAATAATGTTGAATCTTTATTGAGGAAGATTTTTATTCAAAACAAAGAATTTTTATCACTAGCACATAAAATATCAGTAATAACAGACATCAAGATAAATACCCGTTCTGTGTCAAACGGAAAATGATCTTACTCATGGATTAAACAGATTGTGAATATTATATTGATCTACGGAAAGACCGATTTTTTTTCCATTCCAACAACGTCTTTCAGCCAAAAAAAAGAAAAAATCTTCTGATTAAGAGTGAACTTCAAATGTACAGTAACCGGTAAAATACTACCGAAAATCTCATTACGAAATATAAATAGTTTCATATATCACACATCTGTAAAACAAAAAAAAAAAAACACTGTATGAAGATATACATATAAATGCACAATCAGCAAAATCTAAATTTATTTCATGTAAATTTTCCTAAAAATTAATATTTTGAATTTAAACATTGCAATCAATTTAGGAGCTGGATTTGAAAACGCAAGCTTCACAAAATAAAATGAAATCTAGCAATAATATTTTATTACTAAAAATGTTGTCACAAACAGATGTAAACTGGTAAATTGTGTACTCCAACTGAACTGAAGTATTTATACATGGTAATATATGCCATAAATCAAACTTTTAAATAAAGCTGAAATGTTTACTTCATAATAACAATTTAAAATAGAAGTTGAAATTTCAAAAAGGATAAGGAACACGTTAACCTATTTTTATGAAAAAAAATTTCAACAAGATCCTTCGTCATAAACACAATATCTACGGCACGGTCGGTAATTCAGATTCATTCCATTTATAGCTTTTTGTTCTTCATACAGCTGCAACACTTTCACTTCAGTATTTCTACAAAAATTTTTTTCCGATTCTTTTCTCTTTTTATCCAACAAATTTGATATAATACAGAAAGAAATTTGCGGAGAATGGCTGATGAAATTGAAAATTTAGCTTGAAGAAAAGAGTCTGAATGATAAACTTATTATTTTTACCTGATTATCGACAATACAAAAAAACATGTTAAAGGAAATAGTTTGACATAATTAGGTTTTGGAAGTATTTACAACAAAAAATAGTCAATAATGTTGCCTCTAAGGAACCTGCTGTCGAATAGTTAGATAAATTTGATTCTAATGACGGAATCAATATAAAAATGAATAGCTATTCAGACAGGCAAAAATACATTCTTTATGCTTGCTTAAAATTGTAACCAATCTTCTTTTGGCCTTTGCATAATATTTATCGCTATCATTCTTTTTTTACATGGCAAATATTCCCGTTGATCAAGTGAATTAAGATTTAATTATTAAAAATTATTTGTAATTTAAAAGAAAAGTTGTTAAAAGTTAGAACAAATTTCTAAATATTAAAAGATTTTTGTGGATAAGAATTTAAATCTACATAATAAGACTTACTGAAAGAAGGAAATAATAGGAGAACAGAGAATGATAGAAAGTAAATACATGAATTCAAAGTTTCAGTTAAAAAAAAAAAACCACTCCGACTATTTAAATTATCTTTAAGATACCTTAACTATAAATAATAAACAAATAACGCAGGTGCCTAATGTTCATTCCACATAATCAAGTTCTGGTGGTATTTCAAACTGCGTATTCAGCACTTTTTCTTCTATATTAAAATTTTTTTTACACCATTTTTTCGCCGCAAATATGTTGTCTGAAATATTAACAAAAACTAAATTTGCTTTTCACTTTTCCTCCTTTTTTTTTTTTTAATTACGATTCCAAAAAAAAATCATTATTTATACATTCAAGAATTAAACTGTTTTCGCTACAACTATTCGTCTGATGTATTATAAATTTCATGTGTCCTGCTATAGATGACGAAAAGATTTTATTTCTTATAATGAGATATAGACAAAGAAGCCATCTCTTGAAGAGAAAAACAAAAGAGAGAATGTCTTACCGGTCCAACAATTTGCATCATCGCGGGCCTTAGCCGTTTTATTTTCAAGTCGAGCAATAGCTTCAGGACCTTCCTCATCTAATTTTTCCAATTTTTTCATTAGTTCATCATGCTTCATTTGCAAATCATTAATTTGTAATTTCAGCTTTTCGCGCTCTTTGGTTTCCTACAGAAATCTGATGGAGTGGAATAAAGAAATGATCTACAGGAATTTTTTTCATATTACTATCATAATGATCAAGTGTTAATTCCTATGACTTTAAAAAACCACAAGAAAATTGATTCATGATAATATTTCTTGATACTAAATTTACTATGCGCTGAACAAGATTATTTATCGGTTTCTAAGAATAGACTCTTTTTGCTAATTCAGAAATCATCCGATTGAAGTTTGATCAGTTACTGAATTGTGAATCATGTGAAGACATCCTGAAAACTAACTTTCTTGTCTTTTTTTATCATCTCAGCATCGGCCTTTGCTTCTTTCAACTTTGTTTCCAAATTTGAAATCTTTTCATCCAATTCTTGCAACTGCTTTTTGCGCTGAAAATATAAAAAAAAAAAAGGAAAAAGCGAATATTGTGACATCAACAATTCGACTAATATTTCGCTTATAAAGACAATCTCAAAGCATTCTAAAAGGAACTATATTAAAAGAGACGGATGGACATGATACATATAAACGTCTTATTATTAAAACAAAAAACCTTTGTTCAAATCTATCTTTTTCAACAAAAAGACTAATTTGCTAAAATCTTTGCCATTTCTTCATTTCAACTTGGATCACTGATGAATACTTATATAACTTTTCCAAATACTGCTTTTGGAATATACAAGCTAGTTGTGAATTTGTGAATTTAAGTTTTCCAATTGATGCAGTTTAAATCAAGCAAATATTTCTGGACAGTTGTTTATTTGGGGGAAACAAGAGAAGAGAAAGAAAAGAATTCTACTGTAATCATTGCTTGTGATGGGAATGCCCAGTAGCAAACGAAAGTTCCAATCTTTTCACATTCAACTAAACCTTCATCAACGAGTAGTTGCGTTATTTCTTTCACTGATTGTGGAACGATCCCTTTCTGCTTTGGAGCAATTTTTTCGAGATCTTTCATCTGAAATTTTCTAGAAGTGTAATTTTAAATTTCAGTAACTTTGCAAATGTTTCATAATACCTTATTCTTAAAGTTATTTAATTTGTGATCAGCAAAATTTGAACCAATTTTTGAAATGATCTACCTCCCCATATATATTAATTTCTTTTCAAAAGTCCTCTTCCTTCCTTCCAAAGTAATAGCATCTTACATTACACTATATAGAAGCGCTTTAAATCATTATTTTTCTTAATTTGACTCAAAAATATCATTGAAATAATAGATGAATCTCCAGAATTTTCACTATAACAAGAAGTATAAACCAAATTTATCTTTTCCCAAAAAAAAAATACCTGAAAAAATTCATTACTTTCGTAAAATAATTCCAACATTCGGGATCGTTTCTCTTCAGCTGTTAAGCCTTTCTTTTTGGGTGCCTAAATATGAATTCAGTGGAAGAACTATGCACAACACGTGATCACATAATCGTGAAAAATAACTTCTATGTTTCTAAATAAGCTTATCATCTTAGATAATCACAATATAGAGTTTTAACTCGAAAACGTAACAGACTATAAAAGACCAGCAATTAAGAATGGCTAGTATGTATGGATTAGAATTTATAAATAATCGGTAAATTATACCTAAAAAATTTGTGATAAAATTATTCAATAGAATAATGCATATTATTATTTGATTAGCATTCGTTTCATACTGCTTTCTAACTGCTACTGCTTGACAAAATGATAAAATATGGAAATTATTGAGATCATTCAGGAATTGAGAAGATAAAAGAATCAAGTTTTGCAAATAAAACCTACCATTTTTATGCAAAATTTTTATTTGACCGAAAATCCGCCAACTTTCGAAATCTTAGCTCAGATAATGGACTGTATAGAAAAGAGCACTTCTCCGGAAATTTCAGAAATTTCAAACGGAAAAAACCCAATGATATATCAATGAGAACTACAAAAGATATTTCTCTATCTTAATCCATATTATTTCACGCCAGCATTATATCCTTAAATTACATTAATTGAGTACCATAAGATTTCGTCTCATTTCATCTAGCAATCAATAATAACTACTCGTCAAGACAACTCCGTGGTAAATGATCACATTACCACTTCAAATAGTAAACGTCACAAACAAATAGAGCGAAAAGCGTAATAAATTCATAGAATACGTAAGTTATGAATATCACGTGTAACACTTATTACGTCCTCTCACGTAATCCTGATATCAGGGAACTGCAACGTTACGTTATCCGATACTGACCATCAATCGTAAATTTGCCGAATATTCTGAAATAGATGAATCATACATAAAAAACGCCAAGAAGCAGCTACCCATCCACCCCACCACACAACTCACCCATTAATCCTCTAACAATAGCCATTTCTCACGTTTATGCCGATCCCCACAATGATGAAATAATGACGTGCTACGTGCATTAGAGAATGAGACGTGCAAATAATTAAATTTCATGCAATCTTTTAAAATGAAAAAAAAGATATATGTGTCCATTAATTTTATAAAATTATTTGCTTTGCTTGTTTAAATCTTGCTAATTTTATGGCACTTAAATTACTGGACGTGTATTTTACGTTGAGAGTTTACGTTTCTTACGTATGTGAGGCTTAGATAATCTTTACATGTTAACCATTGAATTATATTACATCAGAAGAATTCTGAAATTATGGCATATACAATCTATGCTAGGAATTCTATGGTTTCACAAACGTGCGACCAAATAATCCCACGTGATCGTCCGACAAGTCTTTTTACGAATCTGTTACAGCTTTAAGAATATCAGTTTTTCAATATGTCCCTCTCTCTGCGAAATTATATTCCAGAATACCTGAGACAGATTTGTTACAATCAAGTTTCTGAAATTGGGAAAGTTTGAATTGGTCACAAATTTACTAAATTTTACTCTGTAATGGATGAAATATCAGTTGGAAAATTTATTTTTGAAGAACAATGCAAAACATTCAAATAAGCATAATAAACTTATCTTTCATATTTGACGGATTTGTTACATCCAGCCTACATAGAATGCTTCAAGATGTCAAAATGAGAAAAAAGTTGACTAGAAATCTGTTTCAAAAAAAAAAAAAAAAAAAAAATTCTAAATTCCAGACAAGAAAACACAGCAAAAGATAAATTAATATCCGATAAAGATATTTACATACCTGAACTTAATATTTCCATAGTTCAAAGCTCCATAAGGATAAATGAAATGAATTTAGAAATCTGTGTTAAGATTTTTACGAAACTAAATTTCATGCTTCAATGTTACACGTAAAATTTCAATATTACTTCAATCCAAGCAGCAAATTTAAATTTTTTTTTTACTGAACAAATCAGAATAAATGCAGGGAAACAAGACAACAGAAATAATATCATGAAATAATAAATGGACAAGGAAATAAAGAAATAATTGAAAGATAAGGCAAAATTGGATAGATTGTTCTGAAATAAATGAATCAATTAAATATAAAAGAAAAAGCTCAACAGATGAAAACGAATCAAAATAAGAAAAAAGAAAAAATTTACAAAACCAGACAAACATTATCATTCTTCCTATTTATCTGTTTACGAAGCTCTATCAATTTAGGCTGAAATTATGCAATCATAGTTTTCGTTCTACGTTCTTTCTTATTTGATTTGATCTTGAATGATCACGATGCCTTCGATAAAAATTTTCTTTAGTTGGTCTGTAATTAACTGGAGATCTAATTCGTCGTCTACGATACTTTATACAAGGATTTCGGTATTCCGATCGATTCCCAAAACTATCTGTTGCCACAGACAGATGTTCCTGGTCTCTCACGTTGCAATTTACCATTGACGCGTTTAAATCATAATGTGACATGCGGGAATTGCATGACTTGGAAAAGTTGAAATGTCGCCGTTGATCATGATCAAATGATATATCTGATGATGTATGGATAGATGGGATATAATGATGTTGTTGTTCTTTATATTTATCCGATCCTGATAGTTTTTTCTCACGTGATCGCTTTTCTCGATTATCACAAGAATCGTAAGCATCGCTCAAACTGGAGCTTTTTTGCGCCTTTCCACTTTGCATTGCATGATTTAATTTCTCATTTTGCTTCATAGAATGTCCTGAAATGAATTAATCTGCTTATTCATTGGAAAGTCCGCTAATTGTTGGAATTTTTTTTCTTTTTTCTCAAAAATATTGGTAAAAAATGTAATTCACATCGGATCCCCAATTTCAGAAATAAAATTTTAGATTTAGATTCCTAAAAAAATTATTTTTGAACGATAACTTACTATTGTAAACCCTGGCAGCGTTAGCTGGTTGGATATTTTGCCTCATTGCTATTGGACTTATACTTCCTAGATTACGAAAAACACTTGATGAGATCGGAGTAACTTTATCCACGTCTCGACGAATATCACGAACTGAGTTCTGCGATGTCACCAATTATTAAAATGCAACAGAAAAACGACAAAAATCAGCATCTCAAATTTCAAAAAACTAAAGAAATATTCACTTTTTTTCATTGCGTTCTCGTTTCCGCTCTGTATTATCCTTTCTCCTAATCTAAATAGTTTCGTTTTTCAATATTATCCAATATTTCAAATCTCAAGACAAAAAAAAAGTTAGAATTGTCTTATTAACAGCTAATGCAACAATGCTAAATTACTAAAATATTATGCACAATAATTTTCGACTCATATGCTTTTAATGTACAACATACTGTTTTGGGAGCAAGAAGACTATTTGTAGAAGTAAGCGTTGGCTTCCGAGGTATTTCTAATACTACCGGTAATCCATCCGGATTAACATCTAAATAATTTGCTGCAAGCCATTCCTCCATTATTGCCAAATTATCGAACAACATTTCGATTGCACAACGTCCTTTTAATACTTTGATATATTTTGGTTTTAATAAATTATTCTTTATGCACATCTCATGCTTGCATTTAGGACATTTCATCGTATGGTTTCTTTCCAATCTATAAATCCCAATATTTTTTTTTTTCATAAAAAGCAATAAATAAACTTTTAAAGATAACCGATTAGTCATATATTATCTTTAACTATGTAAAATACTGTGGAATAAAACAATATGGAGAAAGAATGCCATAACTGTAAGATCATTATCATCAAATCTAATGTCTTGACAAGAGTAACTTTCAAAGAATAAGTATTTTATCCTTCATACTTTCTATAGTTTTATACGCCTAGCAATACCGCACGTCTTTCCACGTTTAATCTTATGTTTGACAACTTATATAAGAACGATGTAAATGGAAAGGTATTTGCAACATGTCTTTGAAAAATAAGTGTGCAAGCCAAACAAGACTTGTAAAAGCAGGAAAGTTGTGAGATATATAGATGTCGACATGATGCGGATCAGTATAATTGAAACTATTAGAAATTACTATAGATAAAACCTATATTTCTTAAGAAATTAATGGGAAATAAAAGTGCCAGAGAGACTAGCATATCATATGTCACATATGAAATCTAATTCTTCGAACAAAAATTACTACTTTTACTAATAATTTTTTTCAAAAACAAAAAAAAAAAAAAAAAAAAAGATCCATTTCGAAGACTCTGCTAATATCAATTATTTCTTTTTCAACAAAACGGATAGTATTACTTTATTTCAAGTTTTTTATTTTCCTTTTGAAGAGTTGCAATTTGTGCACGCGCTGTTACCAGTAGAGAATACATATTGCGCGCATAATTGTCTCTCTCTTCGGCAAATTTCTTTTCTAATTCAACGATTCGTTCTGCCTGATTATTTGATTCTTCATGCAATATCTGCTTTTCATCTGTGATAGCACCCACTGTTTCGGTATCACCACCTGTAATTGTATAAAATGAAATGATAACAAGAACTTTAGAAAATCCTGAAAAACACCGTAATATATATAGGTGATAGAAAGAGGAATGAAGAGAAAAGAGAAGAAAAAAAATGAAACATCATATTCAGTAGTAAACAAATAAACAAACGAATGAACCGACTTGGACGATGACCCGTCACATTATTTTCGATAAAACCTACAATTTGGATTTCCAGATACTGTTACATCAATAATAACTTCGAATTTGGAAGGATCCGTTTTTGCTAGTTGCTTTTCTAAATTCCCCTCTGATCCTGGTAGCATGCATGAGTCCATTGTCTCATTACCCCGCATAACTATCCTTGACGGTTCATCTAAATCGTGACATTCGTCACTAAATTTATAAATAGTTTCGTATAGGGAATTGTCGACCTTGTAGATAATTTCAAGTAGCAAATAACAGCGGTTACCAAAAATTCTCTTAGGTTATCTTAAGAAAATTATTTTAAGTTCCAAGTTATTACCTAAAGTAAATAACAGATCTATAATCAATATCTTAAATAAATGAGCTAATGAGGAAATAGTTGACATGGAAAATTTTCTCAAGTTATTTTTCTTTTTTTGTAAAAAAAAAAAAAAAAAAAAACAAACCTAATGAATGGAAAATCCAACTATCGTCCACTGGTACTTCTTCCACTGAATTTCTTCGCACTTCTATATTACCCGTTGTATTCCTATCCGTTCTATCTTCCGTATCCACAGCCAATGTTGCTATCTTGGAGTGAAATTCACTTGCCGAAATAATTCCTTCGCTGCAAACAATTTCGTCGGAAAATTCATCTTCATCATCATCATCTGATTCTTCGTCGAAATTGGATTGATATTCCACCAATTCATCTAAAATTCATTAATTTCAGTAAGAACATCAATGATATCATAAATCTTTACTGAAACAATATAACATGAATTCCTGAAATATTTTGAATGATATATACAATAACATTAATAATTAAAACTTATACATCAATAATTCTTCCTAAACTAATTACGAAGTAAATAAAGCACAACAAGAAAATAGGAATACTACTGCAAAGTAAACAAGACTCAAAGAAAAAACAGAAACAGGAATTATATTACCATAATAAGAATTATATCAGTATAACATACTATAATCAGCTTAAAAGCGTGATTTGATATTTATCATTTAAAGTGTATTTTCCATGCTTTTTCCGCCTCGCTGCAAAATCAATGGTTCATGTGAATTTCTAATACGGAAGAAAATAACGTTTTTCTAACACATTCAAAAAACTATATTTTTCCAGCTATAAATGTAATACTACGCGAATAATAATCAATAAAATTATCTTAATTTTCTTATCTGTTACAATAATTCCTGCTTATCTTTTATCTACAAATAATTACTTAGTAAAAATCGTTTAACGTGCTAGATACCAGTCGCTATCATTTGAGATGATATTCAAAATAAAATTCACTTTGTTTAACTTCAAGTTTAAATTTGATATTTAAATACTAGTTGTTACAACAGCATGTAATGCTTTGAAATCCAAATATTGAAATTTTATTCAATTTCTGAAATTATATCAAAAAACAGAGAGAAAAAAATCCTACCATACCTTGAAAATCAGTAACTTCCAATTCGTCTTCCGATTCATCTAAATATTCCTCATCATTCTCTTCATTTACTTCATAATCATCGAAACATTCTGACTTGTCTTCCGTTGTTTCATTTTTTTCCTTCTCATTATTACTTGCTTGTAGATTATCTCCGTTTATTTGAGAGTATATAGCTGATTGATATGGAATTTTCGAATTGTTGTTTGAATACAGTGATTTACTACTGTTATGATTTAAGGATTGAAAGCATTTTGTTCTTTCATTGATTGACGCACTCGAATATTCGGCAACATCAGGTTGATTAATATCAATTTCTTCATCATCACATATTTCGCCTTCTTCCAAATCATGGGTTAAACTTCTAGGCATTTTTTCTGGAATTTTGTGGTGTATTTCCAAGTTGAAGATAAAATAACTAATTCTCAAAAAAAAAAAAAAAAAAAAAAAAAAAAAAAAAAAAAAAAAATAATTCTAAAAAAAAAAAAAAAAAAAAAAAAAAAGGATAAGAAAAAAAAATTATGCTAATCTGAAAATTATTTCAGGATCACTGAATAGGTGGAAGAGAAATCATTGGAATGATTCCAGTTAACGAGTAGAGGAAGAGAGAGAAAGAAATCGATTCTTGACATTTATTCAGTAGATAACATATCACTAATGATAATAGTCTTAGTTGTTCAACAAATAATTTTTAAACTAATGCACACAATCTGTCCATTTTTTAAAAAACAGATCTATTAATAAGGAAAAAATTAAATTATATTTCTGCATGAATCGCCTGATATTATGAAATTTGAGAAACACCTTCCGGAATATGAATATACTGGTGCAGTCGGATATTAGCTGATATTAAAAATTTTGCAATTTAGTAAAAAAAGAGAAAGATGTTTGCCAAGGAAGAGTTTAGAGTTATTTCGTAGTATATGAATAGTTCGGTAAAGTTCAGAAACCATAGGAAATATAAGGATAAACTACAATTTGAGGAAATTCAGAACTCAAAAGATTAATATTATGGAATAAATTGCAAACGAATAAACATCAAAATTTCGAGTTTCCACATATTGGAATCATTAATTTCAAAAATGTAAAGCCCAGGATATCACAATAAATTGACAAGTTGCAGGAAAAAACTAACAATAAACTGATAACTGTCCAGTTTATATGCAACAGCAAGGACAAGTCATCAATAGATGATAAATATTCAATAAATTATTAATAAATGATAAATTGTCCGATAAGTTATCGGTAAAATACTGAATATCAATCAGAGTGATTAATAAATCAGAATATGTCGTCAAATATTTACAATCACGTGATAAATTATAAACGAAACTTATTTTTTAACTTATAAGATATCTTTATCATTGGATGATATATATATATATATATAAAATAACAAGTACAGCAGCAGCTTAAGTATGAAAAAATAGCCATTTACTGTGAAAAAAAAATCAATTTTTACAAATTATAGATATGATGGAATAATCAAAGAATCTTCTTTGTATGATAGAAATATCTTAATATAACCAGACTGTTGTCCTTTGTGTTATAGTTTACAAATTGTAAATTGTCCTATGGCAACATAAGGTAAACAAATTCCTCTCATTCTATACCTAATATGTTGTAAATTATATTAAAGTTAATATGAAGTAAACAATTTTTCAACAATTTAAAGATCAGGATCAATCAGGAAGGTCAGTGTAAACAGGACGATAGGAGGACCATCAATCCATCGCTTAAAGAAACTCTTAAAGAAGACTTTAGAAGTAATCCTTCGACTTAGAACAATGAAAACGAACAAACTAGCGATTAAATTTGCCAGCAATATTTTCGGACAATTCTCTGTCTTAAAATATTTGAGAAGAATAAATTCTCTGTCAATAAATAAATTTTTATCACAACCATTCATCTATGCCAGAACTTTTACGACAATTTATCATCTGTCCATTACTTTTAACTTTTAACCAGCCTTATAAATAGATAAAAAGAGGACAAAAACTTGAAGAATTTTTAGAATATTTCATTTTTCTAAAAATTTTCACTTTTGTCTCGTCCTTTAATCCGAAAACATATATGCTAATCGTTTGATCTTCAAGGAACATATATGCTGATCGAGAAAAGCGATAAATTCGTTTTCACTTGTTCTACTTTACCTAGGTATAACAATTCTTGAAGGTTTTGTTTTTCTTTCCTATGGTATATTTATTATTTAAAAAACTATCAGTTCATTGAGATCTCCCAGAAACATATACGCTAATCGTGATCTCCCAGAAGTATGTATACTGATCGTGATCTCCCGTAAGCAAAACGAGAGGAAGAAAGAGAAAGAGAGAAAAAAAGGGAGCGGGAATTCTTCACCAAAAATATTATTACGATCTCTTCATTTATCTCCTCAATTGGACAAGCAATCGTTCCCGATTTGAATCGTCTTTAGTGATTTGAGTTTTTCCTCGATCATCAGTTTCTCCCGATAGAAAAAGTCCGAGATGTTTCACTAGGATATTAGGCAGGCAACGGCTATGATAGGATCATGTCTCGATGAAATCGTAATAATATTCGAAAGTTTTATAATATATAATATTTCGTAATAATATTTCGCAGCTAATCGAAAAAATAAACAAACATAAGTTCTCAGGGAATCGAAAAATAAACAAACATAAGTTATCAGCGAATCACAGAAATAAACAAACATAAGTTCTCAGCGAATCGGAAAAATAAACAAACATAAGTTATCAGCGAATCACAGAAATAAACAAACATAAGTTATCAGCGAATCGAAAAAATAAAGTTAGTATAAATTAAGTAAAAAATATAACTTTATTTTTTCGATTCGCTGATAACTTAGAAATATCCTATTGTAGCCATTACCCACCCAACATTCTAGCGAAATATCTCGGATTTTTTCTATAGGAAGAATTGGAAGAAGTTGGTGAGTTAGGGAAAAACTCAAATCACTAAATAAGAACTAAAATGGTTATAAGTCACTGCTCGCTACGATTTCAGTTTCAAAAATATCAGTTTGGGCCGTCTAATCATTTTCCGGAGATATTGATGTTGGTTTTTGATTGTGATTAATTCTGAAAACATTTTCAACTACCGATTTTAAAGCCATTACGTTCTATTTACCTATCTTAGTATCTATTACCAAAATTCCCGTCTTGCTGAAAATTTCTAAAACATTTGAAAATTTTCGACCAACATCTCACTTTCCCCGTATTTTATCATTCAAAATTAACAAATTATCAATACAGATTGGAAAAAGAAAACTTGATTATATCATAGCTTCTCCTCCTTCTTTCCTGACTCCTAATTATAATAATAAAATGAAAATATGTCGAGAAAAAAATTCAAAACTCAAATTGCCCTCTCAAAATCTCAACCAAATCAATAGAGCTGCAAACTGTCGTGGAGCAAAATAATGCCGCGAAGTGTCAAATTCAAATTTTGCTCCAATCTTTTGTGAACTGCTATGTATTTTTTTTTCGATTTATTCTTATTCGAATTTGATTGGAATTCGATTTCGAATATTTAATGATGTATTATTCAGGTAATAATGGGTGATGATGATAGCTTCAATATTGCTACAGTGCCTCGTCATGTTATATTTGGAGCACATGCTGGTAGCGGTGACGACGAGAGTACGTTGGGTGACAAGTTTTTCGTATGTTTCTTTTCTTTTATGTTTCGTATGCTTTTTGTTCTAATTTTTTTTTCTTTTTTAATGATGAGAAATTCATTTTATAAAACAATTAGTTCTGGTTTTAAAAGATTTGATAGAATTTAGTTAAATTTGTTTATTGTGTTTAGCAAATTATATATATTATGGTTAGAATTTACTCTGGATTTAATTCTTTTAATCTCTATCTGTTATTATCTAACAAATACTTTAGATGACTAGAGTTTAGTGAAAACAGAATTTAATTAGGTCCTTATTCACTTAATATTTTGTATTTTAAATTCTAGGTGGTGATTTCCATCTTGATATAACGTCAAAATGTTGCGCAGATAATAATGATTTCTTCCGTATTCTTTTCGATTCTGGCTGATCTTTCACAAAAAACATTCTATGAAACTTACTTGACTCCATGTTAGACATTATCAGAGAAAGATTGCGAAAGATGCAAGATATATTCAAGAAGATTTAACATCTATGGATGACATCTTAGTTTCGTCGTCATACTGTTGAAAACAGTTTAATTGGCAAACGGATAAGGAATAGATATGTTTGGAATAAAAAATATATAGATTCATTATTCTAAAAAAAAGGGAAGTACTACAAGTATAAATCATTTTCAATTCTTGCGTTGTTTTACCTTTTTTTTTTCTTTTTACCTTTCAGGATTTTTCACATTTGCAAACAAATTCTGCAAAAAAGGTCGATTTGGTTCATCATATGTCATTGCACGATAGACTTAAGCTTGTATCTTCCAATCCTGAACAAGAGTTTAAACAAAATTCAACAATTACAGCTACAGCTGCAATAACAGATGCCGCTAAAATTGCAGTAGGAGATAGAACTAATGCACCAAGCGAAAATATTCACGGTAATGCCATTTATGATGAAGAAAAGATATCAGTATTTGAAAATCCGTAATCAGTCAAAGAATTTGCATTCAGCAGAATAATGCAGAATTTTGGAAATGGTTTAAATTATTCTTGATTTTTTCGAATTTTCAGAAAATGAAGAACGATATTAAATTTAGTTTCAGGTGATGTTCCATTTGAATTGAATCGTCTAGCAATGTTTCGTCCACCATCGCGTACAGGACGTCGATCGAATACTGTTCCACGGGAAGGTATGTTTTAGATATTTTTTTTTTCGACCTCTATGGGCATATAGATACCAATTTCTGCATGAGGCAATGTTACTAAGTACTGAAAAATTTTTTCTTATGTTTATAGTTTGTTTTTTTTTTTTTAATTCTAGATATATGCTTCAATACTGAACAAAATTTGAATGATTTTATTAAACATTTCAAATTTTTACAGAAAATACAGTACATGTATCAACAGATACTGTGAAATTGATACACGGAAATTTGAGCGTAAATGGTTATGTTGACAGAGAAGCAACAAACCATACTTCGAAAACCGACTCTAGCTGTTCGAATCAGCCAGCGAAAACGTTACGTAGCAGCGCTTCTCATCTATTATATCCAAAACAGGTAGTTCGACGGTCGCTGAACAGAAATCGGAATCATTCTGCTGAAATCAAACAAAGAATAAGACCAATAGCAAATCAACCGACAACCAAGATTCGAGCAGCAAGCGCTGAGCCCAGAACAAAAAAGACCACAAAGGATCTTTTGCATACAAATGGTTCATTGGTAAAGAAAACAGCGAAAATTGATATTTGGATTCAGCCACATAGACTTTTACGTGTTCGTTCTACTAGTCTGGATACTGCTGCAACTAAAAATATTGCGGTAAAAACTGAAAATACCGTGAAGACAAATCAAAGAATCTCCCTTCAACATGGAAATGGAATGAATTCAATCGCCAGAAACATTGTAAATGCACAAAGAGTGGCTTCTGATTCAGCAACAACAAAGAAATCGCCCTATATGGGACCTGAAACTAGAGCTCGAGCTAAAATGAAGCAAAGGTATATTTTTGTTATTAATTTTAAAACTTGTCATTTTATTGTCGATAATATATAATTTTGTTCCATTGAAGTAGCGTAAAGTGAATTATTTTAACTTTTATCTTAATTGAGCGCTTTATTATTGACAAAGAAGGATAACTGATAGAGTAAGACAAGCCAACTGATAAAGCATTGTTTCATTTTTAATTAGTTGAATTTCTTTTGAAAAGGATGAATGTGTATTACTTATTCAGAAATTTTTGTGACTGAAGTTAAGACTACGCAGATATTTACATCATTGCTCTACTCAATCAAGTTTCTCCATTGAAGATGCATACGCCTTGCTAAATAAATTTTATGTTACTAACTTATAAAATCTTAACAAGTTAGGTTAAATGAATCAAAAAAAATTATTTTGAAAAATTATTTGTTAAATCGAATATAAAATTCATTTATTTTAGCAATCAAAATCCGAAAGTCGTGAAAATTAGTTCAACTGTGAATGCACCAAAACGATCGATATTCATGAAGCCAGTTCGTCCATTGTCACAGTTGAATCCGAATATTCCAAGAAATTCTGTTGGAAATGCTATATCTGTATCTGACAATAAGGTTACCAGTTTTCTTCCAGCATATCATGTATTCTAGTTTATGTCAATATCATTTAATCATTTGATAAACAGTGATGTAGTTTTAGTTATTATGACGAGTTTCTGTATCAAGGATTTCTTAACGCCGTAGAGAACCCTTAAGAAGTGAAGATATGGAGTAAGGAAGGAGATGGGAGTTTTTTCTTCTGATTAAGAAAAGTATTTTTTTACAATCAAATCTTAATCCTTAAGTCACTACAACATATAGAAGTTGTCAGCAATAGAGAATTATTATTTGGAAATACATGAAGAAATATTGAAGCGATTGCCATTACATTTAAGAAAGAATCTCTCTACTGATTTCTCGTATTAAGAGAACAGATTATACGCAACAGTTTTGTGATATAGCTGTAAGCAATCTCTGAAAAGAATAATTCGGATTAGAACACAGCATAGGAATAGGTAGCAGATACTTAATGAACACTACATGTAATGAATCGAAGAAAAAATTCTTTTTTTTGACAAAACTCATTATCTTCTCATATATCGCACACTATGCTAATAATTTAATGTATACCAACAGATTATAAAAAAACCGAGTTATTTTTTCATGGAAAGAGAAAGTATAAAAAATTATCTAAAAGTTTAAATTGAAATAGATGGAAGAAAAAGAGCACGAAGACGAGAAAAAGCGAGTATATATATATATATATATATATATATATACATAGTAATCAGGGTGAATAAAATCTGTTTAAAGAACTATCTCAAAATTTTCGTGAAAAATACTTTTATGAAATGAAAGTATTGGGTTCGATCCCTCTGGTTTCTTTTTTTTTTTTCGGATTTTTGATAGAAATGAAGGAAATTGAGCAAAAAAATTCATTGTTATGAAGATGATCGTCTCTTGAATGTTTGCATATATTAAACATCAGATTCCGCTGAGCGACTGGATCTCGAGTTTAGCAATAAATAAATAAATCATTTATTTTATATCCATTCGGATGACTCAACTTGTCAGTTCGTGATACAAGAAAGGCATGGGATATATCATATAAACGCAGTATAACATACTCTTGAAGAATTTGAAAAATCCTAATTAGTTTCAGTGTATTAGCTATCAATAGTCATAGATTTTCGTAATCAATATTATGTCGTTCAAATTTTTTCATTCTTTCGATTTATATTGCCGTATATTCAGAGCAGCCACGTATCACGTCCGCGTACTCGTATAGCTCACGAACCTATTCGCGTCCGAAATACTCAAAGTTATTTTTTATTCTTTCATTCAATAAGTCAAGAAAAAAAAAACGGTCATGTATCACCGAAATTTAAGAATTTTTTGCAACCCTAAAATAGTATGCTATGTTTGAATATGGATCATTACCCATTGTTTGATATAGGCATTATTATTTAATATCTTTATCAAATGTTGTAATTTTATTACAATTATCTGCTTTAAAATAGAATGAATTTAGTATTTTACATATTATTTAACTGTAATATAATTTAGATACATAAACAAGTTTGTCATTTTACATCACGTTTAGAAAAAGTCAAAGGTGCCGATGGTCTTCCCCCAATCGAAAGCGAAAGTCGTTTTCGGCAGTCGCTGACTCGACGTCCAAAAGGGGGTGATTCGTTGGACAGGGATGTAACTAAGGCAACAGAAAAGCAAAGTGGTAAGATTTTTTTTGTAGAAGTTTGCTTTATTCATATTTTTCCCTATTTCCCATTTCATAGACAAGTTAATATTTGAACTTGGTGAAATTTGCTTCCCAAGTAATGCTATCAGTTAGAATCTTTTGCTCTTCATAGTTTATAACGATTGATAAAATTTGTAGGAGATGAAATTTGGACAGTTGTTACTAAGAAACCAGATCCTGTTCTCGAGTTTGCACCCTGTTTGCGAAGTCGTGTTGCCGCAAAAGTATGCAGTTTTAAATTAAAGTTAAAACAATTAATGAAATGGGATTTGGATTGATTAGATCATTTTTTGTAATGAAACATTAGTAGTTTGTTGTTTTCTTTTTCTGCATATCATTTTTTTTTTTTTTAATTTTTTTCGCTTTTCGCATAAAGTTAAACGGTAATTCGTTAGGTTCAGAGGGTTAACCTGTGCATGATTCCGATGAGCAGATGGCTAAAAATCGATACAGTTTTTCCATCGAAAATTGATGAAAGACGATGTCATTCTTGATACCAGAAATTAAAAATAACTGTCCAGACTGAGTGCACAATTAATTATTTCCAATATGTTAATGGGACTAGTTCCAAGCTGAGGCCAATGAACTTTTAATTTCTGGCAGTTATCAGTAGGATTTGTTGTTCTAGACTTTTTTGAGATTTTTCTCATTGTTCATGCCTAGCCTGTTTACATAGTAATAGTAGATAGCGAATAGCTCGTGTGGACTACATTTTATATTCAACAAATATGCATTTTAGTTGGTCGTTTAATAGATATCAGATTATCCCTTGAAGAAACTGTTATAATTCAATTTCGAATTTCAGTGGCTTTAAATGTAAAGATTCTATAATTTATTGATTTTCAGCTCTGAATGTTATCAATTATGCTTGTTGCTGTGTATTTTGGAATATATTCTTTTCCAATTAATTTTTTATGCTTTTTAGAAAATGCAGTCTACATCTACTACTCATTTTACAAGGCCTTCAAAAATAGGGCAGTCGAAAATCGGTGGAGGTGATGCTTCTTCAGTCCCACATCGACGAACTGAAGCGGAAAGAGAAGCATTTTTCAGACGCCTTAGCACACCGAAAGCAATTGCTGCGGTTAAAAAATGCACCAAATAACGAGTGGATGGATGGTGAAATAATGAAAGTAAAAACTGGCACAGTCCAGTAAAAACGAGGATAAAATGAAATTTGGATCTATTTGGTTCCTTGTTTTATAGTGGAATAAAATTTGTATTATGTTTTCTTTTGTGTATATCAGTTTTCTTTTTTTTTTTTTTTTTTTAAATTTGTTTCCTTATGGAGTAATTATATTTCTAATTAAAAAAAAAAAAAAAAAAAAAAAAGAGAACAAGATACTATCAACAGAATTGAATAAGAGGTAAATTCAAATATTTATATACAAATAAGAAACATATGGAATCTGTTTGGCACATTCGTTTGTTCATATATATTCATTCAGAGATTATCATCATGAGTCAATAATCGTCCAAATTATTCTTTTGAAACTAACGAAATCAATACTGTATGTAAGGGAAAGATTCATTTTGAAAAAATTTTTTACTATTTAGTGAGAAATTCTTTTTTTTTTCTTTTTAGTGAGAAATTTTTCTTTTTTTCTTTGTTAGTTGTAACATTCTGTAACTGAAATTTACTGAGAAAACTTCCTATATCTCTTATTATCATTCTTGAAAATTTAGTTTTTAACAAATTTTGGCGAAGAAATCGTTTCTATTTCATGTGTCGATAACATTGTGTTGAATTCAAATAAATTTTTGTTTTTAAAGTTTAATGCTTATAATCTATGATGAAAGAGACGTATTTTGTTTCATATTGTTTGCTGTTTTAGATGAATAACAAATATAAATTTATAATATTAAAAGTTCAGTATTCATCCGAGTATTAAGCAGTGAAGCAAATAGCATTCATAAATGTTGCTGCGAAATTATTTGAATTTAACTGGCTGTGTAAATTTGGTTAATCAACTCGGATTCATCGTCTAATAAAAAGGTGTGTATTACATCATAGCTTGTTTCTTGGGATTTTACACTTCATTTCTTTATATTTTGTGTTTTTGTTTGGTAGCTCAAAGTCTCAGAAATTTAATGATGGACTTTTCATTAGAAGAATAAATCATTCGACGGTATATCGATCGATATTCTTTACTATCACTAAAATGCTCTTCCGTATTGTCACTCCTTTTTCATCGTTCGGTCAAAGGTTATTCAGGCAAGTTATTTCGAATTTTCCACATAAATTTCCCCTCCAAATTCTGCGTTCTTTATCCGAAAAATGTTTTATATAATTCCATAGATCCTACTATCACTAATAGAATAACTTGCAATGAATGAACTTTGATGTCTAACAATCTGCTTTCTGCAGTCGATCTAGCGACTTAACTAAAAGCATTGCATGTCTCGTAATTTATTTCATCATTTGATTCAATCGACCATAGATCACTTCCAAATATGATAGACTTTCTACAATTTGAATAGGATTCATTTTCACGATTTAATCTCAAGCATTACCGATCGATAGATGAGATTCAGTCTTAGATATATCTGATCAGCAGAAAAGTTCTAAGAATATATCAGTTAGGCATATTATCGATTCAGCACACACGTGTTATCTTCGCCATAATCGATCGTTCTTTATTATACTTTCATATGTTTCATTACTTTTATCTTATAAATCGCCTAAATTGTTTATCAATAAAAAGAAATTATTATCATATCAAATGGATATGCGCTAAATTTAATGTATCATTTTAATTTTTTTTTTTTTAAATTTCGAAAATTTTAGCATAATGGCACGACCTAAAGTATTTTTCGATATTACTATCGGTGGAAGCAATGCAGGACGAATTGTCATGGAGGTATGCATCGTAAGAATAACTGCTTCTTAGATTCAAAGAATCTAAAAGAATTCATGAATTCTTTGATAAATTTGTACTTAGAACTAATGCACTTAGGGATACAGTATCATCAAATATTTAGGGGAGTACAAATAAGTAACATAATCATTGAAAATTTGATATGGCCCGGAGAAAGTCGTAAATTTTGAATCTTAGTGCCTTCCGGTTATATTATGTGATTGTAATTTTCGATGATGGTGAACTCTAAAAACTTCCGGAAACATTGTGAGTTAAAAAATTTCTCTGTTTACCACGGTACATCAAAGATGATCATTAAGCTTCCCATTTAAAAATTCAGCGTTTACCTGAAGAAATTGCTTAAATCTGTTTGAAACAAAAAGAAGTATCTTTTTTTTCTTTCCTTTTATTTCATATTTATATACAATTATAAAATATGAAAGAAATATGTAGTATTATGTAAGAAATGCAATCATTTTTTTTTCTTCCAGCTTTTCGCAGATATTGTACCGAAAACAGCTGAAAATTTTCGTTGTCTTTGTACCGGAGAAAGAGGTATGGGACGAAGCGGCAAAAAGTTGCACTATAAAGGATCGAAGTTTCATCGCGTCATACCCAATTTTATGTTACAGGTTGTTATTCATTGAATTTTATTACGAAATATTTGTCATATGAGCTCAGAATAGAAAAATTATAAGCTATAGTTTATATTTGAAAATGGGAACTTAAAAAGCTTCAATCGAATCAGTCGATTGGCAAAAAGTTGTTGTTTGAAAATTATTGAAATATCTTTTTTCGGTAATTGATTTGACGAAATTTTTTGTGAAGTTTGCTGTGGAATTTGTCGATTTAAAATTTTGTGTTTCATTTTCAAAAAAAAAATTTCAATTTTTTCTTCAGGGTGGTGATTTTACTCGCGGAAATGGTACAGGAGGTGAATCAATTTATGGTGAAAAATTCGCTGACGAAAACTTCCAGGTATTATTTTTTGCGGATTTTTCATCTGTGATTTTTAAGGATTGTAATTGCTATATTAAATGTTGTCCTAGTGTGGAATGCTTAAATATTTAAGCACATTTTAAGTAACATTTCAAAATGACTTATGGAAAATTGGATAGAATTCGAAGGTTAATGGACATGTAGATGAAATCCATAATGTAAGCATCACTGTAATTCGTCACAGAGTGTTCGAGAAAAGCTTGGATGAAATTGTTGAGAATTTCAGGAGAAGCATACAGGTCCTGGTATCTTGTCAATGGCTAATGCCGGACCAAACACCAATGGCTCACAATTTTTTATTTGTACTGCAAAAACAGAATGGTAGGTCTTATTCTTAATCTTTTTTTGGAAATAGGATCAAGAAATTAAAAATTCGATAGCTAAGTAATCTTATGGTTTATTCAAATGTACATATGTTGACATATTAATATACTTGCTAAAGAAAGGAAAATCGTCTTTTTCTTTCTTTAAAGTTTTTTTTTTTTAATTTATTTTTTGACGATATCACTCTTTTTTGTCGAAATTTTAAAAGCAACGAAGAAAATTTCATCCACCGTCAAGAAATTATCTTTGAACCGCTGATGTATATTTGAAAAACAATTATCTTGCTGAAATGTCTTTTCCAGTTGTTTTTTTTTCGATGAGGATTATTGGCGAATCATACAAATGATTTAGATAGTTTAAATAATTTAGGAAAACAAGCTCATATTTCGAAATGTTAATATAGTCATATCAAATATAAAGGAAACTTTGCTTAGTTGCGGAATTTAAGACTTGATCTTTCTGGGTTTCATCTGGATTGATTTATCCATACATTTATAGGTTAGATGGAAAGCATGTGGTTTTCGGCCGTGTAGTAGAAGGCATGAATGTTGTGAAGACAATAGAAAGTAAAGGGTCACAGAGTGGACGAACATCAACTGATGTAACAATTTCGGACTGCGGACAGTTGTAATGCAAAATATCGGATGCATTTCCATGTTTGTTGATTATGCATTTCCAGTTTGTTGACTATATTTAACTATGCAATTGTGCTTACTTCACATTCTAAACATTTTTCAAGTTGTTTTAATTCAATAAAGATTGCAATTTAATTTCTGCAAAATTTCTATCCTTAAAACCCTCTTTACCTTAACAAACGTCGAATCTTTATCTAATAAACGAAAATTCAGAACTTTATCATGTTCAAAATATTTAGTGAATTAGATATTATTACGGATAAATCTGAAAATTCCACCGTTAGAGAATTTCTAGCAAAAATATGGAAAATTTTAACTTACAATGCAGGCCAAATAAAGATATCTGTAGTAGGCGCAGTAGTCTAGTGGGCTGGTTGTCTGGCTTCTTATTAGGAGATTGTCGCAGGCTCGACCTCTACCGAGTTATGCTGATTTATTGATATTGCATCAAATCGCGACAGCTCACGTTTATGTGGCGTTTTTAGATATATTCGAAGCATTGCTGGGACATGATCCTTGCGAAATTGATGTGAGAGTTTTAGTATATCGAAGTTCTTAAGTATTCGTAGATATGCATACTCTGTATTCGTGTTGTCAAATTCTAAATCAAAGTCTAAATCGTATTGTCAGATTTAAATGGAATCAATTTTATTAATTATCCAATATTCATTATCAAAATTTTTAACTGATTTTACTGATTACTCTGATATTCGTGTTGTCAAATTCTAGACCAATTTTATTAACATTTGTATTGGAAGAATTATATCAGGAGATACATCAAGGTACATAATATACTTCAGAATATTCTCGGAAATCAAAGGTCGGATTGACGATTGTCCAATCGTTGCAAGAGAATTAATTATCCGGATTGATGATTGTGCAATCGTTGCAAGAGAATTAATTATCCCTCAACTTATCACGAAATTACGAATTGCAACAGATAGATTCTTTCCTAGTTTCACTCCTATTTAGCTTTAACTTAGACCATCGAAATTCGGATTCATTTATTTTCGATTTTTTTAAACAAATAAATTTAAAACAGCTATTGCTTTTACTGATATCCTTCTGCAATACTGATAACCCCGCATATTATTATTTCATACTACTTCTGAAAAAAATCATATTATTTCGTTCTATTTAATATTCCAATGAAATTTAGTTATGATAAGTATAAGCAGTACAGAGTACTAGAAAATTGTTTTATTTCCACTCTTTTTGCAGTTCATAACAATACATGTTTCTCTCATTTGTTTGGTTATAATTAGATACAACAAACAATTAATCAGTTTCCTTTATATCCAACTGCTGTAAAAATTAAAAGAATAATTTATATGCATAAAATTCTCATATTTGCACTGCACCATTTACTTCTCTAATATCCGAGTTATTGGAGCTGATAGATAAATTTCGCGATCGTTATCATGCAAAATATCCGCTACAATCACCGTTACTACGAAAAAATCCAAATATTTCCCAAGTACTACCACATCATTTTCCTTTTCACACAACACAAATCCATTCAAAATGACAATATTTTCAAATTTTATTTCTATCCAGGCATAATTCTGTAGCGATTCCGAATCACATACTAATTCCTAAATCAAATTTACCATGTCGGTCATGGATTATTCATAACTTGCTACAAAATCAGACTTCCTGACTTCTCCCTAAAAAAACTGTCAACTTGCTCTTGCCTTTATATCGATTCATGCTTCCCACTTGCTAGTTACATCAACTCTCGCTGCAATATCGTAAATTCACCATAGTTATTTTTTATTTGGTTGATTATTCCGCGCTTACCATCAGATTTCATAATTTTGATTTCACAGTATCATAATGTAGCAGCAAAAACATGAAAATTACAACATTCATTTTGAAACAGCAAAAAGATACATTCCAAAAATGCAATAAACGAATATTCGTTAATTTCCCTCGGAGATATGTTTAGGCGGTGAATATACATGAGCATATATACATCTAAGCCTATCCCATTAAAAAAAAAATGACGTTCTTTGATTCAGGCAAACACATCCTACTTTTCGTCACAGATAGGAATATGGCATAAACATATATGATGAAGATACTACCAGTTCAAAAAAACATGTTTAGACTGCGCAGTAGTAAATACTTAAGTATTTAGGGATTCGGTTGAAGATAAGTTCATATGACAAACAAATAGGAAAAAAACTTTGAACTTCTAAACAAATATAACCGTGAAAGCTGAGTTCATCTTATCCAATTCCGGTAAGCGCAAAGGCAAAGTGATGTCGACGGGATACAATCCAAATTTTACATATTGACGCTGAGGAATTCTGACTTGTTAAACTTAAGAAAATGGCAACGACTATAAACGTACCAACAACAACAATAATACAATAAGAAAATGAAATATTTCTGAAATTCTAATCTGCAAAGAAATTAAGCCAGTGAGTTTACATGAAGGTTGACCCAGCTTATCACTTTTGAGCTGGCGTTTCAATTCCCAGCGCTTTTATTCGCCTTTATATATGACCCACACACGTGGGCTATCGATATAACCTGAAAGGCTTAATTAATGTCCACAAATGAGAAATCACTTGAAGGAAACAAAACGACAAAAAGTAATATCAAATGGAGGGCAAATGTGCCAATTACATAAAAATAAACAAATCAAACAACATATCTTTTATTTACTTTCATAGAAAGAATAAATCACATTGTAAACTGATATGTGATGGGTGCAATACCCATTCAGGTAACTTTTTCCGTTTTCTGCAATCACCGCATAGAAAATATTCGAAGAACTCACTTCGTGTTTGTATGTGTGTGTGTGTGTGTGTGTGTGTGTGTGTGTGTGTGTGTATGTGTTTTCTTCATGAGTAAACTTTTTTTTTCAAAATTCAATTTCAAACTTATCAAAGTTTTCTTGAAATTTCTTCAGCTTTTGAAGAAGTATAACTTTTTTGCCTTATTTTTTCAAATTTTTGGATAAGCTCTTTTAGAAATTAGCCAAGAAACACTATTGGAGAGTTCGAATAAAGCAAACCCATATCTGTTATTATTTGCTTCATGCTCTTCTACCGAAAACTTTTCTAAAACAACTAAAATACCGCTCTCATGTGTGACATCCATAAAACATATTTAAATATTAAAGCAGCAATTCCTAAAGTAAAGTTCCAATAAAAATAAAAATAAAAAAAAAACACTAATGAATCCTTTTTCTTCTCTTAGATAGCTACTATCGTCATCCTCAACGCTCAAACTATATCGCAAAAAATATAACGAACTCTCAAAAGATGAAAAACAAATATCAAACCTGCATTTGACTCACTGGTTAAATAACCACCATGCTCTTGCAAAGTGTGATCTTTAAGAGCACCCCATTCGGCACATTTGTGCTGGCATACGGAACAAATATAGCCATGCTCTTCCTTTTGATGTTCTTCCATCCAGACAAAACGATTGCATTTGAAGTCACAAATTCGACATTCAAATTTGATCATACCCGTGTGAATACGCTCGTGTGTCGTCACCTTCAAGCATATATTAAAATGCAAATGGATATTTTAATATCTATATCATGAATTGAGTAGGTAAAGAAGTTGTCACCTTTTTTTTAAGTTAACCAGTATTGAACTTCAAAACTTGACTATTCCTTTCTTTCAAAAGAAATGCTAACAGAAAATGAAAAAAAGAAACTGACCGAACATTCGCTTGTAAATAATTCGTCACAAAAGTGGCAAGGGAAAGTTTTCGTAAAAACATGAGCCATTTTCTTATGCTTCCTGAGTTTTCGCGGCGTAAGAAATTTCAACGCACACATATTACATTTGAAACCTGAATTCGCACCACGATGGAATTTTGCCCGATGATTAAGCAGTCTTTGATAAGTGCAGAGATTCCTCATCGGTGTACATTCAAAGCAGATAAATGTCTGGAAGAAAGCTACGAAGGAATGAAATAAAAGATCCATCAGTTATTCAGTTCTTTTTATAATTACTGAATCTTGGATAAAATCAGAGATAAACTATGTATCTACGATCATCTCCATCACATTAGACTCCTCTCTTCTTTATCATTATACATTTAGCTTTCCAAATCTTTTCGATATGATATCAACGCAATATATATATATATAATTTATGAAACTTTTTCTTAAAATGAAAATCAAAGACTCTCTACGGCATTGGCTAAAATTTCATATTATCCGAAAATGTAATTTACCAAATCGCATTCATGGGCTGATAGTTCATTTTTCGTTCTCAGTGCTTTGAAACAGCGTAAACACTGAACAAAATCAATGGTTTCTGGATGCTTCTTTACAAAATGCTTCTTCAAAGAAACCTCATTTCTAAACCGTTTGTCACAGAATGGACATTGTGGAGAAACCTGAAAAAAGAATTTGCTAATCAGTTGGTCACTTAAATTAAAATTTTAGATAAGTCTAGAAATCAGTGATAAAATAATGTCAGTCATGATATTCTTACTTTTTTCTTGTAAGAGCGTTTTGGTTGACGTAAGAAACCATACCGATCAAAACGTGCTGGAATACCACCACTTAATTCACCAGGCAACGGAATCCTAAAAGACGTTGGAGTAAATTAAAAAAAAAAAAAAACAAAAAAAAAAATATAAACAGAAAGACAGAGAGACAATAAAAAGAAAGCAAAAGATTAGTCATAAAGAAGAAAAAAAGGATAACGCTAAGGCAAATCTTATTAATCGGTTAACTCCCAGAAATATCACTTGCAAGTAAGTCTTACTTGTCAACCTCAACCTCATAAGATTCTGCATCTATCTCGCGTTCTGGAGGAATGTAACCTCCTGTTGCAAGTTCCTCAATCCGATTTGCTTCAAGCTCAGCTTGCCTAAAATTTTCAACAAAATTATTGAAAACACTTCCTTGGCAAACGATTTACATTTTCAATTAATCAAATATTTGACTGATAGCATAATAAATCAGAAATCCTAAAAGTCCAAAAACCTTTGTTCAGCAATCTCTTCTTCCTGTTGTATCAAATACGCCAAATATTCGGTATAATGCCGATCCCGCAAATGTCGTTCATACAAATTTTTTTCAATAAAACGATTTTTACAAATTTTGCATCGTGCCATTTTAGCACGTATGGCTTTCCGTATCTGAAGGAATTATCTTATATTGTAAATTAGAGAAACTGATAACACAATCTGAAACTTTAAAATTTAAATGCAAAATCATCGGACCTCATCCGGAGCCGTAGGGTGAGGTGGAGGAGGTGGAAGTTCACTAAGCAGTACACCGTCTTGAAGTCGTATTGGAAATGTCGTTACATCTGATAAAGCTGAAATTAACAAAGACATATTTTATGAGTTCAAAAAACCATCTGATGCATTCCTGACATAATTTCAACCATAAATTTAATTGAGACTGGAAAAGCTCCAGTTAGGTGAGAAAAAAAAAATTCAAAGTTATTATTAATACCATTTGCACGGACGATTTGAGGGTGATACACCCATTTCCTTGGTTGATTCGCTTTTCTGGTGGTTTCTACTTTTCGTCCATATCGATCAAGCACAACTCTTTCCTTTTGCTCGCTATCCCCTGATATATTTGCGGACAATTTTGAAATTAACCAACCAACACCAGACATATGAGAACGTTTCTGAAATAAAATATCTATTAGCAAAAAACAAACGAAAGGAGATCCGGTTTTCCGCAAGTTAGCAAAAAATCCGAATTACAATTATATTTAGGACTGAAAATGTGTGATTAAAGTTTTCATTAATCTTGCATATAAAATCCTAAATATTCCCCGCAATCAGGGAATAATCAAATCTCTCCGAAATCATTAAGATCCTTCGAAATATGCAAATTTTTAGAACGCTAAAACAGATACATTAATACCTTCCTAAGTTCTCGGATCTGTTTTTCTTGTCGTACAGCAATGGCAAGCATATTTCGCAACTCATCACAATCCGGTCCAATTGAATTGTACGGCCGTCTTCGTACTTTACTATCACCTTCATCGGCCAATTGTTCAATCAAGGCATGAGCTATGATTTCTTCCAAACCTTCATTGCCCATTTCACTTTCTTCTCCCATCTCCTCATTTCCTTCGATTTCCTGAACATATCACCGAATTCGAATTAAGTCGATTTGTAAACAGAAAAAAAAAAACCCCCCCGATATCTTGTTGACAGATTATCTTTTTTTTTTTATTTTAAAATGAAAATACCATAGTTTGCAATGAAGCTTTAAAGTTCGGTGAATCGCTAAGGGGTGAATTATCATCCCCACCATCGTCCATACTGATAACAACACTTGATGACGAAAATTTGTAATCAGTTTTGCCATCCAGCTGTATTTCAGGAGCATTAGATGATGTGGCAACAACGTTAGCGTAATGCTGAACCGGTGATGGCATATAAATTGATGCGTCCATTTCGTTAACATGTTCCAAAGACTCTGGCGAATAGGACTTTTTGTAATCGCAATCATACGAATTAACCGCCATAGTACAATCATCATATAAATCTGCAATTCATTATTCATAATACACCATAAAAAGATACACAGAATATTAATATATGAGTCAAAAAAATAACAGGAATTCCCGTAGAGAAAATGTTATAATGAAAATGAGATTTTCCATACAAATAACGAACAAAAATTTTTTTAAATGATTTCAAACCATCTTCAAGCAAACTGATTATAGTCAATAGCAAACAGATTAGATGAAAGACTCAACGACTGTTTCTCGAAATCTCCGATCAAAAGACAGACTAAACAAGATATGAATGATTTTCGAAAACACGATATATAGCAGCTATGTCTGAGATTGACTCATCAATATTAGAAGCAATATTGCATTGTCTGAACCAAAAATTCTGATGATCAAGACTTGGGAACAAACAAGTCGTGATATCAAGCAAAATCTATTGACATTAGTCCAGATATCCAAGAAAATGCCGAATAGTTCCAAATAAAAACAAAAATCCGCAAATATCTTCTTTTTCCTTACCTTGAGCTGGATGTTTCGATAAAGTTACATGATTCTTAAAACCATTGTATGCTGACATCAGTATTCTTTCCGTTCACCTTAGATTCACTTTTGTTACAATTTTTATATTAATATCAATGGTGATTTATTCCATTGATCACTGTACAGATTCACAATTCTAGAACAATTTATATTTTTAATGTTTCCACACAAAATTCAAGATAGGTTAGCGATAAGAAGTACGGATATCGACATGAAAGTTTCAACAACAGTGATCCAAGTTTTGACAAAATCTGTTGTGTAGTTTGGATTACTTTTGGTAGTTTCCGCTGTTAGCAGGTAATGTGGACAAAAGCTTATAATATTTCTACCATATTACAGCAAATTTAATTACTATGATTATCATTTATGTAGGATGAAAAAAAAAGAATTGAGAAATTGTTATCAACTGCCATTTTTACATGAGTTAACAGATTTATATGCGCTACTAATTTAGTACCTATTAACTTCTATGAATCGATAATTGCATTTCTTAGAATAATACTTATATTCTTCATAGAAAGATAAAGCACCTCTACCCAGTTAATACTCTCACAATAACCGAAATCATCAATTTATGCCAAATGAAAGGTCACATCTGAAATTCTCAGAAAGTAAACAACTTATCAACCTTTAACTGCAAAAATATCGAATTTTATTTGAACATAGATAATAATATTTGTCCATCCAACAATAAGAAATTTACCTGCCCGAGAATAGTGCATCATCGTTTATTCTAACGTAAACAATACAATTATAAGCGAAATAAACATAAAACAGGTCCACCCACGCACCAAGTACCCAACTGACAACCCAACACCTGTCATGCAAGTTCCACCAAATATGTTGCAAGAGAATTGGCAACAAGCCAAGCGCGCCTACTAAATTTATTTCACTGTATGACGCATCCATACATTGCAACTCGAATTGCATCAGTAGGGAATGTTATCCTGGAAATATTGATTGACTTGAAGCATTTCTGGATTTCACTTCGAAAATGAATTACTAATTAAATTAAAGTCATAACAAAACCTTAAGTATGATTTTAATTTAATTAATTATTTGTAGATTTCTTCTTAGTTATTATCTCACGTACATATACACAGCTCAAAAATTTCAACATTACGTAAGCTTAACGGGAAGATCAACTATTGGCGGCGCATCTGTGCTTTATCTAAAAGTTTACGTCAATTTGTTAAGTTTTCTCGAGAAGGAAAAAATCGTTTATAGTTACTCAAGGATTGAATAATTTGACCAAAATTCTCTGCAATTTATATTCAAATTTAAAAGTAAAATCGAGACAAATTAATTGTTGTCTGAAGAAATTAGCAAATTTGCTTTTTTTTTTTTTAATGATTTTTAAATAAAATCTGAAAACTTAATCTTCTATACTATTCCAAATGAGATGCTTTATGTCTTCCTTGAAGTAGTTGAAGATAGACAGTTGAAGATAACAAGGAATAACGTAATTTTCTCCATGATGATCTCCTATTGTTCCGCAGATTCAAAAAAGTTCAACTTGAGCGTTAGTTGAAGGGATGAAGATGAAAGTAGATCAAAGTTGAATGATTCAGGGAATTTTAGAAATTCTTGAAGAGTAATTCAATTACAGCTTTCTGACATTAATCAGATTCGTAAATAATGTCTATTCTGGAAGTTTCAAAATCTGTTCTTCCATCTATCCTCACGGAAGCTTTATCAATTGTTGATCTTTCCTCATTCTTTCCATTCATTTTAAATCATTACATACACTCATAGTTACTATCAATAATGATTTGATGTTGCATTTTGCTGCATTCGACAGAATCATCCCGTAAAGAATTTTTCAAACGTTTCTTTATTTTATGGATTCCGGAAAAATTCATATTAGAGATTTCAATTTCCAATTACGAATGGAAGATTTACCTTCAAAATTAGCCACATTGATTACCAATTTGAAATTTACAAATCTTTCATTACATTTCCGATGATATTATAATGAATGATTCGCGTGAAATTTCTGTGTTCTAACCAATCAATTACGATTTCAAGTCAGTTTTTAAGTTCTCATTTATCTATTACGATTTACTTCAGGAATTATGGACTATAAATAAGAAGAAGGCTTATCCATGAAAGGATTTCTATTTGGGAATGAACTTCTGAAAGAATCTGAATAATATCTATATTGGCACCTCATTTTCTTCCGTTTTTTGCAAAATTTCAAAGGATTAAAGTAGAAAAATTTGAAAAGGGATTTGTAAAATTTTGACCTCTGTATATATAATCAGTTTTAAATTGCCAGTACCAATGTATCTTTTCGATACTTTTTTATTATTTTCAGGATTGTTTTCGTGGTCCAAATCTTTGATAGATTTTAATGAGAATAGATATGTTTGACGGCAATCTGTGAGACATGTAAATTTCATTTTCAGGCTAAAAAAGTCACCACATGAATAATATTTAAAACGTTCTAAACTTTTTGAAAATCCAGAAAAGAAAAATTGATAGATTTTTCGAACTCAATTAGAATCTAAACGAAATACATAAGATAAAAGCCTTGATGGCATCTAATACTAATGCTGATTTTTTACCATCATTTCAAATATATTTTTATATCATAAACAAGATTTTTCAATTCAAATATTCCATTCTTTATAGCCAAAGTGAATATATTTATATCAAGTTGTAAGATTATCTTAGAAACGGGCCATATAAGTATATTCATTTCATTCGTTTTTTCCTAAAATATCCTGCATGAATGTTTTTTTTTCATATATTTGTATTTAACAGTAATTAAATAACTTAAGTTTGCATTTTTGTTCTGTGTGTCATGAGTTATAATATTTCTTTGCATTTATGTTGTTGACAAAGACTTTGTTGACCTGCATCTGTACAAATCGTACAATTCACGATATAATTTATAAATTACAACTGAAGGAAAATCTTTTTTTCTTCAGTAGAAAGATAAATTTCATTTGTTTTTGATATTCCGCGGATTTTATTTCATTTGTCATACTCTTCCCTTTTTTTTTATTTTTGTATTATTTCAATTTATACCATTTAAAAAAACAAACTGGCGAAAGGAAAGCAAAATGAAAAATCTTGTTTCTATCGAAATTATCTCATAAACCTACTATTTAATAAAAACGAGAGAAAACTAACCTCTGTTCGTTTTGCCAATAACGCCAATCGACAATGATTTGTCGATGAACATATATATGTATACTTTTTTTTTTTTTTTTTGGATATATATTTTTTTCGATGAATATATATATATTTTAATTTCATAGCCATAAACTACTTTTTACTTTATTTCATAGCCATAAGTTCAGGAAAGAGCATTATCGCTAATCAAGTAAAATCTTTCAAACTCAATAAATTATTCTATTTTCGATGTTAACTTTGGAAAATGCTCAAAACAAAGTGAGAATTTTTGAAAGTGAAATGACAAATATTAAAATTAAAAATAAATGCTATGGAAATACAGTAAAAAATGTTGCACGAAATTATATATATTAATTTAAGCACTTTCAACTGGATAGAACCGTAAAGTTCAAAACGAACTTTACGGTTCTATTTAGTTTATTTCTATTAATAACCTCTTTAGATCTTTGATGTTATTGAATCACTTAATATAACTTTTCGATGCTTTGAATCCTTTTTGTATTGAAAAATTCACTCCTAAATGTCAAATTGTTTAGTAAAATCAATTCACTCATAATTTCCAGTAAAAATGATGCGATAACTTCAACATAATTGCCCAGTTCATCAAGATAGTCAGTAATGTAATATATGTTCCGAAATGATGCGATTGTAAACAAATTATGGATACGTTTCTATCCTTGAGAAGCTTGTCAGTGCAAGTGCTAAATCATTCTATATAATCATCGTAATTCGAAACTTTGTTTTGGCCAATAGCCAGCGATATTCTTCTATGAATCATCTGGAGTTTTTTTTTTTTTTGATAATAATAGATCGTGTGCATTAATAACATTTACTTTTGCCACTTTAATATATTTTTGTGAAACGATTTCATAACGCATATAAATTATCAAATTTGACCCATTCACTCTTTAATAAATTTGTCGAACATAGATGAAATTGAACCATCAGAATATTATAAGAGATGAATAACAAATACTGCAAACGAGTAAAAATTCCATTACTTATTTTATTATTTTGCAATCTTTGCACCGTGAATATATTAATTATTTTGATATAACATGATATTTAATAAAAGTGGTTTCAATTAGAAGTTAAAGAAAAATCTTTCTAAAATCAATCATATGTGAAAATTTTTGTCCATCACCAACAAATTGATTGCAAAATTATTATGTTTAAAATGATATGAAACAGATTTAAGGGAGCCATTAGAAGCTTGTATTAATATATTTCAAATATCTCCGGCAAAAAAACTTCATAAAGTAAAACCGTTTGGAATTTATGATTGTAAATTTAATTTCAACTTTAAATTATTACTGATAGATAACTGTTAATATTTTAAAGAATGTGGGGGAATAGTTAGAAAGAATATTATTGTTTAAAGTAATAAAAGATAATCTTTATCTGCGTAAATGATGTCTCCTTTTTTGCACAGTTACAAAACTATAGTTCATTATACCATTAAAATAACGGGTCCACATGAACCGACGTTATCTTTCGGAATCGCTACTTTTATCTTTTTCTGCAAAATAATTAATCATTTGAGCAGACACCTTCGGAGACTATCGCAAAAATATAGTAGTCTGCCTTTCCTTCTCTAGCAAAATCTGGAAATATCGATTACTTCAAATCAAGTTTTTCTTATGATCGTAGCTGAAAATTTGCATACTTTTCTATAAATAAACTGTTATATATGAAAGAAACACTCAAACTATAGCTAAAATGTAGTAACTAAATATTTTAAAATTTAATGATAACACACTGACACAATTATAAATGCATATTTTGCTCATAGTTTATATTTCATCGAAAAGATACTTAATCCATCAAAGTGATTTATTTGTTTATAGGAATGAATGTTTTGAGGATTTTCTGAAACCAAACAGCTCCAATTTCTATTCTGCGATTATTCGTTCTTTCTGCTATAATATTTCAACCATTATACTATACAATATCAAGAAAGTTGAGCATTAAACGTAATAGCTTTTCATACACACAAAAAAAAAAAAGTTGTTATTCAGTTAGTCATTATGTTTCAATTTTTGTAAACTTCAAAACGATCATATCGTGAATAACTGCAAATAGATTACACTTTCGGTGATCAATTATTTGTAACTCTGTAAGAAAAGAAAATTATTTTTAGTCATCACCTGATTAATTTTGAATTTAAGAATATGTGAAATCAATATTATTCGCTTAGATGACTTTTTTTTTTCATGACATCCAGTAATGGCTCGTCTCGTCCTAATGATCCCAATGATCCCAAGTTTCGCACAATTAAGAGTAAGGCCTAAATGTGCAATATCTTACTGTCGATTATACCTGCAACGCGTTAATCATATTACATTAAGGTATTTTGTTGATTTATGCTAATCTCTTGTATAAAATTACATATGACTTACGGAAATTTATTTATGAATAGAAATAAAAATATATGTATACTGCAACAAAACTTTGTCTGAAAATCTATTTCTATTGCTTATCTAATGATTTCGATCGTACCTTCCTGATAGAAAAGATAGGAATTGATTTGTTGAAATTATAGCTAACTACTAAAAACTTGCAGAGGAAAAGATACTACTATTCAACTGACCACTGAGATAGTATTTTTCATATGTGACATCCCTTGCAATACTCCTAGACTTAAAATGATAGTTATTCACCCTCAACATTTATTTATTCTGTAATGACAACAAGGAATCAATACTTCGGACAAATTATTGGTTCCTTATTTGTGTCAAAGTTCTATATTACTGCGATATCAATGTCTACTGAACTGTATTTAATTCAAAATAAGCTCCATCCAGACAAATTCTGGCAGCATTTATTTTCTGTCCAATTCATCTTCAATACAAAATCCGGGAAGTATGATTATGTTTCGTCTACCATCTGAATTTAATAAATTGTTGAATCTACGAATTTTATCTTAAACTCTACACTACATGTATGTCAACTAATTAATTTACTTTACAATGAAAGTGCATGAATTCACGAAAAACAAAAGTTCAAAAATTTTATTGACAACAATATTTACAAACAAACATATGGCAAACTTTGAAAGGAATTTTATTAATCCATTTCCCTCTTTTGTATATATTCCGTAAGCTCACATCTGTCGATAAATGACTGCGATGTTCATCGTCTATCATTGATGTAAGATAGAGCGAGTAAAGTATCTTTAATTAATATAAATTAAAATATCTTTAATTAATATAAATTGATCTGAATCATCGACTTACTAAATTTGTGCAAAAAAATAATGCTACTAACTGAAAAAAAACTATGATATAATTTTTATGTATGAATAATTTTCGTGAATATTGATAAATAAATGAATGTAAATGACTAATTTTTTCAAAATTTCATATATTTACGCATTAAAAAGAAGATAATTTGAAAGCTGAAAAATACCATTTGCTCATCTTTGTGTTCCGATGGAAGCTAACAAATCAGTATATTCGCTTTCTTCAATACCACAGATCTCGGCAATCGGACGAAAAGAATTTAATGATGATGAAATCAGAAAGCTATTTTGAAATGCATTATTTGTCTCCACCAATAAATTTTTGACATGTGATAAACTAAAACGAAAAAGAAGTGTTAAGATAAAATTCTAATCAAATAAAGTGTTCCATTAACCTAGTTTTAGAAAATCAGCCTATAGAAGTGATTTATGAAAGTTTCAAACCTTTTCTAAACTGAATGAAGCAACTTATACCTAGAATCGGTAAAAAATGACTGCAAACAGTTGTAACATTCCACTATTTTAGCCATATTCTTTTTAACAGCATCATAAACATCTGCATTCAATGCTAGCAGCAATAAATTTGACTGCAACTAAAAGCGACCAAGGATATTGTAGAAATCCAACATTTCTTCAAATATAGTTTTTAGGAATAAAAAATAAACAACTGTAGAAAGGAAAAAAAACAATTGAAAGTCCCATTTTACAAAAAATAGAATTTTGCTGTCAAATGCATATAGTTGACAGATCTTTTACACAATAATAATATACAAAAAGCATACCAAATGCCCAGTTTGTATATGCTGCAGACAGTGTAAGGCAGCCTGCTCGCAAAGCTTTCGAAGCCTGTAACTTCGAATTGCCCTGCATATTAGCACTGATGCTATGTATCGTTTTGCATAAACATTTAAACTATAATGCATTTCTGATTTCAACATATCCTATAAGTAAGAATTTGATCCGAGACATCTTTTGAGATTTTCAATAAACTGACAAAATTGGCTAAATAGATACATATGCGAAAAGTATAGAACTATATCACTTATTTTGATTCAGAAAGAAAAAATTCCATTTTAAAATTGCAGTATTACTTATTATTGATTTCAACATTATAGCAGAGGGAGATTATGTTCGAAAATAGAAACTTTATAAGTAAAAAGCAGTAGCTTCTCTATTAAATTCCCCAATATTGCAATGAAAAGACGAAAACTTCCAATACCATGATACATATAACCAGCAATACTGATGAATCAAAAATAAGATAAAAATTAAACATGAGAAATTTTAAAATTTTGAAAACAGCGATGCACCTTTGCAATATTTTTCAAATATTTGTTGAGTTTCAAAGCATTCAACTTGGTCAATTCTTTTGAGACACGACGAGTGGACCTCCAAAATTTGGAATGTCTAAAAATGATTATTATCAGCTCTATATCGTAATGCAGCAACACTTGATAATTACCATCAATTAATATTCCTTTAATTTCAAAAAAGAGTACACAAATTAGATTCCAACTCCTATAGGTTGCTGATTTATATAAAAATTAAAAGTCTGATAACCTGTACGGGCCACTCATTTTATAAATCAGTGCATCAAATATTGCAACGGATTGTGGAGCAACTGAATTAGGATAAAGATCAATCAGTTTATCAATGATCACCTAAAACAAATATTCTGAAATCAGAACTACTTTCGATAAAGAATTTAAACCAGTGATGTTTCTAAAACTAAAAGTTTTGAATCTGAACTCCATTTGATTACTGACTACTATCAACTAGCAAATGTCTCGGTTAAACCAAACGACATGAGCAAATTATTGGCAACATGCTATAACACCCGTTAATGAGTCTTAATAATTGTTCAACTAATAAATCTATGTTGGAAACCGAATACTGAACTTACTTTTTCGTTAGTAACAGTAGCATCGAACTTTTTGCTATTTGCTTCGAAAGGATTATGAATTGGTTGCGAGCAGTATTTGTCTACCACTGATAGCAGTGCTTCCTCCTCCAAACTTTCAAATAACTCCATACTGAAGGTAAAAATAACTATCCGACAAACTTTATTATGAATACTTATTTGCTACATATATTTCTTGAAGATCCGTATTTCAGCTGTTTCAATTTAATTCGACAAAATTCGCCTATAAATTTACTTCATCCTTACATTTTTGAATCCCCTTTTTCTTCAAAAATTTGCAGTCATAAATTGTCGGCTTATGTCGCAAAATTCAAGAGATATTATATGCAATATAATATATGTCACAACCGTCCATATACTTAGTTAATATGTAAACATATGGAAAAGAAATAATGTGCTCAAAACATCGCAATATTTATTTAAACATTTGAATAATAATATCGGAAGATTAAGTTTTATTGGATAAAATTTCAAAACTGAAAATCCTAATATCCATTATGGAAATTTCACCTTCAGACTCAGTTAACTCAACAATCCAGGCATTTTTCGCAGGGAAAATAGATCACACAAATCATCCTCAATTTAGCATCATCTAAATTCTCATGTACCGTAAATTTCCGGGCCGAAGTGAAAATCCAAAATCCCACTCGTTTAAATATTTGCTTGGAATGTGTGTTGTCCGGAAGAGTTTAATTGGGGATGACTACGAACGGCGAGGGAATATTGGCCAAAATTGGCATTTAAAAAATTATAAAAGTTTGCATCATCACAATAACTCAACATTCTTCGAATTTGCGATGGTTATGTTCAAATTGAAGGATTCTGATGCTCAAAGAGGCTTCTGAGTTTTTCAATCAATTGAAATATTCATCAATAATTAGTTCTATCCATCAGTAAATCTCTTCCTGGACATTATTTCGTGATAAACAAGTGATAAGAGATGATCAGCTGAGAGGAATAAATACTATTGGAAGCTTTAAGAGATTCAAATATAATACCAGAATAATTCGTCTAAATTAACCTCTTATTGTTATAAACAAAAATTGTTCATATTTTTTCTTCCAATAATATAACAAGTTACAATTTAAACTTAACTAATTATTTTATGTGAAAAATTATTCACATGCATATGAAGATGTTAGTTAATTAAATGAATTCAAAAAGATATTAATCATTATCAAAATTTAATTGATAATTTTAAATTCTAAACAAAAAAAATTGTGATTGCCAACGTTTACTTACTTATATGCCGAAGAAATAGTTAATAAGTATTTCTTCATTACTGATAATAAAATGCGTTATACTCGAAAAACAAAAATTCAAACGAAATCATTTTTTCCGCGTTCAATAAGAAAAAAGAAGTCTAAGAAAGATTTAATCAAAAATCGTCTTTCAATAGATTCAAATCAGCTTGCACTTTTTTTTTTCTCAATTCTCTCCAAGCAGAATAGCTGTAGGTTTGAAATGGTATACCGAATTGACAAAAATCGGATGCTAAATTTCAAAAGTAAAGATGAATCTAAATATTAATTAAAATTTGATTGTCGCAATCATTGGGATCTTCACAGCGATTCAAAAAAATATATACTTATCTAGTAATAATACAACTGATGATTGACATATGAATTATAGAATATCATTAATTTTTAATCATTCCTTTTAATTCAAAAATTTCGTGACCTGTAAAAGGTCATAGTATCTTGCTGTATCGGATAAATATGCAAAGTGTAATTAAAATCCAATTACGTTTTATGCGATATTTAATCATACATTATCATCAAAAAACACAAGAAAAAATGAAGAGTTGATGGGGAATTTTAACAGAGATTTTACAGTAAATTATAATTTACTAAATTAAACAGCAAATGATTGAACCAACTAATCTCTTTAGGTGCTCCTTTCTGTCATATTAATCGTTCCATCGAGTGTAAAACTTTAACTAATCTTCTTACATACTGCACAACCTTTCGTGAAACAGGAATCTGTATACCAAAACATATTATTCCCATCCATATAAGCACAATATTGGGTACCAAGCGGAAATCCGGGAAAAAATTTTTTGAAATCTACCTTACTTCCATCCAACCACTCAAATCGATCACTTGTTTGTCCGCGTAAACCGATGAAAATGCGTTCACAGTTGGCTAACTCTGAAAAAAAAAAAAACAGAAATTTTATGTAATTGTAGCAAAAAAAAAAGGTATTTATCACTCATTTTTCTGAAAATAAAACTTAATCCTGAAGAAGTCTCAAATCTTCATAATCAGAAATATTATCAACTGATTTTATAGGGCAATGCATTTCGCATCGTCAACTCTATCACGTTTATTCCACAGCATAATTCAGTGTAACAATGATAAAATTCTGATATTTGCTTAATTCCGATATATTTTCTAAAATTTCACTGATTGCTTCATCAAAATGTTGAATTTTGTTCTCATTTCAACATGATAGTATTAAAAATTATTTTCATCTGATGTTAATAATTTGTATATTCGAAATATAAATTATAACATTGTCAGTGTTTAATGTGAAATATAAATTTTATGAATGAATCAAAAATTCGATCTACGAAGAAGTAATGGTAGAAATATTCGTAATTCACGGATATTTTTTTTTAATAATTTTAATTTTAAAAAATATTAATTATATATTTTTATTTAAATCATAATATGAGTAATAAATATAATTTTGAATTTATTACTTTTATTTATTTTAGCATAAAAATGAAGCAAAAATTTCGAAAATTTGAAAATTCTTACCATATACAAATGCATTTTCTGTTTCGGAATGTATTGAGACTAAATGTGCATTCTCTTCCGCACACATTCGTTCATATTTCACTGCACTAATATTTTTATTTTGAGAAATCTCATTAATAAACTGCAATTAAAATTGGCTGAGATGAAATTTGGTAATAAACAAAACTAGAAAATGAAGAAATCCTTAACAAAGAAAAAGCATGGTGAATATTTCAATGTTTTTTCTTAAAAAATTCAACCTTTGATTTGAAGAATTTCGATTTAAATGTAATTCTCAAAAACTTGATTTGAATAGAAACTTGTATTCTGAAGAAAAAAAAAGAAAAAGGAAAATTTTGAAAGCTAACTTTATAATAAGCATTTGTTTCCTTGTTGTAAATCCAACCTGGATGCTGCATATCTGTAAGAATCATTTTTTATGTATATTCCAATATGTAATATCAGGAATGAAAATAAATTATCTCAGAAATTATGACTGAAAAGAGAGTTTCCACTTCACTAAATTGATGGAATGATCGAAAAGATCAGAATTGAAATTATAAGACTAAATTTGACGAGTCGTCTGTTTCACTTTTTCATTCCTATCCTTCCAAATTGGCGTGACAATTATTGTGTCAATCAAATAAAAGACGACAATTTTGGAGCGCAAATTGAAAACTAACCAACAGTACATAAATTACATGTACGCTTGCATTTTTTCACCATAATTTCATGATAATCTGATCGTTCACAGAGTTTCTGAAGCATTGAACATAACAAATAGTTGTTATCCATACATCCAGCATGTCTACATAGGCCACAACTACCAGCACATTCTACTGCTAAAATTGCCTTAAATGTGACATCTGTTGTTGTACATTGACCTTTTTCTGCAATCGCACGACAATTCAGGACAGAATCTGCAAAAAGCAGAAATAATACTTGAAATGATTTTGAAAAATTAACAAATCAAGATATGATTTTTTTTTTATTATTTCTTTTAATAAATCATATTAAGACTAGAAGAAATCAATCAACTGCTAAATCAGCAACGAAATCTTATTATATTTGTATCACATTTGTGTAAAATTAAAAATTATAATAATAGCAAAATTATTAGAAGACATTTGAAACAAATCTTTCTTATCAGCACACATGAAATCTGGATGTTGACAACAACTGCGACATTGTTTCCGACATTCTTCGACAATATACGATTTCAAATTCGTACAACGTGCATTCACTGTTGGACTGTAAAAAAAAGAAACAAAAAAAAAATGGTATAAATTTGAAAAATATAAAAGATTGCAAAAAGTCGATTTTGTTGAAAAGTTTTCATAGATGACTTGATAGAAATGAAAATTGAAACGAACAAAGCTTCATTGACTGGAAATGCTTCCTGACAAATCACATCAACTTGTACATTGGAACATTTTGTTGCAGAAAATTCATCCGAACATGGAGATATAGCTGATTGAATTGTTGGAACAAAGAAAAAATATAATATTCCGTACAGCATTTTTTGATGATTCATGAAAAATCCTATAAATGACAAAAATACTACTTGTTCCGAAGAACAATTCATAGTTTGAATGAATGTAATTTATTAATTTATTTAACAATTCTACTATGAGCTATTTTATAATCAAGAATACTTATGTTAAATTCGAAAAGAATTCATTTGATACGAGAAGAATGTATGGTTGAATTGACTTTGTATTCAATAAATATCATTGCCTGACAGATTCAAGAAAAAAAAACAGAAATGAAAAAATCATCGAACTCATAAATATAGTGGGAAGATAGGACATTGAACTCAATAGAATTATTTTTTAACATTGAACTTGATATTTCTGTTTTGATGTAAATAATTCTTTAGTTTAAACAGTTTTTTTTTGATTTGTTTTTAATTGGTGATAATAATAATAGAAGTGATGAAGATGATAACGATAATAGTGATATGCTAGTGCTGATAATAAAGCTTTTAGCATCAGTTATCAATGATACGGTGCGTATTCCAGTAACTATCATATTTATTATTAACATTATGACTTATGTATTTTCTTTTGAGAAATATTCCAACTGGAACATATTTGTTGCATAATGGTGCACCGTTGCCTTTCAACAATCCGTTATTTAAAACAAACTCGGTGGATGTTAAAGCTTTCCCTTTCATAATTTCTTTTCTTTTCTGCTCGATGCGAGTGAAAGTGTTGTCGCGAAATCCTAGTGATTATCAGCGAGAAACAAGGAATGATATTTATAAAGGTAGGTATATTGTCATTTTCATCTTCATTAACCTGAAGCTGAATACCGTAAATGATTACCAGATGGACTCAAATAATGGAAATAAGTACTATTAGAGAAGTGCTATAAATAAGCATTAATTAGATGAATATAGTAAACAAATATTATCACTTTGAGCTTTATTAAAACACTTTTTTTTTGCTAAATATCCCAGAATCCGAAAATAATTGAAGAGAAGTTATAATATCCAATCATTCAGATGAAATTCTCGTGCAAATCACATTTTTTATTTTTACAAATTTTTAATTTCAGCTCCTCGAAACTTCAAATTGTCGGAGGATCCGTTTCAGGTTCAAGTGGAGTATACACGAGCTCTGAATGCCGCTAAATTAAACAGGTAAATGCACACCAGTTAATAGCTGATTTTTTATCAACTTACTAATAATTCAAGTTGTTAGTATAGTGTTTATGTATGTGTTTTTCCAAATAATTTCAAAATCCGACTTTTTTGCAGACGATTGCTATCTAATAAAAAATGATGCGAGATGCTAGATATCATTTCATATTTCTACAGATTAGATAATTTTTTGTATCGAAACTGTTGTTTTTTGAGAATTCTTTTTTTATCCGAACGATAGTCAAGACACTATATAGAATATTCACCAGGAAAAAATGTAGTTTTCGAGTTTTCATTGCATGATAAATAGTTCTCATTTGTGCTCCTCGATTTCATTTGACATTTAAATAAGATTCTAGCAATTCATTGTTTTTAGGGTCTTCGCAAAACCATTTGTTTCAAGTTTAGATGGTCACAATGACGGTGTTTCAGTGCTTTGTAAACATCCTCTCAGGTTCGCTTCCTATTTTTTTTTTTTTTTTCAAACAATGAAATGTAATTTAATTGCTTAGATTAGTTTAACAATATTTTGCAAGTCTAAAAATAATCGTAAACTGCTTTTAGATTATCAACGATTTTCTCTGGTGGCCGAGATGGTCAGGTACGAATATGGAATTTACCACTTCATAAATGCTTGGCAAAAATACAGGCGCATATTGGGCCTGTTAATGGTAATACTTTATGAATTTTCAAAGCGTAGTTGCTTTACTAATTTTATTTTCTATAGTTTTTCTTAATTCATTCTTTTTTTTTCTTTCTTTTTTTTTTTTTTTTTTTTTTTTTAATCAAGAGAATATATTGTTTAAAAAAAAAAACTTATGGGACATTGATAGTTTATTCTTTTGTCCTGAATAATTTATAACTTAAGGGATTTCGTGCGATAACGTTTCGGGTGAAACCTTTATAACTGTTGGACACGATTCACAGCTAAAACACTGGAAATGTCCGGATCCGATTGAAAGCGATTTCTCAGAACCTGTACATTCAATTCCCCTTAATGGTGTTGCTTATGCGGTGTCGCATATTGTGAATAGTGCTGACTACGCTACATGCGGTGAAGGTATCCAAATATGGAATAAATTAAGGTAAAGTGAACAAATGCTAATAAGTATATTTAATTCTTATTTTGAACGGTTCATTGAAGATTTTGAGTTTTTATCAAAAAATCCATGCTTCAGAGATTCTCCGATTCGAATATATAATTTGGGTGTTGATTCAGTTTACACAATTAAATGCAATCCTGTCGAACCAGATATCATAGTGGGTTGTGGTAGTGATCGGACAATTGCTTTATTGGATACAAGGCAGAAATGTCCATTAAAAAAAGTGAGTTCTTTTAAATTTGATTTGATTGCATCAGTTGAATTCTTTTCTAATAAAATGGACGAATTCACTGACTAATTAAGGATATTTATATTATCACTGGCAAACTTGCTTTTGAACTTATTTTCTTTCTAAAAGATATTTCATTCAGGTGAAGATGAAGTTACGTCCAAATGCAGTAAGCTGGAATCCAATGGAAGCTTTTACATTCACGGCCGCAAACGAAGACTACAAGTAAAATCAGCCTTCATATTTCTATTTCATCATTATTATTGGACATAAACTATTTCAGAATTCATTAATTTTCCTTTGGATTTCTATTCTAGCTTATATACGTTCGATATCCGGAAGCTGACCGATCCTCGACGCGTATACAAGGGTCACACAAATGCAGTGATGGATGTTGATTACTCACCCACAGGAACTGAATTTGTTTCTGGAAGTTACGATCGTTCGTTAAGAATATTTCCTGTCGAATCGTTTAGCAGTAGGTATGATTTTATTTGAAGGCAATTGTCTTCTTTTTTTTTTCTCTCACTCTTTCTGTTCAAAAATTGAAGGATATGGTAATTGCAATTGCAATCAATACTAATAAGATTTTTAAGGGAAATATATCACACCAAACGAATGCAGCAGGTGCTTTCTGTATTATGGTCATTAGATAATAAGTTTGTGTTATCTGGTTCCGATGAAATGAACATACGCTTATGGAAAGCAAATGCGAGTGAGAAATTAGGCCCGGTATGTATTTTATTGGTATACTCTTTGTATAAAAACTAATCACACATTGAAATTATTTTGATTTTTTGCAAATATTTAGAATTTTGACAGGTTTGAAATTTCGATTAATTTTATTTCAGTTAAATTAATTTTATTCCAGTTACATCGACGTGAACGTGCTTCACTTAATTACAATGCGCGGTTATTGGAAGTTTATGGTGAACATCCTGAAATTAGGCGAATCGTGAAGCGTCGTTTCGTCCCGCGATCAATCTACACGTATTTTTTTTTTTTTTTTTTTTCTTACCAATGGTGCTTAATTCCATTTGTCAAAAGAATGCGTGATTTTTGAGCGAATTTATAAACTTATAACTTTCTGGACAACTTCCGTGTTGATTGCAAATTCCAAACTTAATATTTACACTTCATTTTCCATTATTTCATCAAAGATTTTCTTTATTTTAGTGCTACAAAGGAGCACAAGGCGATAAATTTGTCGCAACGACGCAAAGAAGAAAACAGAAGAAAACATTCAAAACCTGGTGCTGTTCCACATATTCCGGAACATTTGAAACATATAGTAAAGGAATCTGATACACTATAATCGTGAATTTGTGTAAAAAATTAAGACTCATTTTTTAAAGGAGTATTTACTTTAACTGTTAAGAAATTAGGATTACATGAAACTTCAAAAAAATAAAGCAAATATATAACTGAGAAAAAGAATAAGCAAAATTTTTGTTTTTATATCAAAAAGTACAATTTCCGGTAAAATTTGTTACTTTAATTGTATTTGTTTCGCCAATTATTTGGACGAGCGATTTTCCATTAAAGAAAAAAGTGAATTTTTTCTTTTTCTCACTAAATAAGGCCAAATGTTCAGTATATTTTATGTTCACAACGTGTGGGTTCATTTTTTACTATATTTTATTGTTACTGTTCGAAAGAATTGTTGCATATGGTTATGTTAATTGAGCTTGATAGCTCCCTATTTGCAAATTTTATTAAAATTTGCCACAATTATTGGTCTTTTGGCTCAATATAGACTAGAAAAGTGAAATAGAATTGCATCAATTGAATAATTAACAAAAACGAATTTAAAAAAAAAGTACAAAAAAACTGGACTTTGAAGCGGCTGGAGTGATGATTTGTACTGCTGTGATAATATAAAGTTGAAATATATAACTATATACAATATAATATTTGCATCTCAGAGATCGATTAATACTAATAAGACGAATAGACAATTACATATAACATACAAAAATCAAATTTGATTATCTTATATGTCAAACCTGCGATATTCATAAAAAGTATGATATTTTTTGGCTTTTAGCTATTCAACACATTCGAAATCTGTTCATTTTCCTCAACAAAAGTTTTGCTGGCTAAATTAGCTTCACTGTGTCGATTAATCGTAGCAATTCTTTGCAGGATTTTCGGATCTTCTTGCCATTCAAATAGTTTGGTTTTGTCAATCTAAATATTAAAATCTAATCTAAAAAGAGCAGCATCGATTTTTGAGAAGTAATTGTTTTATTTAGGGAATTTTTATGTCTGTAGCTATAAATCTTATGTCTGAAATATTCCGAACTTTCGGAAATCTTTCTTTGATGCCAGGAATTCTTGTACCTTTAAGCGATCCATAGCTTGATTGATGAAAGCATGAATGACATGATACCTCGGTCGGGCATTAAATCTAAACTTTTAAAATTTTTTGGAATGTTTCCATAATTTTCTAGAGAAACTCAGGAAAAATCTCAGAAAAATCGAACAAATTTTTCTTTTCAGAATGAAATAGAAACTAAAAAATACGCAGTTTGATCGATGATATCAAGAATTTTCTCAAATTCTGATGGGGAATCGCCAAGGAGTAGTTGTTTACCAGGACCACGTATGAATTTTTTCCATTCTCCAACTAACAGATATTCTCTTCTAGGATCATGGATAAGCCATGGCAAACTTCCTGGAATGAACATTTGCTGCTTGACAAAATCATAATTATCGATTTTTTATTTTTTTAGCTTTTGTAATTCTCACCGAGAAGCAAGGAATTCGAAATCTAAATTTAAAATCCAAATTTTTATCATGCATATTTTGTTTTAAGAAATATTTCACTTTCCATGTTCCTAACACTTGGATTACATTTTCCTATTATTGATTTTAAAGATTTATTAAATCATTTTTAAAGAACAAAATTCTAGAAAAGAAGCCAATAAGCGGAAAATTGAGAATCACAACAAACAAAGTGAAATTACGTGAAGTTATTGTAAAATAAACATTCCAAAAATAAGAAGAATATACGACATATGGATTTTTTGAAATTCTCTTACCGACGATCATTTCAATGATCATATAGAACCATGATTCTAGATCATCTTTTCGACATTGTTCCGAAAAATTATGTGCATTCAAGGGTGCATAATATATTGTGCCCATTAAACTAGCCGTACTTCGCCGTTCAACTAATGTACCATTTTCACGACTATATTAATATTTTACAGAATTTACACTCTTATATCATATAAAAAAGCAATTCTACTTATTTTAGGAGTAATTTACAAAGTAAGTAAAATATTAAACTAATAAAGAATAAAGTAAGAGAAGGAATTAATTGTCATAAAGTTGAAGTAATGTGCCATATCTTTCGTGTTTCTATATTATATAACTAACATGAATCTTCGAGCAAAACCAAAATCAAGCATGTAAATCAATCCCATGTTTTCCTTCCCAATACAAAAATTATTTGCTTTAACATCACGACAAAGCCAGCCGTTATCATGAAGCGTTTCAATACGTTTTAATGTTTGAGATGCAAGTTTAAGCGATGTTGAGAGACTGAATCTGAAATGAAATGAAATGAAATGCAACAAATCGAAATCAAGTATTTTATTTACCAAATTTCAGAAACAGTTCTTTAATAGTAGCAAAAGCAGACTACTAAGCATGCTGAGAGTGAAGAATTCAGTCAAAAATTTCTCAAAATATCAAGAAAGATGAAATTTGGAGAAATGATAAACATCTTACAGTTATGCAGTACTTTCGCATTTTCTTTTTAAGAAATTTTATTTGCATATTTTAGTTCAAAGATCATTTCTCGTAAAAATCCGAGAGAAAAACAATGAAATGAAAATGAAATAAGCAATTTCCCTAGTTTGATTAAGATTTATCAAAAAATAGAAGATGATTTTTTTGAATATGAATCAAAGTTCTCATTAACTTTTTTTCCGGTATTGAGCGTCTCAGAAGTTGCAAATCTGGACCAACCAATTCCATGATAATGTATTTATAAAATGGTGTTCTACCAGCAGCAATTAAACGTGGAAATCCCGCAGTAATATTCTGACGATTAAGTTGTTTTAGCACTAATGCATCCAATTTCAATACAGGTCTATAATTGATGAAAATCTTTTTTCGGCATCGATATTTGGATGGATAGTATTAAAATCATCGTATCATGGGAGAAGTATGTTTGAATGGTGGAATTCATAAGCAGATAATCTATTCAAAGGTTTTTATTCAGGAATTAAGGAGAGAACAAAATTCTCCGTCTGATTGTTTTTCGGACTCATGCCCAATATTTAATTAAGCAAAACGCGTACTTATGATGAACGTGTTGCAACAAAAGCATGTCTTTCGACTAATTTCAATTATTTAAATGTTCATAATGGTCATATCATTTGTTTTTTTATCATATCTATTATAAGATATCCCAAGATGTAAAAGCCCTATTGCAAAAATGACCTTTTTGATCCAACTGTTCGTTCAGTCTTCATCGCATATTGCATACAATTTCCGTTGATGACATAAACTTTGCTAAAGGGTCCATTGTAGAGCTCTGATTCAATATGATATTGTTTACCCTTCAATGTGACCTCCGAACCAACAATTGGCATTTTATCATTATTTTCATTCCCCATTAATACCGAAATTTCGCCTTACGGAATCCAACAGCTATGCAAGACCATCCAGGATGAACATAAATAATCAAAATGATTGCTTCAGAAAAGTCAGCGTTTTAAAACTTTTGAAACTAGAAATATTATGCAAAATGATCAATTCGTCGACTCCTCGCGAAAACAGTGTTGTTTGTTAAGTATTTTTCCCAAAAAAACAGGTCATTCGACCGATCAATCCCAAACGACGATCTAGCCAAATAAAGAAAATACTTGAATTCTGGTTAGCTCAGAACAAAGAAGCTTACAACATTTGCACATGATGGACGTTATACGTTAAAGAATGATAAAAATCAAACATTCGAATCATTTCTTCAGGAGATGTGCTCAGAAACGAAAAAATTATATTTTGAAGTTGAATAGTTGAGATTTAGAATATGCAAGTTCTGAATATGCATCGAATTAATTAAGCAAAAATTTATTTTTGCAAAATAACAATTGACATTCCAGCTGTAATTTTTGAATAAAGCTTTAAGCAGAAAAAGTAAACATTTCATTTAAAAAGTAACGATTGAAGACATAGGAATTCAAAAAGAAAAGAAAAAATTGATCAAGTGATTCAATTCTCATATTAACTAGCTTTTGGATTTGAAACAAGTGGTTGATCAAAACAATAAGTGATCCTTTGAATTTACCTATAAAACTCTTAGCTTACATAATTTTAATAGTTAACAAACAATAAAAATAATTTTATCAAAATTTAACAAGGTCTATTATCACGTGTACGTTGTCGTGGTGCGCTTTTAATAATGTTGTCCACACGAAGAATCTGAAGTTATAGAAAATTTTTTATTTAGAAAAAATTCGTAGTTCAAGCTTTTAAATTCAAACATTTACACTCTATGAATATTCCCTACGATGAATATATAATCATAGCATGTTACATACATTCATTGTTCCGAAAAAGAATTCAAACGTCTTACCTGTTCAGCCGCTTCTGCTGCACTCGAGACCATACACAACTTTACACTGAACGATTCGATCAGACCCTTTTCAATAACATCCACCGGCTCGCCTTTTTCAATATCTGTAAATTTTTATGAAAATATGAACTACTATTATCTATTAATTCCCATGAACTCATCGACAGCAGTGTACAATTTTTGTTACTGAAAGCTAAAATATATCTAACACAGCTATTCTCAGCAACAATATATATAAAGATGACAATATAAACTCAAAATCTTTTTTATCTGTGCATATTATTTTTCGAATTGTTACATACACATTTGTAGATAAGATCAGAATTATCCTACTATATTTAACCATAATCTTTAGACATATCCAAAATCAAAAACTGCTATTCCTAAATGCATAATTACAGACCAAAATAAACTAACCAATTCCCATGGAATGATTGCCATTGCTATGGTAAGCACGTAACTTCGATACGATTTCTGCACTGTCCAGTCCAGCATTATCGCAAATGTAAATTGGTATCTGCGTCAGTGCACGAGCAAACGCCTCAACAGCAAGCGACTCCTTTCCAGCAATCTTAATTTCAGAAACTTACTATATGAAGCATTTGAAAAAACAATCAAATTTATTCATAATTTTGAAATCATGCTTCCATTAATGATCAGTTGATAAGATAATTAAAACTAGTATTATTAATACCTTCTGACTTTCGGACATCGCTGCAGTGCTCATCAAAATTTCAGACGCTCCCGCACCAGCGACTGTGCGTGCTTCTTTAACATGAGTCACTAAGACACACAACACGTCATGAAGTGATCGTTCTGCTTCATCAAGAATTTGTTGCGTAGAACCACGAATAACAATACTACATGCCTCGCCTGCAAAAAACAGTAATAATACACATAATTGAATAAATCATAAATTAGAGACTGAGAGCGTCTTCAAAAACCTACTTAAAATATGCAAAATAACTTTAATTGATTACGAAAAGACAATTATTCGAAAAATCGTCACGAATATTTTACAAAGATATATCATACCAATAGGAACACCAGAAAATCGCAGCAATCGATCTTCACCAACCATAACTTCCTCGATAAGATTACAGGAACCAAGTTTAACTAATTCAGGTGAATCAAATGTTGACACAATTTCACCACCTATAAAAAGAAATATAGAAGACCTTAATTATAGATAAAAATAAGGTTTGATGATTAGAAATAGGAGAATAATATACCAAGAACAAGAGCAAGTCTTTCGATTCCTTCAAAGTCGGCATGTTCGATAGCCATGATACCGGCGTCGGCAAACAGTTGCTCTGGATAGTTATAAATCAACTGTCGATTGATAAATACATTAATTTTGTGTGCTATGATTTTATTTACCTGCAACAAATTTAATTTCAGGTTATATAAATTAATTTAAAAAAAAGATTTTCAAATTATTTAAAATATAAATCAACCTTGTCTTTCATTTTCTGTTTTTCAGCAACTTCCAGTTCTGCAACTTTAGCTACAGAATCAACACGAACTCTTGAACCGAATATTTTTACCTGGAAATTAAATACTTCCTTCCAATAGAATTATATAAATTTTTAAGAAAGGAAACAAAGTTTCAAACTGATTTAAGAATGGCAAGCGTCACTAGTTGTGAGCAAGCATGTTTCTATGAACCAGAGGTTGTAAAAATTCAGAATTCTTATGTAAAAATAACTTAAGAAAATGGGAAAAAACGTTACAATGAACTATGAAATAACAAATCTTAATTTACAACTTGCTAATACCATTTCTATAATATCACTGCCAAATTACAGTTGCAGCTTCGAATTTTCTGTTAACCATTAAGTGCACAAACCTTATCGGTATCCATCGGTGTGTTAGCAATCAGAATTCTTGCGTTTTCAATTTTTTTTGGTTGATACATGCCCGGACGTTTTTCAAGTAAAAACCCTTAAAATCAAAAAATGAATTGCAAAAAGCAAAATTCTAATACTGACAAAAAAAAAATTTGCCAAAAAATATGTTACTTCTGCTGAACAGTTACTACTGTCTTTGATATCGACAGCGAACACGCCGAGAAGTTATGATTTACCAGGAGAATCGACCTCGCAGATGAAGTTATCAGCGAGGGTCTGCTCTTGGATTTGTAATAAAATACTATCTAATGCTAAAAAAGTTCGTTTCTTACATCTAAAATACTTTTTTTCTCATTACATTTTTTATTCTAACCTTCATCCAAGTAACTATCATCCATTGAACCACCCAATTTTTTGATAATCTGAATTGACTCCAGACATCCAGAACCTTTCAGACGCAAAACAGCATCAACGGCAAGTTGAGCAAAATGTTCTTTATGTTGGGCCAAAATTTTGGAGCCCAGTGTTGTTCGAGCTATTTTCAATAAATCATCACGCATATCTGCTGGATTAGAAGTTTTTGCGGACGAACGGAGCGCATCTTGAGCAATTTTTAAAGCCCGGCGATAACCAGCAATGATTATTTGCGGATGAATGCGTGCAGCAATCAATCGTTCGGCTTCTTTCAATAACTCAGCAGCAAGAACGGTCACTGATGTTGTTCCATCACCCACTTCCGAATCTTGTGTCATCGAAATTTCTAAACAAGAGAAAATTCTATTGTTAAATGAAAAGAAAAAAAAATCAATTCAAGGCCAAAATTAATGAATAACTATGATTTCAAATTTCGAGCTTCGTTTTGCATTTTTAGCAGATTTGTATTGTCATATCCAAAAGCCATAATCTTATCAGAATTGCTATCTTGAATGAGTAATACTCTGAAATTCTAGCTGCTAACTATCTCAATCTCTTACCGACGAGAACTTTCGCAGCCGGATTGTCAACGCCAATGGATTTCAAGATAGTAGCCCCATCATTCGTTACTTGTACTTGCTGTGAATCACCTTCACCGCACAGCAAAATCTTATCCTTAAACGGATTTTGGAAGCGTGGATTTATGAAAAAATATATCTTATAAAAAAATAACAAACTGAAGCTTGCAAGCCTGAACATTTGGTAGCTAAGCTATACAAGAGGTCAGTATATATTCAAACAATCTCAAAATCGTCGTACACGATCTTGGCAAATTATTATATTCAATAAGCTTTCAACATAAAGATGAATGAACAATTTTTTCAAAATATAATGAACCGCTTATCAATTTACGTGTAACAAGAAACTTACCATTCCCTTAGGTCCTAATGTAGACTTTACTAAATCACCAATGGCGATAGCACCAACAAATGACGACAGGCGTGCTCCTTCACCTCGTTCTTCCTGAGCATTTGGTTTTAATATCTGCACTGGAAGCATGACTGCAGCGAATTTTATCCTGGAATATTTTAATTGAAGTAAAAAAAATCCTGGAATACCTGAAAGCGAAATAAAAACAAGATAAAAGCACGGAAAATAAGAAAGGATTGGAATCAGTTTAATAATGATTAAATTTTGTGCTGTCCTTAAGTCAAACAATACAGTTTTTCGTTATAGATAAATGAAGGAGAGGAATTTTGTGTAATGTATCATCAACATCAAAACGTGAATGATACACGTGCATCTCTCTCATTTCATCAATCTTTTGCAATATCCCATCTAAAGAATTTACCTTCATTTTTAGGACAGAATTTTTGGATTAAATAGAACTGATTCGATTGGAATGCGTTAAACAAACGTAAACTGAATATCATTTATAAGGATATCTTCTTCGGATATAGCAATCCATGTCAAGCATAAACTTACACTCTTGTCTTCTCACTCAGTATCTACATTCCTTTGATGTTACCTTTTTAATTTCTCAGTGTAAAGATTATATTACTGTAGAATATACGAGAATATGTGAAGTCATACAGCTATCCGAGAACGACTGGCATAATCTTGGATAAGGAATGGACTCTCGACACGGTATTATAGAATTATTCCAGTAATGCTGCATTAATTGCACAATCTCCTTAATCTGTGTTCTCAAAATTATAGCAGTGTGTCCTTTGACCCCGCATGATCCTAATTCTCCAGCAATCATTACCTGATAGAAAATGTCCCGAAATCTATGTTAAATCTCATTATGTTTGCTTATCAGATTACATTAAACTTAACATTATCTACTGTGATAAGTTATACTCGGAATTAAAATCCATATAACTTAAACGAGTGGAAAGCCTAATGTTTCATTTTATCTAAAAGAATATGAACCAAACTCTTCACCGTTTGATCCGAATACTTAGATTTGATTATTCGCAATAAATCAGTGAAGAACCCATAGTTTGTTAGAAATGTAGTAGAGGTGGGTAACATCGTGTGCTATTATGGTACCGACCAAGAAATACTGCAATGCAAATAATACTTCTCATCGACTTGTGTTTTCATCAAATTCAAAAGAAATATGGGTCAAATTAATCGAGATCTTAATATTTGTGGCCAATCCGTAAGGGATCTAGGATTTATGACTGGTTTACTAAAGGTACCTGTAGCAAAAATGAATGATGTTGATTTATGTGATGTTGCCAGAAAGTTATACTGCCAAAAGATGTCTCAGTGCGAACATGATTTCTTCCTGTTTTCTGGATATTTTAGAGGCTAACATCAGCTTAAAATTAGACAGAGACACTGGTATTAATTTATAAGATAAAGCCCAAGTGTTTTAATGATCAGTAAAGAAGCTCATGAAGGTGATTGCATAACGCGAAAATCGATGTGTACCATAAAACAGTTTTATTTTCATATCTTATATGACGATCATTTCGATATGTTTTGGTCAGTCGAGTTTTGTAGGGATCTTTATTCCTGCAGTAAAGTATAAAACAACATTATAAGACTATAAGTGATATAGACTTTAGTTATTGATATCATTCGCTATTATAATTTGAAATATTTGCTACTAAATACGTACTACATATAATGTAGTACCAAAAGAAATTTTAATAAAATAATAGAATGATTACAGGAGAACGAGAAGATGGAAAGGAATATGAAAGATTTGTTTGAAAAGTCTGGTGTAGTTACGGTACCGATAAATCCTCCTATAAGCAAAAATGGTCCACGGTTAGTCAATGGACGTTCATATTCGCAAAACATTAGCAAGCTAATATATGGAAGCTAAAAACACAGGATCATAAAATATTGGAGATGAAAATCATGAGTGTCGTGAGCTTTTCCAGGGATATCAATCCTATAATTAAGTGCCAAGTTATCATTAGGCAAGAGAGATGATTTGTCCGAAACTTTCATCCCTTTTTGCAAATTTTGCAGGTTGCTTGTAATGATTATGAAAGATATTTATATATTTAGAATGACACGACATATTTACTGGAGAAAACGATCCTTCGAAAAAGGGCTTCATTCGGACACTGCGCAATCTACAGATACCACTGTAGCAGCGTCAACTTCTAGTACCAATGATGCAACATCTTCGTCAAAAGTTTCTGACAAAAAATAAATTCTTTCCGTTACTCAAGTTTTATAAATAGCTTTTTTTTCGTAAAACCTTGTAAATATTGAAAAATCTTTGAAAAAACCAGTCTTCCACAATTTTTTTTATCGCAGCTTATGTCAACAATGCATATTTGTTATGGTTTACACATCACATTTGGTATATTTTGATGGGATCACGATAGAAATCTTTTTATAAAATATAGGATTTTGCAGGATATGATAACGAGTAGTGATATTATATCAGCAATTAATAGAATTTATGATGATCCAGAATCTGTTAGTCGGTATTTGTTTGATTTGCTGCGTTCTCCACATGATGATAACGATTTACAAGGCGAGGTAGATTTTACATTCAAAATATAACGATAAATTTGAAGTTTTAGGAAAAAAGTATTTCCGTTATATTGGTGCGTTTGTACTTGATACAGTGCTGATATGAGATGAAGCTTACCGTGACGACTAATAATTCTTCTTAGTAGATTTGATTATTGCATATTCTTTCTATATAGTTTCATATAATCTGAAAAAAACTACGTTTTTAATCACACAATATTTTCAGTCGTACATTCGGTAGAAAGATTCAAAGCGGTTGAATATAGTTGCATTGAAAAGTGCTATTTTATTTCCACAGATTGGTCATTTTCATGATTGAGTTCCTTTTTTTTTCAGCTTATCGATTTACTTGGTTTTGAACAGTTCGACTTAGTCGGTAAAATTTTATCATCGAGGCAAAAGCTGTTAGATTGTTACAACTCAGTTCGTCAAGATGTTGCTCAAACTACACAACTGGAGAGGATATTGGTGCGAAATTAATAAGGAAAAAGTTCAATTAAATTCGTATTTAGATAATTTAAGCTATCTCTTCCCTCTAATAATGTAGCTTCTATTCTCCTTGAAGATTAGCCTTGTTAGATTTGTGATTATTATTAGAAATAATCTAGTAATTACAAAAATTTCATTTCAATCTTCCAAAAAAGTCCGGACAGTTCGTCCCATTTCAGCAAAAATCACAAAAGCAAAGGAAACAACCGCTGTATTGTCAACAAGTAACAGTTCAATCAAATGCTGATGTAAACATACGTAAAATGACAAGACGAGAGCAGAAGCGTGCTACTAAACAATTGAATAAAATTGCGCAAATTTTAAGCGAAGATGAAAAGCTTGAGTTGGAACGAGCTCAGAACGATATGCTCAAAGAGAGGTCAGAACGAGCAGTTATGCAAACAAAGTCGATTTATATCTTGATAAATTAAACTTTATTTCAATTTTCAGGTCTCAAGAGTTGGAAACGGAACGATGGTTAGAAACACTGCGTGAAAGTAGATCAACTGTTCTACGTGAACGTTTTCCATATGTATACGATGCATCCCTTGAATCCGAACATACTTTCATCATTGTCGACGGATTGAAGGTTGTATTTCTGGATATTGTTCGGCGATATATAATTGACATTTGTATGACTAACATAGTTATTAAATAGTGAGAAATAAATAGTAAATGAAGAAATATGGCAAGCCCTTTTTGTATATTTTGTTGACATGTTTTTGAGCGTGTACAATTCTGAATTAACTGAATATCAAAACTCCATAATTTAAATGCTGAATATAGTATCTTCATAGTTACTTCTCTTATACTAATTAAATTATTAGTGACTGTTTCGTCTTTTCTTACGCAGTTTTGTAAATTTGTATTGAAATCAGCGAATAGTCTTATACATCTGTCACTTTGAAGTAGAGCAATTTTGGGTTATTATACAGTTATATTTTGTAATGCCTCTAACAAAGTATGGAATTCAAATTCTCCATGAATGTACTATTTATAAGGATTTGGATTCGACATTAAGAAAATGACATAGAAAATTTACCGAGTTGTAGTCTTCGTGAATTTACAAATTCGAAAAAGAAAGAAATTAAGAGAATATAAAGTTGTTGATTTTTTTTAAGCGATGTTTGCCGATTAATTCGACACATACAATTCGCGATACTTACGAAGAAGTTCATGTCCCTGCAGGGGATAGATCTCAGATCAAAGGAGTACATCAGATAAATATCGAGGATTTTGATGAGGTCCAAAATATTCTTTCATTATTTGTTGGATATTATAATTTATTTCATTAAAATTTGTTGAAAATTTAGTTTGACTAGAAAATGTTTTTGTGAAGATTTGATTTCAGTTCGTATTTCTTATAAAATTTGATATTTCATTTTTATGTCTTCAGTTAGGAAAGAAATGTTTCGATGGTTTTGAAAAGCTTAATATTGTTCAATCGTTGGTGTTTACGCAAGCTTACAAATCACAAGAAAATTTGTTGATTTGCGCTCCGACCGGTGCAGGTATGATAATTTTATTAGAATAGAGATATTAATTTGGTAGAAATGGACTATTTCATTTAATGTATGTCTTTTTTTTTATTGTTTCAATAAGAATAATTAATTTGAAGCAGTAAGTTTCCTGAACTTCAAGTCTTTTTTTTATAGTCAGATTTTAAATAAGAAATTTGATACAGAAAACCACCAAGAAGGTTAAATCCTTGTAGGTCAACAGGATTGTAATCTGTTTTTCAAGTAGATGGAATTGAAATATTCCATTGAAATTTAAATTTTTAGGCAAAACGAATATTGCACTGTTAGCAATTTTAAACACGGTACATGGTTACATGAACAATGGTGTGATTTGCAGAAATGACTTCAAAGTATGATTTTGTTAACTGATAACATGATGAAATTATGAATACTATGTTTATGGAAATAATCTGATTTTTCGCATCAAAATGTTATTGTAATATCTTAATCATTTTATAAAATTCATCGTTTCTGAAAATTTTGTCAAAAATTTCCAGAACTGTTGCAGATTGTTTATATCGCCCCAATGAAAGCATTGGCAACTGAAATGACAATGAATTTTGCAAAGCGACTAGCTCCATTAAATTTGCGTGTGCGTGAACTAACTGGTGACACAGCACTTTCAAGGAAAGAAATTGCTGAAACACAGGTAGAGAAGTGTTTTTATATAACTCGGAAAAATGAAATTAAATAAGAATAGACAAAAATTTAAGTATTTAAAAGGAAGAACTAAGCTTATATTTTGGAGATTGTTAAAAGAATTGATGTGCTCATTTTTTTTTTTTTTTATATGATAAATTAAAGTATTCATTGATATTAGATTTAGGAGAAAGTCATAAATTCGTTGCTTGACATTTCGAATTTCTATGTCAAAACTGGAAAAAATTCAGGAATAACGAAGTTTATCGAATATATTTAGATATGCTTCGATAAACTTGAAAAGTGTCTTCTTATACATTTATTTACTCATTTTTTAAAATAATTTTGGCCATTTGATACCAGCAAGTCAATGACATACACTTACATGTCGCAATACTAGTGATTGTGTTGGATTATCAATGCCTTTTTCATATGACAGAAACTTATGCGAGAAATATCTATTTTCCATAGATGCTTGTTCTCACTCCCGAGAAATGGGATGTTGTGACACGGAAAGCTATCGATTTACCATTCATAAAAATGGTACGATTATTGATTATCGATGAAATCCATTTATTACACGATGATCGGGGGCCTGTGATTGAAACCATTGTAGCAAGAACGCTTCGTCAGGTTCGCATTTGCATTAATTTTTTTTTTTAAATCTCTTATATTTGTTTTAAGTGTACCACTTTTCTCTTAAAGATGATACAAATATAAAATTCATTGAGGTTGATGATCTGAAATAGTTATATCAGCTTTGTTCTATTTCTTACGAAATTTAAATAACATCTAAAATTTGATAATTTATGTGCAGTAGTCGATAGTGACGTGAGCAGTTCATGTGAGTATAGTAAAGGATTTGTACTATTACAAAATTATTATAATTATTTCATCTGCAGATTTCCGGTTATATGTCACTAATTTTAGGTCGAAATAAGTCAGCAAGGTGTTCGAATTATCGGACTTTCTGCTACGTTACCCAATTACATCGATGTTGCAAAGTTTTTGCATGTGAATCCTCGCAAAGGGATGTTTTTCTTCGACGGCCGCTTTCGACCAGTTCCACTTTCACAAACGTAATATTTATCGATTTGGTCATTTTCTCTATTTCGATTTTTTGAAATTGCAGCTAAAAGATTCAAATTCAAATAATCGGAAATTGTAAATATTGCTATAAGATGCATTAAATAGAAATGAGGATTTATAATGCAATATACAGTTAATTACGCGATTTTTGATTAAATCTTTGTAAATACAGCACTTTTTTTAGTTTTATTGGTGTTCGTAATCCGCAAAATACAGGACCAAATCTAATGCGTGAAATGGATGAAGTGTGTTACGAAAAAGTGCATCAGTTTGTGAGTAAAGGACATCAGGTTCTTGTTTTCGTAACTGCGCGTAATGCTACAACAAAATTAGCTATGACTTTCCGAGATGAAGCTGCCAAAAAGGTTTTATTCCTATATATTTCATATTTTTGTGCTATATATTTCTATCCAGCATTATATCTAATAGTATATATTATACTGAATGAATTATAAAAAACATCATTATCCTTTATAAGCTTTGAAATCATTTTATTTCTATTTTTATTGATAGTTGACTATAAATATCTTTATGAATTTCAAAAACCAATGATTTAGGGAGAATCAAATCATTTTTTACCGGCAAGCATTGGTTCACCTCAGTACATTAGTGCGATGAAATCGGTAACTCACAGATTTTCTTTTTCATGCACGTTTTAAAAGATATGAGCTACATTAACTGCAAATGAATAAACATATGAATAGACAGATGTCGTTAATAGAAAGACAGCGACAGCAAACAATCGCATCTTTTAAACCATTATGTATGAAACTGCACCGTTCTGATATTAAAAAAATTTCGTCAAGAAAGATACAACGGTGATAATAAATCCCAGCAAAATTTAACAGACATACGTATCGGCAGCGCAAACGAATCCAACTAAAGAAAATATATATTTTCAGATGCAAAATTGCAAGAATGGTATTTTAACGGAATTTTTCCGCCTTGGCTTTGGTATCCATCATGCTGGCTTACCGCGCCGAGAACGTTTGATGACTGAAAAGTTCTTCGCTAATGGATATATTACTGTGCTTTTTTGTACTTCAACTCTTGCCTGGGGTATTAATTTGCCGGCGCATGCTGTTGTCATTCGGGTGGATTTTCAGTCTTCATTTGGGATCAAATTTTTTAATTTTTGTTTTAACTGGTAGAATTTTGAGTTATGATGAAAGACTAGAGATTCACCGTGTTATCGTGAAAAATTAAAGACTATTATTTAAAACGCAAGCTGTATTTCAAGAATCAAAAATTTGCTGCAGGTGAGAAACCTCAAGAAAGAACTAAAAATTGAAAAACCTCAGATTGAATTGTTCAAACAGACAGCGATTGAAAAGTTGTGTAGTTTATATGGCCACATAAAGATTTCAAGATTTATGAGATTTTTACAAATTTCAAATCTGATTATGCAAAATCTTTTAGGGCACTGAAATCTTCGATGTTCAGAAAGGCGCTTTCTGCGATATGGGCGTTCTCGACGTGCAACAAATTTTTGGTCGAGCTGGCCGTCCACAATATGAAAGTTCAGGTAAATAATAAGGATCAGGCTTTTAATCAGCCAAAACTGAACCACTAATCGTATAATTACATTACAAACACTCATTTACGGCTCATTTAATTTTTGATACAATTTGATGGATATTGTACTGAATTACTATTATTTATAGGCTTTAAAACTCAATTCATTTATTAAGTGGAGGAATTATAGGGCATGGCATAATCATAACATGGAAGAAGAGTATGCCACAGTATTTGAATATGCTGCTTCGCCAAGTACCTATTGAAAGCAAATTTATGTCACGAATTTACGATAATCTGAATGCCGAAATCTCTTTAGGTTCATTTTTTTTTTAATGATATACCCCAAATATTTCTACTATGCAGTGACAGCTTTTATTAGTACTTTTAAAATTTCCTTATTCCAGTCTCTTTTTTATTTCCATTCCCGAAGTTTATTTAACAGTAAGCCCGAGTCAAATTTACTTCGTAGATAACTTCATAATAAATTGCTATTAATGGGTTCCCTTCTTCTGTTTGCATTATACTATAATATTAATGTTTATCGTACACTGAAATACTTTAGATTCTCCTTTCCACAATTATGAATAGAAATAAGAATCTAGAATGTTTCAGGAACAGTGTCAAGTATCGCTGAAGCTGTCGAATGGCTTAAGTATACATATTTTTTCATTCGAGCCAAATTAAATCCTATTGCATATGGAATACCTCGGGAACAGCTAGTACGTGACCCAGATTTATATGAGTATTTAACTCAAATGATGATAGAAGCAGCCGAGAAATTGGATAAAAATCAAATGATTAGATTTGATAGTATGTAAGTTCTAAAACTGTAATTTTTTAGTTTACTAGTGGATGAGTGATAAGAAAATATGAAGTACTAAATTTTTATTTTAGTATCATCGATTGCAATAATTTAAAAAATCCAACTTTATTTAATAGTGCATATGGAACATTATATAAATTATCTTCAGAAATGGTTACGTGGCATCAACAGATCTTGGACGAATTGCTTCGAACTATTATATAAAATATGAAACAGTTGAAGTATTTATGAATGGAGTGGGAGGACTAAAATTGGAAGCGTTTATGAGCGACGATATGATATTATCGCTAATTGCATCAGCAACAGAATTTGATCAAATTAAGGTAAGTTATGTTCCTTATTTTTTATTTTAGTATCAATAGCCTATTCAAGAACTGATGGCCAGTTCTTTTAATCGATTGAAATGTTTTTGGTTCCTTATCTTCATACTAAATCCGGTCAAAAACTTTTTTTTCAGAGTATCAGATTGTGAAAAATATATTTAAAGTTTCAAAAATCTAGTAAAATCGTGTTGATAGAAATGATTTAATGGTTTGTATCCTAAGCTATTTTCTTAGTGAGAAATCCATTCCACGATTAATCGAATTATTAGTAAATGTTCGGCACAATTGTCAGATATTCGTGGCAGTATTGAAAACTTGCATTTCAGTGTCTTATATTTAGTTATTTTGTTTATTTTGATCTTGGATTTAAATTTCTTTCAATTAAGGTGCGAGAAGAAGAAACAATGGAATTAGAAGAACTTGTGCAAACTTCTTGTCCTTTGCGCTTGAAAAGAGGTGCCTTGGCAACTGTGTCTGGAAAAATAAACTGTTTGATCCAGGTAAACAATAAATAAATTGTTTCGTAACGTAAACATCAAGTTCTGTAGATATTGATTGGTTTCTTTACAGGCCTATATTTCGCGAGCATTCATTCGCAATCATTCACTTGTTTCGGAATTAATGTTTGTTCAACAAAATTGTGGTCGACTGTGTCGTGCAATGTTTGAAATAACTTTTAGAAAAGGATGGGCTCAAGCAGCTAATGCAACGTTGACTATGGCGAAGTGTTTTGATAAACAAGTTTGGTCGTTTCAGACGCCATTGAGGTAATTTTCAAAAGTCTGCATTTCATGCATAGCTATCGCAGAGAATTCCTTCATTCTTATTCTTGTTTTCCTGCTCAGTTTTTGCTTTTACTTATCTGAAATAAAAGGTTTATATTCTGACATGAAAATAAGTGGTAAATCAATTTTTTAATCAACTTTACAATTTGTCTTTTAGACAACTCAATGAGCTTATTCGGGCGGACTGGATTCCAAAAATTGAACGAAGGAAGCTTTCTCATTATCAACTCTTTGAAATGAGTGCAAAAGAACTTGGTAAAGAAAGATTCCTTTTTTCTTAAATTTCAATGATTTTATTTACTTAAGTAAAAAATTAATTTACAAATAAAATTGTTTTTTCTCCACTAAAGACTAGTGGAAAGTTTTATTAATCATAAATGAATTTATTTAGGAAATATGTTAAGTTGTGATGGACAAAAAATGTATGAAGCAGTGCGCATGCTGCCGGTAATGTATTTGGAGGCCTCAGTCAAGCCTGTTACAAAGTTTGTAATATTTTTCATTGATCAGCTGGATGATTTTTGCAAGTTTTGAACCAAAAGTTTAATTGCAGTTTCATCATAATTTCAACAGATTTTTTTGCAATCACTTCTCATTTCTAATTTTATTTGAAAGTATTTACATAAGCTTTTTTTCTTAAATTTCTAAATTTCCTGTACTTCGCTAAGGGAATATATTTTCCAAAAATATAAAAGAAAAAGTTCTGTTTGTGTCTCAAGTTTCAAGTTTCTGTTGTTATGTTTCAAGAGAGTGAGAGTCTTTTTTATGTTCACTAAGATGTTACTAATAAACTGAGGAGATTTAATATTCCCTTTAATAAAATAAAGAAACTTTTAAAGATTGGCAAAAAGAGTCTTAGTAAAAATACTTTCAAAAAGTTAGGAGTCAGAAATAATCCATCCATTCTGGTGCATCCAGTCTCTAATTTATGAGTGATTTAATTACTTTATAGCACAATCATTCAAGTGACTGTGACTTTAACGCCAGACTTCATTTGGCATGAAAAGTTTCTTGGTTCAACGGGTATTCAAGTTTTCTGGGTTTTTGTTGAAGATATCAATGAAAACGTGATCATTCATCATGACCAGGTCGTGGTTAATAGGAATAAGGTTTGTAAATAATGTTTCTCTTTTTAATTTTGAAGTGGTTTCATGGTATTATTAGCTAAACCCTGCCAAAAACTTATATGTCACAGTGATTGCTTCTAAATCAACATATTTTTTGTTACATATATTGCACCTGCCGAAATTATGACTTTATATGATGTTTTTGCACCATTATTTTTTCTTTTGTAGGTTCTTAATAGTGAATCACAAAATCTCATTTTCACGATACCAATCAGGGATCAGCAGTTAACTCATAATTATCAAGTGCGAGTCTCAAGCGATCGATATGTGGTTGATGATAGTGTTGTCCCTATTTCGATGCATAATTGTGTTTTACCATCGTCACATCGTCCGAATACGGGTTATGAATTTCTCTTTATTGTCAGATTATATATTTATTTATCTTCTCTGCAGTTTTTTCCATTTTTAATGAAATCGAAACATGCTGCCTTCTTTCATAATTTTGTCTTCGCTTGTTATGAGTAATATATTTTTAATATTTCAACTCATCCTACTGGTTTAGTTTTTAATTAATTAAAGGAGTAATATGCTTATAATTACAGATTTGCTGGATTTGGATCCGTTACCACTAACAGCTCTGAAAAATGAGGCATTCCAGTCGATATACAATTTTCAATTTTTTAATCCAGTGCAGACACAGGTTTTTCTGACTATTTAAAAATTTTTTTTTTTCTCGTTTTCTCCGTTCTTTGAAATTTCCTCAAGATTTTTTTTGCAAAACAATTTATAAATTAATTCCATTATAGGTTTTCCACTGTTTGTATAATACAGATCAAAATGCTTTAATAGGCGCGCCAACAGGTTCTGGTAAAACTCTTTGTGCTGAGCTGGCCATGTATCGTATTTTTCGTGAATATCCAGATAAAAAGGTTTAACTCATTGAAGCTTTCTTGGAATTTTTTTTTCGAAAGTATTGCTTTTATTACAAAGGATTTGACGAAATTTAGTGGAATCTAGATTCTTTTATAATTTATATATATATTTCTGAAAAGTTGGAATTCTTTTCATATGAGGTCTGTAAAATTATTTTAAATTATCATTTAGCCTATGCATTTGATTATTTTTTTTTTGAAAAAAGAAATAGCTTCTTTGCAGTGTGTGTACATTGCACCGTTAAAAGCTTTGGTACGCGAACGCGTTTCTGATTGGGATAAAAAATTTCGAAAACTAGATATTAGGTTTACATTTCTGCGTTAATTTATTATATTTTATTTTTACGTGAATTTTCTATCATTTCTCTGGATTAAAATTAATTTTCGTATTTTTTTATTTTCTATTTTGGCCATACAGCTATATCATCATTCATTTGCTTTTCGTTGAACAATCTATGGGATGCTTGTGCTTCCGGAAAGTATCGATCTTTCAACTGTGAATTCTATTATTTCTGAGGTTTAAAAAATATGGTCTGTTCAAAGTGAATTTTTTAGGACCGTTGAACTTACCGGTGATCATTCACCAGATATTCGCAGCTTGAGTTCTGCCAGAATTGTGATCACGACACCAGAAAAGTGGGATGGTATAACGCGTAGTTGGGAAATTCGTCAATATGTTAAGGATGTGGCGCTAGTAGTTATTGATGAAATTCATCTTTTAGGTGTTGAAAGAGGTGCTGTATTGGAAGCAATTATAACAAGGTTGGTCTCAAATAATTTATTTTTGATTCCTGGTATTTTGATACTCTGTACTTGCATCTCAATAATTGCAAGTTTAAAATTCAGGAATTTTTTTTTAGATTAAAGTTGATGGCTGCAAAACAAGAATCGCACAATTCTGTTCGTGTAGTTGGTCTTTCTACTGCTCTTGCTAATGCAGGTGATGTGGCAGAATGGTTAGATGTTGCAGATGTGAGTTAGCAAAATAAGTGTTTTTTTTTTTTCGATTAGAACATCGCTCAAGTGATTGAAGCATAATAAATCTTTCGTGCTTTGTTTATGAAAGAATAATTTAGACTGGACTTTTCAATTTTCGACCAAACGTGCGACCTGTGCCTATTGAAGTGCACATTGCTGGTTTTCCAGGTCGACATTATTGCCCTCGAATGGCTTTAATGAATCGACCAGCTTTCAAAGGTGTTTTTTTACCTCAAAAAATTTTTCGTCCATTCCTTATTGGTAAATGATCACTCTTCTTTCTAATCAAATCCATATCAATAATCTGAAGAAAATTTCCATTTTCAATTAATTTTTCCTTGCACAAAAATCTCATAAATGTACCGATTTTCTTCCCGTGCTCATTAGATTTTTCTTTAGCAATCAAAAGTCATTCTCCTTATAAACCAGCTCTCGTATTTGTGGCATCAAGGCGACAAACGCGATTAACGGCAATGGCATTTGTTTCTCAACTCGTTATAGATGATGATCCGCGACAATGGCTTCACATGGATATGGAAGAGGTGTATAAAATTTCCATCTATTTTATACGAATTGACTTATAATGAAATTGTCTGGTTGTAAATTTCGTTATTCTAGTAAAACTTTGTCACTTAGATACGATATGAAATATGAAATAAAGATCAGGTCTCTCGGGAAAGTTATAGAAACCCCTTCAACAACATTACGAATAGTTTGTCAACTTTTAGCAAGTTAATATTTTTGATGATATTGTTTATCGTATTGGTAAAAAGAATATTTTTGAAGAAACATTTGTTTAAAATGATTAGAAGATGAAAAATTATTTCAGATTAAGTGCAGAACTTTTGTTTTCCAAAAAAAGAAGAAATACCAGAATCTCCTTCACTGAATATCTTGATACATCATTTCATTACAGCTTGAGCAACTGATCACAACAATAAAAGATGAGAATTTAAAATTAACGTTACCATTCGGCGTAGGAATGCATCATGCCGGTCTGGAGCAGCACGAAAAGAATATTGTTGAACGGGTAATAAAGTTTAAATTCCATTTTTCATCGGAATTTTGTCTTGATTTTCCAATTTAAGTATGTCAATATTCTTTTCTATATATCCAAGAAATAAGAGTAAAAGACGAAGGAATGCTCTCTTTTATCTTCTATTTAACAGCAGTAGATTAATATTATGGAAATGCTCTTCAGTCGAGCGATATTTAACCGAGATCGAGACTAAATTGTAAATTAACATATTCAGTTTTGCTATGCATGCAAGCTTTTTTTTATATTGTACTGTTATGAAGAATTACTCTTTTTCACAATGAAAATTCCTGCGGTTCAATACAATATTCATTATTTTAGACTTGGTGGAATTTTAAAAAAGAATGAGAGTGAGCTATATTTCTTTTATTTTATGTTGAAATAATTTTCAAATTTCAGCTTTATGTGGAAAAAAAGATTCAAGTCATGGTGGCTACAGCAACCTTAGCATGGGGCATTAATATGCCGGCACATTTGGTTATTATTAAAGGAACCGAATATTACGATGGGAAAACTCACAAGTATATTGATTTCCCAGTTACTGGTATGTTTGATCTCTTATGTTAAACATATTTTTGTTGCAAATTATCTTATTCAAAATAAACTTTATTTCTTTGTCAAGTACAACTGTAAGCATTATAATGAACTAAACTATTCTTAACATACGTTGAAAATCATTATAATTTTTGAAAAATCATTATAATAATAATTTTTCTTCCTCGTCAACCGAGATTAATAAAATTTATAAGGTAGACAAGAGGACTCATGAGATTAAAAAGGACTTAATTAATATTCAGAATATCTTAGTGATCTATTATGGAAATTTTGAGTTTTGAATTTACTGAAAATGAATTTTTAGACGTTTTGCAAATGATAGGTCGTGCTGGTCGACCACAGTTTGATGATTCTGCTGTTGCAGTTATTTATGTTCAGGATATTAAGAAAAACTTCTATAAGCGTTTCCTCTATGAACCTTTTCCGGTGGAGTCAAGGTGAATTGTTGAATTTATTCCTTTTTTTTCAATCATTATTTAGCAAGAGGCTAATTCTGTTTTGGTATAGAGGGATGGATTAGATCATCGATCTAATGCCCTTGTTTTTATTTATCTCCATCATTTTTTTAAGATAATCTTTTGCTAATTTTAAATGAATTATGCTTTTTGTTTCGTGTTTAATCACTTAACTTAGTTTTCATGCAAGTATATAAATTTTCAAACAGTTACAAATCTTAAACAGTTGCAAATCGTATATATTAATTTTCATAACTATCAGTACCTCTATATGAAAAAATATGCAGGGAAATTCCGTCTGCTCTCTTCATTTGCCAAAAAATTTTTGGAATTTCGAAAAAACCCATATCATTTTTTATCATTTTAGTTTACTCACAGCATTGCCAAATCATGTGAATGCTGAAATTTACGCTGGAACTATTGCTTCAAAGCAGCATGTAATTGAATATATTGCTAATACATACCTTTATCGTCGCCTTTTTGCAAATCCAAGGTAAAAGAATTTTGTATGAGATAGTTTGATAGCAACGAAATTCCTCTTTTTCGAACCGATAACATTAGGTTTGGATTTAATTCTAAAATTATAGAAAGTTTAAGTACTACTTTGTTCAACTGTTCGCTGTTTCTTTCTGACTGTGGCAAAATTATGGGGTATATTCTGCTTTTCAGTTAAGAGGTTTTTTCAATTTTGTTGTTTCACTCACTTAGAAACGAACTCAAACTTGGATAATTAAACCATTAAGAGAACATAATACGATGGAAAGGTAATATGATTACGCAATAAAAGAAAAACCCAATATCCGAGCTATATCATTCAGCCGAGCTAGTGTTACCCATCCTTTGAAATGATTTTTGTGTTCAGGACTTTCTCTTTCTTTGTGGATGATGGACCTGACACCATTTTCGGGCTACAAGAAAGCTCCATTTTGTCGCAGGAGTTGCGTCTTTGTTAGTGCATGAGAATGCGCATGTTGTTAGCGCACGATGAAAGAGAGCTTTTTTTAAAGCTCATTGACTTAATAGACAAAATAATGATTTCACAATTAACTAGCAAATACGCAATGTCAAATTTAAAACAAAGGAATCACTTGTTCTCTTCTTTTATCTCACGATTTTAGCGCCAAGCTGAGTTTAAATGAGTTTAGCAAAATCTATATTATTTTTATTATTTGTAGTTATTACGGTATTGTGGATATGACATCGGAAGCTTTAACACAGTTTCTTGTGGAAATAGTTGATAACTGTATTGAAGAACTTGTGCTTTCTAGTTGTATTACAGTTGATGAAGTATGTTTTTTTTTTTTTCTTTATATATATATATATATATGAGGAATTCTTTTTTAATGCCGTAAAAAGCAGAAGTTGTCAGAATATAATTTTCTTGCTAAATCAAATTGGCATTGCCAAAAAAATTTTTTTTCCCGATAAGGTGATGTGATATACAAAGATTTCTAACTTATTTTCATGAAAGCAATGTTTTAAATTATGTTACTGTGGATTCATAGCTAAATTGGTTTCATGCATCAAATTTCAGGAAGAGCAATCACTTATTTCAGCGCCACTGGGAACCATAGCAAGCGTTTATTATTTGAATCATAAAACTGTGCGATTTTTTGCCAACTCCCTTACGCCCAAAGCAACAATGGAAGAACTTATGAAAGTTTTGGCAGTATGTTCTATTTTTTCGATTTTGCAGTTTTATAAATTATGAACCACTTTTTTTTTTTTTTTTTTTTTTTTTGCTGCAATGTGATGAAGAGTAATATGATGCTCTGTATTTCATTCCAAAATATTGAAGCAATATTTTTTTTTCGAACAAGGTTATTTCAGGATTGCCCGGAATATGATGAAATACCTGTTCGACACAATGAAGACCAAATTAATGCGTCAGTTTTCTTTCGTAATCGTTAATATTGCAATACAAAAACCATGATCTTGAATTCTTTTATCTTTCTTTTGCATAATTTAATATAAATTCAAAAATAATCATTAACTACCTAAACCTAACCTAAGCCTTTAGTTTACTTGTTTCATTAATTTCAGGCATCTACAACAAATTATGCCGCTTGAATTGCCAGCTAATGCTGCCATGGATTCTTCACACACCAAAGCTTTTCTGTTATTGGAAGCACATTTAAGTCGCATAAAGTTGATGACAGATTACATCACTGATCAACGCTCAATGCTAGATCAGTGTATGCGAATTTTAAATGTAATGCTTTTCTGATCTCATTAAACATTTTTTGAAAAAGTATATTAATGCATAAAATCATGAAGTAAAATGGGAGGAAATAACATATAAATAAAAAAATTATTTAGGGAGTAAATGATAATTCTTTACCAAATTTGCGAAAGTTTTATAAGCTATCAAACTTATATTTAAGGTAGTCGTTCTCTGAAGTTAGGAAATGATATAAAAGTTTAGCCAAATTTTAGAATATTTCGAAATCTTTAGGCAATGTTGGACATAAGTTTGTTGCATAAATGGCTGTCTACTGCTCTTTCTATTGTTATTTTGATGCAAATGATCGCCCAAGCTACTTGGCATACAGACCATCCCTTATTGGTCTTACCTCATTTCAATGAGGAAATTATTGTTGCAATAGGGTAAGTACAAGATATAAAATTTCGAGAAATCATGATGTTGACCGATTATTTAGTGCACACCACAGTCATTTCATCGTTGCTATTTGATTAAATTTGATGTTGTCAAATCTTGGTTAGATTATTTGTGGTGAAAATTATAGCAGTAGTGTTCAATAGACAATATTCTGAAAAAAAAAAATAATGTCCCTTGTTTCATTTTTCTTTTACATGACAGTGTTGTTTTGATAGAATTTTTGGTTCCATTTGCATATATCAAAAATATTTTTAACTCTTTGTTTTGTTCAGTGTTTTCCATAAGTTAATTTCGTTGTTATATAGGGCTGATTCAACAGTACCTGTGCTAAAAAATTATTTTGGTCTTGATAGAACGAATGTTGAACAGTCAAGAAAAAAGGCTATCAAAAAACTTCTGGATGTGACAGTTATCAATGAGCGTCAAGCAACGGAGGTTTTTACTTATTTTGATACCTTTTATCTGCTTGATGCTGATCTTTTCTATTTTTCTTTTTCAAATTTTGCTTTTAACTTTGAATTATTGGATACAGTTTGAGAGAAGAAACTAAAAAGATACAGAAACTAGAATCTTGGAAGAAGATCTGAACAATAGCTGGATTATAATCTGAATAATAATGCTTGTAATCATGTATAGTGAAGTTTACTGTGCATAATGTGTTGAAGATCTTCGTTTTCTTTTGCTCGTATTTTCTGATGTTCGTATTTACTTTTACTTATGATTTTCCAGTAACATTATATTGCCTTTCTATAATCTCTAATGTTATCTTTTTGGCATTCTTAAATTTATGTTATTCATCTCTTTTGCTTATGCAGCAACGGTTATTTTATTATTCAATTTTTGTATTTGTAATATTTATAATTCCAGGCTGTTGACGCTCTTTTGAAATGGCCAATATTACAGCCAAGGAAATGTATGTTATGTAGTGCAGATCAAGTTTTCGAAATCGATTATTTGCAAGATGAGCGATGGCCAAAATACATAAATGTTGAGTCGGATATGTTATATCGTATGTTATTCACTGTCGAAATGGTCGGCCCATATAAAGTATGTTCATGGTTATAATCAGATATCAGAATTCATAAAGAACGTTTTTAGTGTAAATATTTTTTCTTTTCAATATTTTACGTCAAAATTTCTACTTCAACCAGAAAAAAAAAAAAGGAAAAAATTAAGCAATCGGATAAAACAGTGATATTTTAGTTTGAAACGGATGCCTTTTGTCCACGTTTTCATAAAGAAAAAAGTGCTGGCTGGATTGTGATCATTGGTGAGAAAGATACAGATGAAGTACTATGCTGCAAAAAAATATCATCGATTACCGGTTCCAAGCAACTCGCTGTACCATTTAGAATGCCCAAACATTTGTAAGTTTCCGTTCTTTAGTAATTCAAGAAAAAAGAACGAAATTTTTAGGAAGTAATTTTCTCGAAATTTTATATTTCTGATAAATTGAGAAGTAAATTACTAGATATAATTTCAGATTTTAATTTTCCAATTATTTTAAAAGTTTCTGTCGTGAAGTTTATAATTATTTTGTTTAGAAAATGAAATTTTAGTTTTTAAAATTATGTTGAGTATTGTTTAGTATATTTTTTGATTCAAAACATTTTGATGTATTTTGAATAAGTCGTAATGTACATCGGAAGGTATTAGCATTGAGCAGAAATGTCGCCAATGACATAATGAAACATTTTAAGTCAGCTGGATAAAGAAGGCGTAAATAGTTAACGTTGATTTATAAATGGTGAATAATTTGCTTTACTTTTTCCAGGGGTCGACATATTTTTACGATTTTCATATTATCTGATTCTTATATTGGTATCGATCAGGAATATAACCTTCATTGTGAAATTACTGAAAAAATCAATTCGGAAAATTCGACTAGCTATGATGTCTTTTAAAGCATTAATAATATAGTTCTGCAGATTATCACCTTGCCTTTTTTTTGGGACTGATATTTTATCGATTCACTGTAAACACTCCTTTTATCAATTAATTTCATTTTCTTCTCTGTATTTCATTCTTTATTCTTCCTATAGTCTTTTCTAGTAATTCTCGCAAATTTTTGACAATATTGTGCGAATTTTTATCGCTCAATTTAGAAAACAAATTATGTGAGGAAGCATTTCAAATAATTTGAATCATGTTTTTTTTTTTTTTAAGAAGCGCATTTCAAATAACATCCAGGAAAATTAAATTTAGGAACAAGATAGTTTTTCAATTGTCATATTTCATGTGTAATAGTTATAGTTTTTACAAATTAAAAAAATCGAATTAAAGCAAAGAGTAATTAGGTGTATGACCTTCAAAAGTGATCGAAAGTCCTATGTAATTTCTTTTTTTTTTCTTTTCATTTAACAGGTACACCGCTACTGGTTCTGTTGTTTTATTCATATATACTTCATTTTTTTTTCTTCACTTATTGTCGAGCTCTGATCAAATTGTGCTTTAATATTATTTAATTACTCTATTTATAAGACCAAACGGACGCTATCAGAATACGAAAATAGTATCCACTATTCTTCATTAGGAAAATCAAATTTTTGACATTTCCATAGTTTTCTTCTTTTTTTTTTTTTTTTTTTTTTGAGGGCTAATTGATTAAGAATTTCTTCGTTTTTTCATAAATTGAAGAAATTTAATGATATGTAAGAAGTTGAAAGTAATTATGTCAAGTTATTTGCGGACTTGAACTGCGGTTCGATGCAGTCCATGACAGTCAAAATAAGAATAGGTAAAAGAACAAAAATTCATGATAAAAATAGAATCGCTTTGCTCATACAGCTGATAATGATTTACGTAGCTTTTCATGTGGCGAAATATAATTTTCATATGTTTGGTTGTTGAAGTGCAATTTCTTGTTTAAAATTTTTTATATGTGTGTGTTGAAAATATTGTTATTCAACCGTTTGAAAAACTTGTTTTTACATCCTGTATTTCTCTCTTTATATATTGTTTGAAATTTTTGAAATTTGAAGCACTTTAATAGGTCGCTGTTGTAGTTGTTAATGAAAACTTTTCTTGAGAATTCGTAGTACTGTGCTTATCGAAGGAAAGATTACACTCAATATGTTACAAAGCGAATATGCCAAATATTCACCATGTCTTCTCACCTCAGTAGGAGACATATTCGCTTTGAAACATATTGATGGTTTGACTCCTATTCAAATATATTTCGGTGTGTGTTGGTATTATAAGATGATCTTTGAGCTTTAACTTATGGACTTTCGTTTTTGTTGGCAAATTTTATTGAAGAAAGAAACATTGTGTATAGATTACATCTCTTATCAGTTAAAAAGTAATATTTTCAATTGTTTTAACTTTGAAAGTCCAACTATGAGAGAGGATGTTTGCGTATGATACGATACGTATGTATGGAACGTATTAAGTTTCATTGTTTCGAAGAAAATATAAAATTTCAGAGAATTCAGTAGCGCTTATTAAATTCAGCTATGGGGAAAATAGATATTCAACAATTAAATGATATAGCGAATCATCTTCGTATTGATTCGATCAAAATGACTTGTGCGGCCAAATCAGGTCATCCTACAAGCTCATGCTCAGCTGCGGAGATTGTTGCAACTCTTTTCTTTAATGAAATGAAAATTGACAAAGCATTCCCGAAAAATCCATCTGCTGATCGTTTCGTTTTATCAAAGGTTTGTTTTACCTGATGAATTTTTCAGGAGTAAAAAATAGACAAGAAGTTATTATTTAAGACTTGAATTTGTCTTTATAGTTTATGTAGAGCGTGAATTTTAATTTAAATCATAAGAATTGAAATAATGTTTTTTTTTTTTTTTTTTTTTAAAGGGTCATGCATGCCCAGTGTTGTATGCTGCTTGGCATCAAGCGGGACATATATCAACTGCTGATATGATGAACATAAGGAAGATAAACACTGATCTGGAAGGCCATCCTACACCGAGATTGGACTTTATCGATGTTGCTACGGGCTCTCTCGGACAAGGTCTCTCATGCGCTGCTGGAATGGCTTATGCTGGAAAATACATTGATAAGGTATTGTTTCATGATTTCAAGAGTCATTTGAAGAATAAAATTTTCATTTGATCAGTCATGATAGAAGACCTGTTTATTATCAAATATTAGCCATTTTCACTTTGCTGACCGTTCTCGTAAATCAGAGTATCGAATTATTCATCAAATTTTATTTATTTTCTGAAACAATTTTTTTTTTTTTTTAACTTTAGGCAAGTTATCGTGTGTATTGTTTGTTGGGTGATGGCGAATGCGCAGAAGGTTCAGTGTGGGAGGCAGCAGGCATGTTTTGTTTTTAAATTTCAATTCTCCTCAATATTTGATTGAAAAGTTGATGTAACATGTTTTATTTGATAGCGATAAGAACGTTCGATGTTTCAGCATTTGCATCGTACTACAAATTGGACAATTTGGTTGCAATCGTGGACATGAATCGTCTAGGACAAACCCAACAGACGATGTTAGGACATGACGCTGAAGCCTTAGCAAAACGCTTTGAATCATTTGGATGCCACACAATCATTGTTGATGGCAGTAATGTTGTGGAATTATTAAATGCATATGAAATTGCACGGTGGGAAATTTTGAAAAAAAAAAAAGAAAATGCTAAGAAAATAATCTTCATCTGTGTTTTTGTATAATTTTTATTTTTAATCCTGCAAAATCTACAAAATCAAATATTCTATTTCATTTTGCAACAGCGTTAAGCTGAAAATAATGTTAGAATGCGATCAGAATTATTTTGGAATTTCCAAGCAACTTTAAAATCTTATACCTTGTTAGTCGGTCAGAGCTACAGTCTATCCCTACCATCAGCGCTAACACAGTAGAAGATTTGAAAAAATTGTTTGGTAATTATGATCAATTAAATTGAAACGGTATTCGGTGAAATATTTTTTGATTTATTCAGTCAGACAAGAGATAAACCAACAGCCATTGTTGCAAAAACACTGAAAGGAAAAGGCATCGTTGGAATCGAAGATGAAGTAAGTTTTTCCTATTCTATAACCCGAGATATGCTTAATTGATTGAGCAAATCATTAGTAATTACAGTGTTTATGTCAGTAATTGTCAGTAGTTAAAAATGAATTTCATTTATTTACTACACCAAATTAAACGATGCTGAGTTTCTCAAAATCTACTGGAAGACTTTTTGTTTGTTATCGATTATTCGTTCTTTACCAGATGGAATAATAAGTATTACGAAATTTTTGATTCATTACGAAACATATCAGACAAAACCAGTGCAGGAAGTTTCGGTACCGATGTCCTGGTGTAGAGACAAGTTTGGCAATTAATAGCACTCATCTGGAGAAAGTTCGGGATTTAGCAGCAGATATGGAAGGTGTGAAATGAATGACACATAATATTAGCGGCAGAGCACCAGCTATGACCGGTCAAATAAATACCGGAAATATCCTAGATTCTCTGCTAGATAATGAATGTTGGCTGTTTGACGAGATATAAACGAGTATTATTGTGTTGTATCACGGATAGGTAGCCAAATACAAACTTGTAATACAGTTATTTCAAATTATCACTTTTAACTTTTGTAGTAGATGTACATCAAGAAATTACTGGAATTAAAATAATGAGTGTAAAGACTGGAAATTTATAAATATTCCAGTAACTTGGCAATGCAAATTATGCACTCTCTTAATGTGGTAAGAACTTCTAATGCAATCATCTGCGTTGCTTCTTCAAGAAGCACTTGTGCAATCTTGAATAATCAAATCTAACATTGCTTGAAATTTTGTATCTTATCAATGGTTTACTTGTAGAATAATTGGCATGGGAAACCAGTACCTGAAGATACAATTGAGGCAATTGAACAGCGTCTTATGAATAAAGAAGATATGATTGGAAAATTACAAATGAAACTTCCAGTGAACGATGCTCCATGTGTTCGACTACCATTTGGCTGTATAAAGATGGCACCACCTGAATACAAACTTGGCGACAAAGTATTATCTTAGTTCTCTTAGGAATAAGCTCACTTCTAGCAAATTCATTTCATATAATCTTGATTCGTCTAGAAAAGATGTTGAATAGTAATTATAGCAAATCGAACCGCAAATTGTATTTAAGCAGATCGTGAGGTCCTGACTTTTAAGAAAATACTTGTATCAAAACCAAACTAGATATTGCTTACTTTATCTGTTAGATTTATGTTTATGCAATGAATCTATGGCTTTACGCATTTTTCTCACAATATTAACACGTTTTCAAGTCATCTACATGTCCTGTAATTCCTTCAGACTTAGTAAGGATTATAATTGCATTGTCACTATTGAAAAAATAGCTTTCCTACGTAATCTAATGATCGAAAAATGTTGCTAATGTGAATTGCTTACTTAGCATGCAGTAGTATTTATGGATTTCAACTCTTTACTGAGTGTTAGGAGCACCTTATTTTTTTTTTAATTTTATTGATTTTTTTCAAAATCATTTTTCTCAAAAATTGATTATTTCAGGTAGCAACCCGTCAGGCTTATGGTACAGCATTGGCAAAACTGGGTGATGCTTGTCCACGAATAATTGGCTTAGATGGTGATACCAAAAACTCGACATTTAGTGAGAATTTGCTTAAAAAACATCCAGAGCAGTTCGTCGAATGTTTCATTGCAGAACAAAATCTTGTTGGAGTCGCTGTTGGTTTGCAGTGTCGTGATCGTGCCATACCATTTGCAAGGTTTACTTTATTAATAAATTTTAGTTAGGTCAAGATTTAATTAGTTCAGTTTTTATATTTTTTCCAGTGCTTTATTTATTTGAAAAACTTATTACATTTAAAATGGACTGAAAAATATGATTTAAAAGCACCGATACCATCCATATTGGCCAACGATGCATCTTTCAATGGTAACATAATTCATTATGGGATGTGAATATGATATGGTAACATATCTTTTAATCTTTCCTCGGTTATGCATTAATGATTGCTTCCTTAGCGATTTCAACTGCAAAGAGTATATTCATTTATTTTTTCATTTCCTTCACTATCAGAATTAAAATTTCTCACTATACACTGTTGAATTCTTTTATTTCAACATTATTATAGTGTGTAATGTTTGTGATATATACATATATGCGCAGACAAATACACGCACATATACGCAGGCATTCATACAGAATTTATTTGAATGCATTGTTGTAAGTTTACGGTGTGCGATCTCATATTTCTGACCTATAACTGCTATTTTAATAAAACTAATAAAGAAATACTGTTTGAGAGTACTAGTCTTTGATATCCTCATTTAACAGTTGATTTATTGTTTTTTGATCTCATATATACTGTGGCACTAATCTTTTCTGTTGATCATTTTTAAGAATTTATATTATTTTGATATTACCAGAGGTTAATAGATTTCATTAAAATGAAGAAGTAAAGATAACATAAATCTAATAAAGATTACATTTATAATTTAATATTATCCGTAACATTGTGTACAATTTAATTTTCAAAAAGAAAGTTAAATAAATTTTTTTTCAAAAGAAAGGAAAAATAGTGAAATCGGGTATTTCTGAGGGTAAAAATTTTCCGAAACATCCAGTGCACTCCGTTAATTGCCAAAGTTTTGGTAATTTGTGAAATTTTCTAGTACAAAACGGTTTTCACTGAGGAGATTTAGATAAAAATAAATCGGTATCAATTTATTTTTTATTTATAATTTCAATTGATGTTTGAATTAACATTTGAGTTTTGCATGTTATATGATCCACTGTTTAGAATGATGGTGTGCTCACAATTTCGAATCGTATTTTAAAACTTCTTAAATTATAGCACATTCGCTGCATTCTTCACGCGTGCTGCTGATCAGCTTCGTATGGCTGCAGTATCATTCGCAAATATAAAATGCGCTGGTTCACATGTCGGTGTTTCTATTGGAGAAGATGGTCCATCGCAAATGGGTCTGGAAGATATTGCACTATTTCGGTATGTTAATTTTGGAGATAAATTCTCCGCATATCTTCATAAAATTTGATTATTAAATTAAGAAATTCAGAACTATTCCTGGCGCCATTGTATTCTATCCAAGCGATGCAGTGGCAGCAGAACGTGCGACGGAATTGGCAGCTAATACTCGTGGTATTGCATTTATACGTACTGGACGACCTGCATGTCCAGTTATCTATAACAACGATGAAAAATTCGAAATTGGTAAAGGAAAGGTAGATAATGCTTATCTGTATATTTCTAATTAGCTTTTTCTTAATGTTTCATTTCTCTGGATTTGATGCATTTAATTGACCTAATTTTTTTTTTTTTTCAATAAAAAATGTATCAGCATACACTTGTTCTCTCTCTCGCAATGCATATTTATACGGAACACATTTATCTTTCAATTTTATTAAATAAAATAAATGAAACGCCTTATCATCGTAAAATTTACAATTCATTTCAGATTGTACATGATGCAAGCAAACCAAAAGCGTTAATAATCGGTGCAGGTATCACGCTTTATGAAGCAAGAAAAGCAGCAGATAAGTTGCAATCAGAAAATATAGAAGTAATCATAATGGATCCATTTACAATTAAACCGCTTGATAAAGATTTGATCATAAAATCAGCCAGAAGAGCAGAAAATCGCATCATCACTGTGGAGGATCATTATCAAGCTGGAGGTATCATTTTTCGATATTTGAAATATTTAGCTGAGATCTCAGAGAAAATCTTCTAATTTGTTCATTATGTCCTTTTGGTTCGTTCATTATATTCTTCTTCTATGATTAAAAGAGAATTTTCAACTCTTGCTTTCCATTTCTCAAGTTATCGCAATTTTTAGATTTGTCTCATTTTTGCATATCTCTTGGCGGTGACTTGACATAGCTAAACATCATGTTCAGCTTCTGAAGGAAATGTCTGATAAATTTTTATTAAATGTATTGAAAAAATTTTCGTTTAATAAATTTACTGGAAATTTTAGGCATTGGTGAGGCCGTATGTCAGGCTGTTTCTGATCAGAAAGATATTCATGTTCGTTCATTATTCGTTCTTGATGTTCCACGTTCCGGACCACCAGATGCTCTTCTTGAAAAATACGGAATTTCAGCGAAATCTATTGTCGATGCTGTTCATCAGTCTATTCATCCACCAAATTAAATACTTTTTATTAAGATCCCAAAAAAAAAAAAAAAAATTCTGGAAAACTGCTTCCTAATCTTTAACAACTTCCCAATCTTTTGTTTTGATTTTACTCTCTTCATCAACTTCTCAGTTACAGTATTCCTAAAATGACAACACAATTGATTCGCCTGATTCTATAATGTGAACTTATTATTTGAATATTGCTACGAGACCTTAAATTCATTCATCCCCAATTTTACACTACTTGATTCCTAGAAATCATTTCGTATCCTTCGGAAGTTTTCCAAACGTATTCATTCATTTAATGTTGCGTCATATTAAAGTTTCCTTCATTACTTTTACATTCTGTATTTGCAACAGATAAACAACACGGATCAGTTATAAAGTAAAAAGTCAACATAAAATAAGCATAAAATATGGGAGTTCTGAGTCCCAATCCACTAAAAAAAGTATTCCTAAATTCAAAATAAGTCTAAAAAATTCAGTGCTGCTTTCCCAAAGATCATATAATGAAGACTCGAATTTAGACTGCTCTGATGCTTTTGTCTATATTGAAAAATGGATCGGTAACAATCAACTAGGAAGGGAAGAATTGAATGCGAAAAACAAGGACCGAGAGATAAAAACAAGCGAAAAAAAATCTTTTGAATGGAACAATATCGAATCGAAAATTAGGAGGCATCGATATCGGAATCCAATTCAAGAATTTAGAGAACATGAGAAATTGCAACACAGTTTTCTGGGTATTAATTAAGCAGCAAGTTTCCATAATACCTGCATAAATATTTTAGCTGATAAGGCGTTGCAATTAGCAGAATAATAATATATGACACTATCGGATTTTTTCATCATTATATAAATGGTCGAAGTTCAATAAATCAAGGAGCAGTTTGATCTTCTTCAGTTCCTTTCTTCTTAAATGTAAATAAGGTAAGTATGAATAAGTTGTTGTCAATAACTGCGACCGAAAAGTGCGTAAAATTTGGGTTGTTCCTTGCATTTTGGATGTATACATTGCATTGGTAATTGTTCAGAAGGCTAAAAAATAAAGTATCAGCAATCAAATAGGAAATGATCTATTTTATTTATAAGATACATTCATCAGAAATCAAATAAGCAAATGTCGCATTTATAATATTATCAAAAAAGTATTGCTTTGAAACTTTTAAATTCTTTCTAGAAAAAAAAAGATAACTTTTATCAGCTTTTTAATCAAAACACAACTAATTACGATGATACGAACCTGTTCCAATGGTATACATAATGTTTTAGCACCCATTGCTGGGGCTCCTGCTTCGTTGCATTCGTCATTTGAACTGTCTTTTTTAATGTTATCTTCACAATGTGAAAAACCACAAAAAGCAGCCAAAATTAAACATTTCTGATCCAAAAGTTCTTTAAACTCTGACCAATGTTTAGTAATTTTCAGATGTTTATCACGTATCTTTTCTGCGCTGAAAAAAATAATTTCAAAAAGTGGAGTAATGTTGCTTAAAAAAGGCACCACTTTTATCTTGCTCAAGATTTTATCATCATCAAAGATGAAACAAATTTTCCATTGTTCCAGAACATAATTGTAATGTAAAATGAAGTTAAGCAATTTAAATTACAGCTCTCATCTTCATCAGTAGTCAATCAAGATGTGGTTGATGAAATGAAACATTAAAGGAAAATAAAGAATTTAAATTAAAGTTGGAGAAAAAGCCTGACAAATATAAAGTTGAAGAATATCATATATCTCTCTGAATATAACTAAAAATCGGCACTTATAAGTGACCATTTTTATTTAGGAACTTACTTCATATACATGTTGGTATGTATCTCGTCTAATAATTCGGAACATTTTGCTGATAAATTATCGATCGGAATGACCGATTTCTGCCTGTTATAACGAATAACGCATGTAACCTACAGACATGTGCATAGGTATTTAAGTAAGGAGTAAAAAGAAAAAAAAGGAAAATTGGGAAAAAGAAGTAACACTTTTTAGATATCAAGAAACTGATCGAACCAAATCATTAGTCGGAAAAAATGACTTCTTAATAAAATTATAATCAATTCGATCAATCAGAAATAAAATCAATAAGTTCTTAATTTTTCAAAATTCAAGCCAAAGTTTAACAAAATGAATAATTTAACTAATCATAACCGCTGTTTATTATCAGGCGACGATACCTGAGATTTTTCGATATCTTTCGGTCCAATTTCAAGTCTAATCGGAACACCTTTTAATTCCCAGTGATTAAACTTCCACCCAGGAGAGTAATTTTCACGCAAATCGGTGTCGGTCCTAATGTTTGAATTTTGAAGAATTTTCATGACTTCTTTCGTTTTTGTGATTATTTCTTGTCTTATTTTCTTATCCATTTGCGCTGTGATACCAACTGGTATGATTATCACCTAAAATTGTAATTCTTATATTTTGTTGTTTGAAAACGAATTTTGTTCTTTATTCCGGTTTCAGTTTATATATTTCAATAGAAATAATGAGGTTATCCAGTAATTCATATAGTTTTAACTGATTAAATATACTCGTTATTCTTTCAACTTTCTCAGTTTCGAGAAATACGTGTCGCTATAATTCGAGATTAGCTATCCACTCCATTCTTGCGCTATGTATCCAGAAAGTTTTGGATATTTTAATTTGTTTATTCGCTACTTGGTAAACGAATGCTTTCTTTGATTTGGTGTAGAATGCGATTTATCCATCAAATATTAAATTAATTTAATAGAATAAAAACCTGGATAGGTGCAACTTTCGGAGGCAGCACAAGACCATCATTATCACTATGAATCAAAATCATAGCACCGATTGTTCTTGTCGTCATGCCCCAACTATTTTGCCATGCAAATGTCTTCTTGCCAGTTTCCGGATCCTCGAACGAAATGTCAAACATTTTGGAGAAATTCTGTCCAAGGTGATGAGATGTGGCACCCTACAACCCAATTACAAGGTTCAGATTTGATGACAAATTCATTTAAAAATATATTTCGCTTGAAAATAACGATTTGTGATCCCTTGTTTTAAGAAACGCTAAAAGAGACAATAGAATTATTGGGCAGAATTTTTTACAAGATAATGGAATTCTTACACAGAACATGTATCTGAAGGTGTAATAGGAAGAATGATGAGGAGAATTACAAAGATTAATAGAATTATGGCGATTTTAAAAAGAATGACAAATAACTAAGGCAATATAAGAAACATAGAGGATTCTACCTCTAAAAGTATCATTTAATAACAATCATCATTTTGTAACAAACCTGGATACCTCGTCCATTAATTGGGACATAGGCTTCAACCGTAGTTGTAAAGTCACCACCAGCAAATTTTTCTTTCTCTGATTTTCGACCTTTCGTTACCGGTATAGCCAGCAAATCCGTGTAAACTTTCGCATATAAGTCCAAGATTACAAAAACTTCTTTTTCAGCTTCATCCTTCGTCTGAAAAGCCGTATGTCCTTCTTGCCATAAAAACTCACGTGTTCGTAAAAATGGCGTCGGATGCTTGAATTCCCAGCGCTAAAATGAAGAAAGAAATCGTTTTCTCAGATGGAAATTAGTAAAATTCAAAATTTGACATCATTCAGGTTTTAATGAAACTTTTGATTTTTAATTGAATAGCTACAAAAAAATATTAAACTGTAATTCCAGACAATGTTTCAAGCTAAATCCACTTATGATAGGCCATAAATCAATTGTCAAAAAAAAGGAGTCATCCCAATGCTAAAACAAATAGTTCCTAATGCGTCAATTCCAACCAATTGTTTAAGCAAAACTGAAATAGGAATTTCAACAGAAAAACTGGAATCATACTAACGGCTTACCACAACATTGCACCATTGATTCAAACGAATAGGCAAATCACGGTAAGACTGAATCCATTTCGCATAACTTGGATACATTACCGTTTCACTTGTTGGACGTATGGCAATCGGTTCATTCAGTTCGGAATTTCCAGCTCGAGTTACCCAAGCTACCTGCAATATTTCTCTATAAATCAACATGATTACAAATATCAGTAGCATTAATCGAATTAAAATGATATTGAACCATTAGTTTAATTCACGCTAGACTCATTGATTTTATTCTTTTTAATACCATACTGCTTTTTGGTTCATTTGACACTTATAGAAAATACAGAAATATATCTCTTAGTACTCCTACTGTACTCAACTCTTACTATTCTCGTATCGTAATACTTCCCAGACCAAATTTTACAGGATGACAAACCTCTGGAGCAAAATCAGCGATATGTTCCTTCTCCTTTTCCAAAGCGTTCTGTGAAACAAACATTGGAAAATAGCAATTGCATACGCCAAGTTTCTTAATTTCTGAATCGAACCATTTTTTTATTATTTCCCAAATTGCAAATGACCATGGACGTAATATATAACATCCTGATACATCGTAATACTCGATCATGTCCGCCTTCATTATGATCTAAATATTTGACATGATGTTAGTACTGATATATGTTTTTTCTCATCACTTTTTTTTTTATGTTAACAAGCACTACTTAAAAAAGCATGATACATCATGCAATGCTAGATCTCGCCCCACTCTTTTTTTTTTGTACTTATAACAAAAGGCAAGATACATACCAAATAAACCAGAATTTAGGTAGATAAAATCTCATAATCAAACTCTAAAAAAAAAAAAAAAAAACAATATTACTGTCAATATTACATAAATGATATAAGTAAGTATATTTGATATCGATGAGATTTGGGGATTGCCATTGCAATCGATCGCACTAATCAATTTTCCTAAAACTAAAAAAAAAAGAAACCTGCGTATACCACTCCGCTATATTTTCCTCCTTTTTGACATCAAGGCCCAGTTTTGTCTGCTTCGTCATCTCCGGCACTTTTACCGATGCTAATGTTTTTTTAGATTCTATTTCTTTCGTCTTTGCTTTGTTACCATCATCTTTTTGACTTTCTTCATTCTTAATTATCATTAAATCCTAATAACAACATTAGTACTTATATATTACATGAATGAAAAATATGAATGGCTGAAGGAATACATCAGCAGATACATATGTTTCATAGCAATTCCCTTCAACGACAGAATAAAAAAAAGAGCGATAGAATAAAATGATTGCAAATTTTAGGGGATAGAAAAGAAGTTGGAAAGATCAATGGAATCAATCAGACAAATATATGTAAAAGAAATATAGCTGAGAAATAACAAAGAATTGTTTTTAAGGATGTAAATATATGGACAAAATATATACTGGAAGAATTTTCGTGACGATGAATAAGCAGATATTTTTTTTTTTTTTGCAAGGGATTCCCAATAATAGATGAATTTCTTGAGTCAATTAATAAAAAGAAAGTAAATTAATCGGATTAAAAAGTCAGTTAATACAAAGTTAGTTAATGATGCTAAAAACAGTTATGAAAACCGCTTTTTGTTGCATGGAAAGAAATAGTTACTAACTTTTTCTCTTTTTGTAGTGAATAATGCAAATGTTGGATGAAAACATGGAAAATTTATTCTCCAATATATGAAAAACAAGTCACAGGTTTAAGAATCTGAATAAGTTTTAAGCTCAACAAACCAGCTTAATTAACTTATGGAACAAACCACAAATGAACTGAGAACGAAAATATATTATCATATAAACCGAATTTCTATTAAAAAGGGAAAAATCAAGAAAAATAATCGGAATTATTATATTTTCTTAAAATTCAACCTAACAATTTAAAAAAAAAAATTGTGAAAATACTTTAGAACTGGCCAAACTCTTATTCAATTTCAAATAGAATTAGCGTATTGGCCTTACATTAAATGAGAATTATTTTTAATACACAAACATTATATTTTAAGTTAATGAAATCAAAAATAATAAAATTCTTTCATGAAAAATAAACAAAACAAGTATTCCAAGTTTAAGGATTTCGAACAAATAATTCTATGCTATACCTTCGGAATAGAAGCATTCGCACTGGCAGTACTCACTGCATATTCCTCATCAAATTCATCCATGTATTGCTTCTTCAATCTCAATAATTCTTTTATCGCATTTTTTGTCTCCTCCTATAACAGATTTTCAAAATTTTCTTTCCAAACTCTCTTCACTAAACATTTAAATATATTTTTTCTGATAAATGCATTTTTTTTTTCTTTTTGCACTACAGCGGGCAAAACATTATGTATATAGATGTACAACTTGCCAATACATATAAAAGGGAATCTTGATAACATTTTTAACGGCCACAGATATATTACTTTCATTTCATTTTTCCTTAGCTTCATGTCTGTGCAGAATCTTGAAAACTGACCTCAACTGACAAGTTTACACAAGCATTTTTTAAAATTTCTCTATAAAAAACATATGAACCAGTAAAACATACCGACTTTGCATCTTTTGCTTTCAAAGACCTCACTAAATCGCCTTGTTGGGCTATTTTTCTAGCCAATGTTTCCTTATAGTTTATACTATCATTATTCAGTTCTTTATCATTTGGCGTAACAGGTGCGTTTTTTGGTTTATATTCCATCCCTGTCATTTCTTTATATTTTTGCTTTAAATCCAAAAGCTTCGCTATAGCTACCTTCGTTTCTTCACTTTTCGGATTCGCAGCTTTGAATGTACGAACTAAGTTCCCTATAATTAAATTTCAGATCGAAAATCTAAAAAGAAAAGAAAAATTAGTAAAAATTACTTTTTAGTAAATCTACAATTTTTTTTACTAAAGCAATTATTGTTAACAGTAAACAATGCTGAATGGAATAATCTGAAAATATAGTGCCAGTTTACCAGCAGGGTATAAGTTAATCTGACTTAAAACGTTTAAAAGCCAGCTTCAGTTGTTAAGCAAGCACTGAGAAAAACTTGGAAAATATGCTGGGGTTCATATCGATAACAATCCATTACATACACTTCACAGAAAAGATTACAACTGAAATTAATAATCTGCAGAAAATACAGTGCTTATGAAAAATTTTTCAAAATTACGAAATTTTTCCTATGATTACCTATAGCAATTCCTCAATTACATGACTTCTACATTTCTAAATTGGGTGAAATTACGGAAAAATATAAACATGAAAAAGTTAAATCGTTTCACAGCACCTTGTTTCTCAATCTGTTTGTATAGTTCTGCATTTTCCCATCCCATCTGATCTTGCGATGAGACTGCTGACTTTGGATTATATTCCGAACCTGTTCTTTCCTTATATTGTTTTTTTAAATCCAATAACTTTGATATGGCAGCTTTAGTTTCATCACTTTTAGGATTAGTAGCTTTCAAAGATCGAACAAGATTTCCTTGTTTTTCAATGCTGCAATACAAGTCTTCGGCACTAATTGATGAGGGTGGTTTCTCTGCTTCGTAATCTTTCGCAGACAATTCCTCATAAACCTTTTTCAGATTTAGAAGAACAGCGATCGCTTCCTTAGTTTTCACACCTTTAGGGTCTGCCATTTTCAAGGATCTGACCAAATCACCTTGCTCCTTTATTTGCTGACTAAGCTTAAGTATGTCTGTTTCATCTGCAAAAAACCTTTAATAGAGTATTGAATCAAAATGCATAAAACAGAAAAAAGAGACAAATAACATCAAAGGCAGGGTAATAATCCTATAATAAAAAGATAATTTTTTATTAAAATTTTAGTTTTTATTATATACTAGCTGCAGTCGGTATATATTGCTGTGGCAGCTAGTCTATGTAAATAAAAATGTAAATGTTCGTTTATTCAAAATCTTAAATTTCCAAAAGTTCTTACCAATATATAATAAAAAAGAATGCTTTTAAAATTTTGACATAACGCTGCATTCGAATACGCGCATGTTTTTATATATATATTGCTTTGGCTCCGTCTAGATCAGAGGAAAAAAATGAAAAGAAAAATCGCACATGACTGAAGATATTTTTTGTCGAAATTTTCTTACGTATTCGATGGAAAATATTTTTAGCCATTGCGATTTTTATTTCTTCCAGATGAAAGAGATCAGTCGATCAACATGACTGCAAACAATGTACGAATTTAATTCGGATGAAGTGTTGTATGCGTCATTCATGCATACATCCCAATGTCAGTCGTCTCCAATAAATTGAAAGCTTGACATTTTTAGAATATATGACATCTTTAGGATATTGGGGAAAGTGGCATATATAACGCCGTTGAAAAATTTCAACTGCTGGAAGGAGGTCGGACATTTACTAATAACATGCGAAGGAAGAAGCATTCATCTTGATTAGGATGCAAGGTATTTACAACTGCATCCCAATCAAGATGTTTCTTCCTATTTCAATTCAAAGCAGATCAATCGATACAGTTCAATTTCACTACTAATATACTAAAAAATAAAAGGAATAATATAAAACGAAGTGAAAAAAAGAAAAAATTAGCGGTGGAATTGAACGACATAGCTCAATTTCAACGCAATGTTACAGATGAAAATTCAATTTAACAATGCAGTCGGAAACATTGAAATGGAATCGTCAAATTGGAAATTTGGAAATTGTAAATCGGAAACACTGAAATGGAATCATAAAATATTTAATCTAGCGTGTGTTGCTTTTACATCCAACAAATGGCGCTGTTTTTCAAAAAAAAAAAAAGCATGTTTTTACCTGTCACACATGCATTTGAGCCTTTCTTTGCCTATTTCGCTCGTTCGCTTAACGCGATCGCCGTTTTCGGAAAAATGCCTCCTCAAACCTGGCTTCACATTGCTTTGCTATTTCTGTTGGGGGAGAAAATATGGTCGAATTGTATAATTTGGTTTTTCGTTCGGTTGGACTGGAGATTGCTTCTTCTTGCTATTGTACTCCTAAATGCCCACTATGTTGCCGTACTTACTGTTTGTGATTGTCGTTCTCCTTTTCTCTACCATTGCTGTCGCTTCTACTGAACTGCTGCTTATATCGCTAAACTATGGTTCTTGCTGCCGCCGAATTATTCTCGAAACTAACTCGTGACTGAACTTTAACTTGAACTCCTGCTACTGTCGAACTGTATGACTAAAACTGACTGAAGCTCCGAAGTCCTGACTTTTAAATCCTTCGGAGCTCCTTTTCCTCCATCATGTCGCCTTATGATTGGTTAACTCTCATTTTGTTTCTCTGTAAATCGGAGTATTTTCGGCTTGTTGGCTCCTTTAGTTCCAAAGGAGTCGGACTGTTTAACCTTATTCACCATGATCGTATCCTTTGACTTCGCCAACATCTTCGCGAAACTATTCGACCTTTTCATCACGAATAACGAGAGAATATGGACGAAGGGAATACAAAAGTAAACAGAGAGAGGAGGAAGGGAGTGAAAGAGCAAAAAAAGAGGTAAAGTGGAAAAATGATAAAGGGAAAGAGCAGAAGAAAGACAGAAAGAAAAATATCAAAAAAGCATTTTTACTTGTTACAAGCGTGACATCTGTACAAAGTAGATATAGGTATATATAAAAACACGCGCCTATTTGAATGCAACGTTTGTAAAAATTTCAAAGCAATCGATAGAAAACTTTCGGAGATTTACGATCTTGAACAAATGAACATTTACATTTCTATTTATATAAGTTTTCTTTAAACTCATAGACATATTTTTGATTCATATGTCTCATGTCGCTTGAATTTAGCAAACAAAACGACTTTGAAAGAGAAAATTGATAAAATTAAAACCAACTTGTCGATGCGTTTCCATTTATCTGAATATCACCGTTTGTTTTCCCCAATTCTACGGTGGAAGAATCTTCCTTTGTCGTCTAAAATAATATACCGAAAACATATTAATTAACCACAAAACTAGCTCAAACTTACCTGTGATGTACCTCCTGATAACGAAAAATAATATTCTGGATGAATAAAAATTCAGAGCAGTTTCCATTAATGCTTATTTTGCTCTCTATTCTATTTTACTTTAAAGGCATTTCATTTACCATTTGAGTTAACTGAACAGATTTACTGCTGCCATCTGGTATGAGAATCAAAACAATAGGCATTTCGAATCCAGAATATTCGCTTTTTGACATGTATGCTGAATCACATATATAGTATCCTTTACGTTGCAACTGAATAATATCACCTTTACATATGTCTTTCATTGCTGGTTCACCGATAAAGTCGAGGTATTTCTAGAATACATGTCCTGACAATTAAAACATTGACACTGACATCTCGTCATCATAACTTCATTATTTAATATGTTACAAATTATTTGAATTTGAAAAATACAGAAATCCTAAGATTATGAAATAAAACAAGTCCGAACTTACTGAAGTTGCAATAAAATTTTAGTACTTTCCTTTTATATTCTTATTTGTAGTTATAGTGACAAAATAATTTTTAGTGCTGTCAAAAACAAACTTTCTCACGTTTGAACCATGGAATTCATTCATTCCATATTAATGAATATTATCAGTGTAAAATTATTCGTGATACTGCGATATAACATACCACAGAATCATAATTGACGAATTGTTTCCAGTCTTCATTTTTTCCAATAACAGCTTTACTGATTATATGAGAATATTCAACGATTTTTACCGAAATCTGTGGCCCCAGCTTTGTGTCAGCAATCCATGTTACTTTCAGTGTCTTTTTGTAATCCTGCATTGCTATTTAAGATTCACATGATTATACTGAATTTGTTCTCAGAATATGATAAATTCATAATTGAAACAAAGAGATTTAAATTAAGTCCTCACACAAAAAAAAAAAAAACAACAAAACAGCTTAATGATGTCAACTGTCAATTTCAAAAAAGTAATTGATAGAAAAAAAAGAAAGGTAACAGTCAAATTTCTTGACTGAAAAGCCAATGAAAATTCATTTTTTAAAATATCTCATATCTCAGTGATCAAAAATCACAGCAGTACTATCAAGAATGCATATTACTGAATAAGTGCAGTGTGTTTTTTAAATGACGAAATCTAACAGATTTGAATTAAATCCCCTTAGAAAATACCAAAGAATTTAATGATGGCAACTTCAATCACTCATCAATTGATCAGACTTTCGTTACTTGAAAGAAATGAAATAAATTGTAACATACTTTGTTCTCCAAATCTAATTTTGCTTTGATTTCTACTATTTTATCACCATCTTTCAATATGTCACAAATTTTTATATTTCCCCAATTGATAAGAGTCACCGAATCACCAATTTTGACTTCCCGTGCATCAGTTTCTTCTACCAATATCTTTTTACTATACCAAATAGTTTTCATTCCAACTTCGACATTCTGAAACAAAATATTTTTTTGAATAGTTGAAATAATTAAGAAAAACAAAGCAAAAAAAACAAATAAACAAACAAAAAAACAAAAATCAATCTAGAATACTAAAATCGGGAAGTATTTCGTCAAATTTTTCTTTAACGTAGAATGCTCTAACTATTCCAGCAATAAAAAAGAAATAGAATAACCTTGGGATGTAATGATACTTTCTTTGATTCGTCTACCAAACTGTCCATAATTGTTATTTGAACAAGGTTTTCTCCACAAGCAAGAGCCGTATAACGAGGAGCAATTGGATCAATCACCTAAAAATCATTGCAAGATCTCAATTCTTTACCCTTCACTTAAAAAAAGAAAAAAAAATAAAAGGAAAAAAGTAACTGATATTTCGTTTTTTTTTCTTTTTTAAATAAAAAAGTTTGCAGTGATTCGGGTATGAGTATATCTGCAATAGCTTTCAAATACTCATTTTAAAAACATGAAAATTTCATGTATAAACAGACTTTTTTATTAAAGGACCAGATTTTATCCCACTCCATCATAACGATGGAACGACTGCCACCTTGGGCAATAATAAACTGTTTTAAGCCTTCAATCGTTAGTCCGCGTCGCATCACACCTCGCACAGTTGGCATTCGTGGATCATCCCTATAAGAAAATCACAACTTCTCATAATGCACACAAGTTACGCTTTTGTTCCTTATAATTTTATCCATCATAACAATAGTTATTATGATTTGAAAAAAAGTGAAAATCTCCTAAAAATAGTTTTAATAGAAAAGCGGGAAAAATCATAATAAACGTGATGGAAAGATTATGAATAAAAGAGAAGAGAGATGGCGAATAAAGTCAAGCGAAGGAAAAAAAAAAAAAAAAAAAAAAAAGGTTGCAAGATTTCTGAATGGTAACAATACATTTAAATTAATTTCTAAGCAATTAGAAATTATATAAACATCGCTTTAAAAAATTCTCTAAAAAAGTTGGACTTGTCAATTTTAGAGAATGTAAATGCACAGTTACACCCAACGTATAATGTTAACAGAATCATATCAGCCATTTTAAGACTAAAAAGTTCGAATAATTTTCTGCAAAAATTAGAAAACATGTCATTTAAAATCGCTTGTCTAAAAATGCGATGTATTCGGTTTTTCTTTTTTGAAATTACACATAAATAATATTTATTAACTTTTAGAGACGTTGAATAATAAGCAATACTTACCATCCTTCCACATGATGTTCATCGACAAGCCATGTCAGTTTCCGTTTACTCATCACAGTATTTGTCATATTTAATCGGGCATATGACCAAATATATGGTTTTCTTAATCCTAATACATCACAAATAAAATAGTATTGCTCATCACGATCCGTGTATTCTGTAGTACGAAGAGCATGTGTAACACCTTCAATACTGTCTACTATGGGACAAGCAAAATCGTATGTTGGATAAACTCTGCAAAAACAATCAGAGCTGGATTTCTGATAAGAAATTATCGAGGACTTCGATATCGGTAGTAGAGTTAACAAGAGTCTTGCCGTTAATGAATGCGCAACTATGGGTCAGTCCTCAAAATGTAAGGCGCTACCAAATCAATAAAAATAGTCGGCATAACAGAACAACGCTAACTTATATTTGTTTCCAGTTCGAACATGAGTTTCTGCCCTACAGCGATAAATTGTTGGATCACGCATTGCACCGTTATTGCTTTGCATGTTAATTTTGATTCGAACACAACATTCTTGTCCTTTTGCAGTCGCTTTTTTCATTTCTTCCCATAACGCCAAATTTTGCTCCGGAGCTTCAAAATGTAAATAAAAAAATATAATTTGATTTAATGGCATTTCAATCCTTCTTCTTTACTAGAACTTTGAAATGTGAAGTACAAAGTGTCATAATGTGAAATAATGACTGGTAATATCATAAATTGCGTCATTTTTCATTAAATAAATTAAAATTGTTAGAGATAAAAAAATACACAAATATGGCGTATTTAAATACATAATTTAAGTAGGTATTTTACACTAGTTTATCTGAATGAAGTCTCATTTCTTTTTCCAGAAGTACAGTTAGCTTATCTGTAGCTAAAATTAAACTATTGGTACAGAAATGAATTCGTCACTTGATTAAGCATTCCGACAAACCTACATAGAATAACAAATTACTAACAAAACGAGCTTACTATTATTACGACATCGGCTTTCCTTGCGTTCTTCACGTTCTTTTCTCATCAACTCGGCGTCCGTGTCGTCAACATATGCTTTCCCTTCTCGCAACAAACGTCCACACATATCTAATATCAAGTCAAAATGATCAGATGTATGCGTCCAGTAATCTGGTTTTATTTCCAACATTTTAAGATCTTCCAAAATCACCTAAAACGAAATCTGGAAGTTACTTTCGCATTGTGGTGTCTGATAATATCATTTATATGTGTCATCCAATATACTGCCAAATCTGACAGAATACTTTCGATTTATATTTATACAGTTTCGATTTTCTAGTAATAGGTCTTCTGCTCAAAATCTTATCATATGTAACGAGTGAAAAAAAAAAACTTTCTAGGATTTTGAAGCGTCAATACTGAAATATTTTAAATTCTAAATTAAATCATTTCTTGCATTAACTAGTTCACAGTAATTGTGAAAAGTTATACGAACCTGTTCAAAATGAGCGTTCTCTTTTGCTGGATTCGTATCATCAAATCGCATAATCAATTTCCCTTCAAAAGCGTGCTGATAATACTGATTTAAAAGAGCTGCTTTAGCATGACCAATGTGCAAATATCTGGAAAAAAAAAGGAAAAGATGCATTTATGGTTTTTTTTTCTTTTTTTGCATCGAATAAATCTATAAAAAATCACTTTTAGCAAAGATAAAATCTCACCCACTGGCTTCAGGTGGAAACCGAACTATAACTTTTCCTTTTTCTGCACCAGGCAATTCTATGAATTTCCCCTCGTCCCTAACTTGATTTTTCACCTTTTTTTCTTCAACATTTTTTGCTACTCCATTTTGGCCTTTCATAGTCGTTGCAGTTTTCTGGAACTTCTGACATCATAAGTAATTCAAAGAAATTAACAATACTTTGTTTCTTCAGTGAATGACTATATTCCAACAAATAACGGAAAAAACATAGATAATATCAACAAAAATATGAAAAAAATTAATTACTGTTTCAATAAAAAAAAAAAAAATATGAAAATATGCCAGAATTAGTCGCTCAAAACAGACTCATAATTATTTCACTTCCTAACAAGGTTTGCTTTAGAAATAAAAAAAAAAATGAAGTAAAAATATTAGACAAACCGATTCCATTTTTTTCTTTTCTGGAGCCTTTGTTCGAAATTTGCCAACAGCATTATGTGCATTAGCAAATACCGGGTCATGCAGTATATTTTTGAAGAATGCCGAAAAAGGCTTCTGTTGTTGAGCCTGCAAAAATTTCTGCTATCTTATTTAAAAGAAAACTTATTAAAAAAAAATAGAAAATCACCTTCAAAATCAATTAAAATGATTCAAAAATTTTTCCTTTTTCTTTATTTTCGAAACCAGGATGAACATAATATAAAGAAGTATTATTACCTTTTCATTTGTTGCTATAATAGCCCACAGCACAATATCCGCAAGAGTCCGTCGATTTAAGCATAAATATGGACTATTTTTTAATTTTTCTTCAGCCAATTCCATCAAATCTTCCAAATTATCATGCTGCAAGTATCTTTCGACCGCTGTCACCCAACAATCAATCTAAACAAAAAATTAAAAATATTAAAAGTATAGTGGGGCTTTATGATTCAATTCCATCATTCAAAGGATTGTTTCTCGAAGATTTAAAACGGAAAAGTAAATAACATTCATGAAAGAGTGATAATAAATTACTAATGTTGATTAAAAAGTGAAATGCAAAATATATCCCAATGGAAAAGTGAATTTAAAAAATTAAAAGACTCGCAAAAGCCAGTCGACAAAAAATGAGGCCATTAAAATCTATCGAACGAAAATATCAGTAATTTTATTACATAACATAGAAAAGTGGTTACCTCAGCTTGCTCAATAATATCCTTACCAAACAAATCATCAGCTTTATCAGAACTACGCACAATAAAACGTGCAATGGAAGCGTCATTTCTATATTTCACTCCATCTCTGAAAAGAAAAACAAAATAATGCATGGAGAGGAAAGCTATACATTATAATGAACATAAACTAATTTTAAATTCAATTTACTATACAATAAAAATAATTTTCGATAAAAATCTTCCACGCTGATAAAGAAGTAATGGAAGTTAAAATTCGAAACATATTCAAACATCACCAATTTCTGCCTTGAATATCAAAGACCGCAGCGTTGTTAAATAAACCTAAACTCACACTTAAAAGAAAAAAAGAAAAAAAAAACGAAAAATCATACAATTCCGCATTTGAACTTACAGAATCATTTCATTTAGTATTTCATCAGTGAAAACAACCGATTTTTCAATGCTGAAACCGGTAGCACAAAGAGCGAGAAGTGTTCCATAAGCTGGATTCCTACGTGAAATGCTGATTGGGACCGTCTTTCGTTCAGCTGACTCGAGAAATGTATCAGCGACAACCATTTTACCAGATTTAACTAGGAAACTATATTAGTAATGCATCAAATTACTTCTTCAGCGCCAACACAACTATTAATCTTCGTTCAAAGTAAAGTGATATTGACAGATTTTTTTCACGGAACGACGCAAATTTCTTTCTGTCAGATTGTAGATATCAAAAAATATTCTCAAATTCAACATATGACAACTGAAACTGAATAAATGTATGTAGATGAAATGCAACCAAAAAAGCAATACAAGTCACTTTTATATAAACTTTTTTAATCACTTTTATGCAAAACTTTTACAGATCACACAGAAACAAAAAAAAAATCGTTATTAAAAATGCATTATTCCAAAAGCTATTTCCCTCGATCCTTCTGCTGTTTCCGCAAAACTGCACCTGGTGCAGGATAAGGTCGTTGTTGGAATAAAGGACCACTAGCCGTAACATCCGCACCTGTTTTATCGTGGGCATGTAAACCGGAACTCCACGTACCACTGAAAATTTTTTCCAATGAAAAAGAAATTGTGAATGATAACTTAAGAAGAAAAAACTTAAATTTAATGCATATGTAAAATCATCTCTGCATTTCTAAAGTAAAAAAACCATCCCACGAGATCATAGTTCAACAGTCTTACTCTAATCGTAATTTGCTTCTCTATTCCTCCAACTGATGCTTGTATTTGATGATTTTCTAAGTGCCTATTTTGCCAAAGATATATCACAATATACTAAATATCATTCGCTACTGAACTAAATTTGAAGTTCACTTGCAGTTGTTGAAGAAAAATTCAGACTTGAGACGGAACACCAAAATGATGAAATGTATTTTGGGAATATAAAAGTCAGAGAAAAAAGAATTTGTAACTCAATAAACATACACAGGAACGTTATCACCGTAAGCGGCTGGATCCATTGGATCGATTCCTTTTCGTTTGGCACGCTCTGGAAAACATATACAACTTATGGGAAAAATCCAATTTAACTTAGTAATGTACATTTTTTTTAAAAGATGATTTCAATACATATTTTGTGTGACATAGAGTTAACAAAGAAAAAATATAGTTTAGTTATAGTGGAGGTCTCTGCTTATTAAAAAAAATCTCATATTTCCTTCATATTTAGATATAAATAATGGACAAATCTTTGATTTACCTTGATTTTTTTTCATTTCTGTAAATGAAGTGAAAAAATTAAACAATAGTACAGTTTGAGTTTATATAAAATATAGTGCTCCACAAACAATTATTTCTGAAAAAAAAAAAAAAAAAACCAGTAGAACTTACTCAATTTATCCCTATCATTCAGTTCAGGCTTGCTTTCTTCATCACTTTCAGAGGACGATAAAAAGTTGCTAGCATCAGAATCTGATAGGGAACCTCGTCGCTAAAATGAAAGCAAATAATCATACAACATTGCTTCAAAAAAAAAATTACTTTTAGCGTTTTTTTTTTCATTAAAAGGGAACAGTACCTCATCATGACAGCTACTTTACAGTCATCAAATCAAACCTTTCTCTTTGACCTGCTTTCATCATACCGTTTGACTGTGCCTCCCCGATCCTCCCTATAAATTTCTTTTCTCTCATCATCCTTCCTTTCATCACCATCCTTTCTACTTTCATCAAGACCATTAGTATTTTCGCCTTTTTCAAATAATTCTGAAAAAATGATTACACTATATTTCAAAATCAAGCAAAAAAGTTGCTGAATTAACTTCTTTACATATTTTGCTGACATTATGTTAAGTCAAACTGAGCCAAATAAAGTTAAATTAAATGGATCAAACCAAAAACCTCTTGCAACTTTCGGTGCGGCATCCCCAATCACAGCCAAAGGATGTCTGGGAGGCAGCCAAGATACCTCATCAGTTCGTGGACACCAATAATAATGACGTGTGCATCCAGGATCATAAACTTCTTTCCAACCTATAAAATAACAAATTCAGAGAAAAAAATTTAATGTTCAGAATATAAATTCCGCAAAAAACGAATTAACTAATATTCTTACAAATTTACCATTTGGCAATGGGTATTTCTTCAGAATTTTAGCCCGTTGATCCAGATATTTCTGTGGAAGTCTGAAAAAAGCAAATTTACTTTTAAGCATACTTATGAGATAATTATTTCTTTCACATAAAAAGGTTTCCAACTATCTGCGAAATTTTGTTCCACTAACAAATTAATTTAGAGATCTGATAAAACAAGAAGATACGGGGAAAATGCCGCTTTCCAATAATTAAAAAACCCAAGTGATTAATATACAATATACTTTTGTTGAGGCGATTCTCCTTCTTCAATATTTTACTTATCACAATAGTTTAAATTCTCAGTGATTTAAAATATCGTTGGAACATAAGATAAACCTTCATATTTCCTTCTTTTTGCCGTTATTAAAGTATCAAAAAAAAAAGAAAAATCACACTACTGACAACTTAAGCGAACGGAAATGGCGAAAACAACAAACTTATTTTCACTTGTTCCATCTCTCCAGTAATCATAACAAAATTGCACACAATAATGATATGGATTCCACTTATTCGGACATCCCCGAGCTCCAGAAGCATTCTTTTCCGTCTCTTGACGTGTGCTGCTTTGTATTTCAGCAGGTGTTTCTGCATCATAATTCTCCGCGATTACTTCTTCATTAGCATCTGCAAATTATCATTTATTACATATCGTCTTTCATCAATGTTAGTAAAATTTGATATGCTTTACTCGAAAAATTGAATCAATTCCTTATATTTCTGTAACCTTTATTGATCAAAAAAGGAAAATTTCTTCGTGATTTTAATCTATTAATTTGAAACTTATTTATTGTATTTATTTAAATTTTCTATTTATTATGTTTATTTGAATCTCTTTTCTATTAATTTTGACTTTTCTACTTAATCTATTTAAATTTGTGTATTTGACTTTTTAATCTACGTTATGAAGAAAGACGAAGTTTGATAGTTTGACATAGTTCTACGTGAATTATCATCAAAATTTCGCATATAAATTAACTTCTATCAAAGAAAACTTAAAGAATTCATCCTGTATAATCAACTTAACGTAAATTTCCAGAGAATCAAACCTTCGTGTAAAATTCCGCGGCGTTTAAGTCGAGCGAGAAGTGCTGGTGGCATAGGCATCGCAGTAGTAAAGAATTTTAATATGACGTCATTCTGAAAGTTTGAAAGAAAAATTTTCAAATCGATAAAATGCTTGTGATATAAGCAAACTTAATTAATATAAGTAAGCGTAATTGGTATAATTGAAAGCAATTGTTCAGACACAGTGGATTAGCACTCAACCTCAGATGTTAGAGAGGAAACGTAAACGACGTAAATACGTCAAGCATTGAATTTAGCTAAAAAATCAACATCTAACATCGGCCAACCGCAGAATACAGTGACCTTTTCTCGGTGTGACATTATGTAGAAGGTAGTAGCACTGTTTACTGGGATTGGAATTAGCTGTGGTAGGTTTGAGACAGGGGTTAAAGTTTAAAGGATGCTTGATGTGTTTTCTAAATGATATCATACAAATTATTTCAAGAAGTTTTGAAAGTTATGATCATTTCATGTTATTCTAGTATTGTGTCGGGTCACGTAAATTTGTCATAATCCACTAACATCTTACGTCATTTTTCGTAAAACAATGACGTGAAACGTGCAGAGAACGAGATGACGATAAGTTTACGCGATTTTCTAACTTAAAACGAATAGAAAATTATCATTCCAAGTGATAAAGAATATTCGGGAAATATTGTAATGTTACTATGGGGGAAATCGATTAGAGTGATACTGATAACTGATCATTAGTACAGTTTTTTTTTTTTTTTTTGTTTGGAATTCGTATTGAGATTTGATTATCCAGGACATCAGGAATTTTTTTTTTTTACTATGCTATATTTTCAATTCGATAATAATTGTTGTAATTGAAAAAGCTAGCTATGATAAAGCTTTGGATATGATGCATGAAAATTTTGCAGCTTGTTCAAAATTAAAGTTTAAATTGCAAGAAATTGAAATCATGAGGACTCGAATTTTAAATTTAGCAAGGATTTTTACAAGAGAAATTTCTCCATTTACAGTTCGTTTATTCGGTTCAAATTTTTATGAAGACATAAAGAAATTAAATCTAAAACTTCCAGTTTAGCTTGCGCTGTTTTTTAAAGATAGTCTTATTAGTCAAATTTGAAAAATTTCATTCATTCATGTGTCAAAGGAAAACTGAAATATTATACAGTTCTTAAATAGTCTCATAATTGTTTACAAATGATGATATTTAGGTATGCAATTATTCAGCATTATGAACTTTATTGCTCTTTAATATGTCCTTCTCCAATATTTTATTTCCATATTCTTTTACTTCTTCATGTGAATTTATAATCAAAATTAATTTCAAATTAATTGATGCAAAATTTAATGCTAAACAATAATTTAAATAATAGCAAGAAAATGAAAATAATAGTAATAATAAAAATATGATGACAAATAACAAAAGAAGATGATCGATACATTCCTGGAAACTTCAGTCAAGCCAAGAAGCAATCATAGTTTAGTACTTCAAATTAATGAACTCTTCCAGCCAACGGATGGACTTAATTTAATTATTTTGTAGCTAAAAAAAGTGAAATTGAGAAATGTTTACGTCAGTATATCGAATATACAAATTGTTAGATATAATGAATCTTGCTAAATCTGTTTATGAAGATTAAATGGAAAGAAATTACGATTCTTTTATTAAATTTGTTATTACAGTATTTCTCTTCTTTTTGTCGTTACAGTACTTTTCTTCGTTTTACAGTACTTCGAGAAGCATATTATATTCGAAAGGAAGTATCTGTTACTGCTGCTTCGTTCAAGAGAATACTTTTATTGATACTTCTAATCCATTAGCTTTCTGCCTCTAAAATCATGGTAATTCTGCATTCAAACATTGCTTATGCAAATGAATGAATGCTTAATTTTTAGAAGAAAAACTGATAACTTGAATGTTTTTTTTTGAAGAACTGATAATTGATAAGAATCAATAATAGTCCCAAGTAGACTTACTGTAATATTTGTATATATTTGCTTATCAATCGAAATGATTAATTAATTAATTGTATGGATGGGTTTTACTGAAAAATTGATTGGAAGTTTCTACTTCAAGATTTATTAGGTAACAATGATATTTTTCTACAACACTGAAATTTTCCATACATATATCATTCATAAAACTAAGGGAAAATTCTATAGGTTCAGTCACAGTGCAAAATTTCAATATTAATATAATATTTTACATTAATCATTTTAAAACTTCCTGTTAAAACTTTATTATCACCGCTTTATGATCATATAATTCATTTAGATGGATTTTCAAGAAGTGTAAAAAAAAGACCCAAATAAATACATTAGGAATTTATTCAAGCATGGACAAGTTACATAGGAATAGTTTGGGTAAAATTATCTTTATCTTCTTCTACCTTCATTCTTACTAACATTTGTTATAATTATCACTTAAAATTAATTTTTAAATAATTACAAAAATAAAATTGTTAGCGAAATTCGCTAGAGATGATGAAATTAGATCGTATAATTTTTTAGACGCTGAACAGCCATTAGACATCCAAGTAGACAATGGATTTATAACAATCAAGAAAGCCAATGATTTGCATATTTTCATAGCTACAAGACAATATACAAAAAATAATCAATTGATCTGAGATTTTGGAAGAGCAAAACAGAAATATCTTTCTTGACTACTAACATTTTCCCATGCATCTTTATTTTTCTAGAAAATTCCCTGCAAATTTATATTACTACAGAAAACTCTTTAATTTAATTCCGCTTGGCAATTAATTGTTGATTGAATTTAGATTAATTTAATTTTTAGTCTGAAACAATAACAATCTAAAATGATTATGTTCAAAACTAAGTTAACACATAGAAGTGAGTAAATATTTTCCATCTTCCAATGCATGTGATATCATTTTTTTCATAAACATTAAAATTATAAATACATAAATTTCGAAACATTGCTAATTAATTTCAATAGAATAAAAAAAAAAAAAATTGCTTTATTTGTTTTCCAAAACTTTTCCAGCATCCTCAAGTCGTTCCAGCAATTCTTTACTGTATGATATAATAATATCAATTTGAGCAATTTCAACATTATTTATGTCATTAACTGCAAAATAATTTATTATCTTTTTCAAATTGAAAAATTTATACTAAAATTTGAATAAATTATAATTCGAGGAAAGAAAATTGAACATTAAAATAAAATTGAATATTAAAATATTATTACAAAATAATATTATCATTTTATGATAGATAGCTTTTTTTTTTTTTTTTTTGATGTCACATTACTTTTTATTTTATCATCAGAGGTGAATTCTATAATTAAACCATTCATTCAAATTTATCGATTGTCATTTCAAAATATTTTGACAGGAACAACTTACTTTTATAAAACTTCAATTAAAATGTAATAAATTTAAAGATTTTTTCATCAATTTAATTATTATTTTATATTGTTGAATAAATTTTAAAATTTTTTTGCAAAAATTCATTTTGATTATACTTACATGATACCAGTTGCTTCTGTGCATTATATTGCGTACCTAATTCAACATATGTCACTCCCAAATCTTCACTTGATTTCGTATCATTTCCACTATTTACCAGACTCATCTCTAATCTGAATAATAAATCAATAACATAAAAAAAGAATGAAATCAAGTATGCTTATTATTTAAAAATAAAATTTGCAAGAAATTGTAAAACTTGAAGATAATTTTTCCTGCAAACAATATTATTTAATACCTATTTCCATGCTCGATCCACTGTCGCAATAAGTGATGTTGCCTATCATCCAATGTATATGCTATAATAAATTCTGCTTGTTAATTTCATTTTTTATTAATTATAGATTATTTTAAGCTAATAAATTTCTGTTTCTTTTTATTACGTATAAAAACAAAATTTGAATTGACATTTTTGAAAATTAAAATCTGCCGTAGTTAGCGTATCACGTGGAATTCGTAACAGTCCTTCAGATGAACCACATTCTTCTAGCGGAAAATCCAAAAATTTCCATTCGATACAAATTGTTTGATCATCATACAGTGGATCAATCAATGTTGAAAATTCACTGATACGAAGGCTCCCAATAAATAATTCCGCAATATAAATGTTATTTGATGGAAACTGAAGAATTCTTGTTTTTTTTTGGATTATAAATTTGAATAATTCTAAAATGTAGAATTGTATTTCGGAAATAAAATTAATAGAAATGGAATAAGAAACAGAAATAGAAATAGGAAATAAAGATATAATTTAAATTTTATGAATTGAATTCACTCAAATATATCTAATACTAGAAAATTTTTCATTGTTTCTATGCTCTTCGTTTAAATTAAAAAAAAAAAAAACATGAAATGAAATTAAAAAATGCGAAGTAATTATGTCAATTCCATTTTCAACATAAATAGTGTCGATGGAAAAAAAGCATAAATATTCATATTTAAAATTCTTACAACGAAAGTAATTGAAATATTTAATAAAACTTTTCCTATTTTCCAATATTCTTTAGCTTTTTCACTAAGCATGCCAAAAGAAAAATTTTTTCCACTTGTTTGCAAAGTAAATCACAGAAATGTTTAAATGAAATAAAACTTAAAAAATATTAATTGAACTAATCTCAGAGTCAATAGCACTACTGATAGAAAATTTATCATTCAATTTTTGATAATCAGCACTGATAACTGTTATATCTTCTTCAATAATTTGTCTTTCATCTGCTGTCGAGCTATTTGCTGTTGTATCCATGCTATTTGTACTTGCTGAAAGATTTTCCAAACTGACAAACAAAAAAAAAAAAAAAATGATTCATAAGTTGTTTTTTTTAAATTATTTTAAATTTTTAAATAAAAGAATTAATTTACGTGATATTGACTCCTGGATAGGATCCGCAAATCCAACAGTATGCGAAATTTTCTGTTCTTTTTGTGATAATTTTGATGGGTTGCGTTGTTCATTCATTTGTCTCTAAATTAATAACTAATCATAAATTAGATGATTACTTGAGGGAAAAAAAGAGAACATTAGTAAATTAACCAATTACTAAACCATTTAAAACATCAGGTAATTTTTTATCTTAACTATATTGAGTATGATTCTCACTCAATTTTTTTTCATCTAATTTTGTTAGTAAAAACGAAAATCTGACATTTTGAAGAATTATAATGAAATAAAGAACAGGAATTCAAATTCATCAAATAATGAAAGGATAAAAAAAAAATGAAATTTGAGAAAAAGACAATTAAAATTTTTTTACTTGTTAAATTTGAAAAAAGATTTAGAAAGTATTGTGGTAATTAATTTAATAAAGAAAAACCTAACAAAACAAATAAATGCTAATATACATTAATATATTTTGTTATAGTCGATTTGGTGTTTAATATGTCTATTAAGATATTCATCTTTTGTAATAAAATGAGCATTACTGGACTCATTGCTTTATGAATTCAGTAATCCATTTAATTTGAGTACTCTTCAATATTGTGAATTAAAATTCTGAAATGTAATGAATTGATGATGAAGGTCGGATTCAGCTTGTAGTGCTAATGAATTTATTGAAATTTCAAGATTACAGTAAATAATAATGGAATATTATATATGAGGAATGATTTGTACCAAGGAAATTTATTTGAAGATCTGACTTGACTCAATGATGATTATTACCTGGTCGATTCATGATTAAATTCTTTCTCTCTTTCAATTAGGTCATTATGATATGAGATCATTGATTAATTATATCACGATAATAGGTCATTATGATGATTATTAATTGAATTTTTCCTCTCTGTCAATTGGATAATTATGATAAGAGGTCTGATTCTACCATATTTAATTGAAGTTATTAATAGTTTATCAAATTTTTGATCTATAATTTAGGCTAACATTCATCTTTCGATGACGTATGGAAAGATCGGAAAAATGTGATTAGTAATCAATGTAAAACACTTTCGGATGGAATCATAAAAATCAGAAATTTTAGCAAACAAATTGAACAAATAACGAATAATAATGAAATAATGCCGGATGTCACATCATCTAAATAATTAGAAACGCAAATGCTACCTGTTACTTCGCAATGATCGCCGCAAGTTCTCCACCAATTCTTTTCAAATTTTGACACAACCTTGCATTCGAATAGATGTATGCTTTCATTTATATATACTTACTTTTTTTCACGTATCACGTCCGTGACAACTAAAAGTATGTAAGGGTGGAGTTTATTGATTCCGCCTTCCTTTTTTTCTCTCATTTTCCTTCTTTCTCCCATCTCTCTAATAATAATAATAACCGCCTTCTTTTTTTTCTCTCATTCTTTTTCCTCCCATTTCTCTAATAATAATTAATAATTAATAATTGAATAATAATAAATGATAATAGATAACAGTGAATAATAGTAAATAAATAATAAAATATAATAAATAATAATGAATAATAATAAATAATAATGAATAACAAATAATGATGAAAAATAACAAATAATAATAAATATCTAAAAACATGCACGTATTCGAATGTAGCGTTGTGTCAGAATTTCAAAGCAACAGGTAAGGACTTTCCGATATTTACGATTTTGAATTAATATAAATAAGCTGTGTGTTTAAGAAGTTTCAGAGGTTTAAGATTTTAAACAAACGAGGATTGACATTTTTATTTATATAGACGCAGAACGTGGCCGAGTCCAGCTAGTGTTTAATAAAATACGCATACGATTAACAACAATTTTTGCATAATTTCTGAATAAAAATTGTCAAAAAAACGATCAAAGATTTTCTTGATGATTATAAAGGAATTAGTGTTAAAAAAGTAGTTGATTAAAATTAGCATTTCTAAATATTTTTTGAGAGGAATTTCGATTCTTTGAAATTATTATTGTTACTGATAAACATCTTTTGGAGTGTTCAACAGTACTTACATTTAGAAAAAATTCTAGCTAAAAGATGTGGAGAATAAGTCTTTGCAGAGTTTTCATAAATAAATTTTCGAATGGAGACTTTATCCGGAATATTTAGTAGCTGGAATTAAAAGTAAATTATTAAAAGTGCGAGTTAAAAAATGATTTACAAATTCGAGATCTCATTTCATTGGACCAAAAATCTAATCAAATGTGAAGATATAATTATATCTGAATGTGACAATTAAGGATATGATTGATCGAAGTGAAGGAAAATAAGAATAATCAAGTATTGAGGATGCCAATGAAAAGTGAGAAAGAAAAGTGGAAGTTTAAATGAAGGAGAAAATGTTCTACACATGCAACTATAAAGTTGCAGTGTTAGTGAATTCCAGAATGTTTTCCTTTATTGAAATGTCGAGATTACGGTAAATGATAAACAAATGTGATAAACAAATGCATAAGGAAGGATTCGTATTTGAGAAGAATTAGTAGAAGAAAGATCTGGTTTGGATTAATGATGACTACTTAGTTGATTACTAATTGAATTCTTCCTCCCCTTCATTACTATTTATAATTTTTTCTTCTAAACATTACTTTTCGAAGATTGAAACTTTTATTCTAATCATTAAAATGATTAGGTATAAATTAGAGTAGATACTACAAAGAATCAAACCACAGTTATCAAAAATTTCTCGAGAAAAGTAAAAAAAAGCCAAACGAACCGTATTGACAGACTGATTTTGGAAAACACCCAACTTATCATTATTATCTTTTTCCGTATCATCCATGACATCAAAAACTTTTGGCTTCCTCTTATCAATACTACCATTGGAATCGAAGTGGAAATGATTATCAGTTTTAAAATATTCATTTGTAACATCGGATTCATAATTCGTAATTGACGACTGCTCCTTGTTTTTCTTACTGAAAAGAAGTAAAATGTTAAAAAGAAATTTGATATTGAATTGTGTAAATTAAAAAAATTTTTCTTAATCAATTTTTCGCTCTCATAAAAATTTTTTTCCAATAACTTACTTTAGCAATTTTGTTTCTGATTCATTCTCATGATGTTTCCGCATTATTTTTTCTATTTCAGAAGTTTTTCGATCGATTTTTTCCATAGCTATACGTTCTTCATTACTAATAAAATGATTTCTCAAATGGGAATCATTTACTAATTTTTCTTGAGGCGATTCAACAATATTTTGTTCAGCATTTTTCTGAAAGTAAATAAAACTTACTAGAAAGAAAAAATTATTAAATAAAATTTTATTAGGGAAAAGAGATAAATTATTTATTGCTATGTGTTGTTTTTTTTAAAGCACACTGAACTTTGATTTCCGACAAAAAATTAACATGATAATGATTTTAAGAGGTCAAATTTCGATAACTGCAATTTTTTTTTTTTTTTTTAATGAAAATTTTGCTGGTAAAATTTAAATTTTTCGCTTTTTTTAAAGCATTGATAGGAAAAGATTGCAGTAATACTTCAAGATTTTCCAATTCCAATTCTTGTTCAGGAGGGTGATAAGGAAATTTCCATCGCATTGAAATATCAATCGATGCTGTCGTTGGTGCATCATTTATTGTCTGCAATTGAAAATAAAATTAAAAATATCCGTTATTACGCACTTGAAAGTTTTCTCGACAACAACTTAGCTTAGTATTGATAATAAAATAGTCTTGAACTTGCAAAATGCTAGAATTTACCGAAAAAAGAGGAAATGTTCCGGAAATATCATTGTTATGGACAAGTGGATAAAGTGCGAGATTGACGTAACCAATTTGACGTTCGTCACCACTATTCATCTGCTCCTCCAAGATAACTATTCTTAAATGCTAAAATGAAAAATTCATTTTCCAAAACAAATATTTTGTAAAAATGAAAGAAGAATAATAAAATTAAAATTTACTTAAACTCCCTCACAATCCATTTTTAATAATGTTTTGTCGTAAAATTTGCGAAATTTGATCAATAAAAATTCTTGTCATAAAAAATAACTTGCAAAAAATTTCAACTAATTAAATGATTTGTATAAAATAAAATAAGCAACCTGGTACAGATATTTTTTATTCGAAACTTTTATTAATAGTTCTTATCAACACTATTCATCAATATTGTTTTTTGTCAATATTTAGAAAGGTATACCAATGTTATAAGGTTCTTTTCAAATATGGTATATTTTATGAGTGTTTTTATCAAAGAAATTTTCTTATCACAATAATTGCATTAAACTTTACCGATGAACGTAAAGTATTATATAGATCGATTCCTGCCGGTAAAATCCATGTTTTTTCAGAATTATATTCCGGATTAGCATTATTTGGCACCGGTTCGGAACGCCATACATCACAATCATATAATTCATAAGAAACTAAAGTTGTTGGAGCATAATTATCTAAATATATAATTACTGTTAAAAATTGATACAAGTGCATATAAACATATGTGAAATCATCAGAAATCAAATATATTTACAAGAATATTTGATGAAATTGGAAAAAAACTCAAGAATTGATCACTTAAATATTTTTTTTATGAATTATAACATATGGGTATTCAGAAATAGAAGTACTAAAGGTAACGGAATTCCTTCTTCTAAAATAAAAATGAATGATTAACCATTGATAAGCTTATCAAGATTGTCACAGCGTTGAACATCAATGATTAGCATATTGTACATGGAACGATTGATAGATTTATCAGTATCAGTTAATGCTGCCGAACTAACAAAAGTTAATTTCCTCTACAAATTGATTCGATTAAAGAGAATTAAAATGGATGATGATAAATTTAACAAAACTTAAAAAATCATCACATTACAAAGGAATATTTTTAGATGACTGAAACGAAGAAACTTATTTTCATGTGAGTAAATATATTAGCATCTATTTTAAAATAATAATTATTTTTTATTACTTATTATAACAAATAATTTTTCTTTCTTTAACAATTGATATTTATTTATTTGTTCAATAGTTTGATTTGGAAATCTTATGATTTGCTTTTCTTATGTAAATTGATAAATTTTAGAGAATGATTATATTTTTCTTCCCTTTTTTTTTTTCTTCGTTTAAAAAATGATTTTTTGAAAAGATATGCGATTTTAATTTAAAATAATATCTTTTGAAAATTTTGCTAAAACAAAAAATACTTCATATAAATAATAAATAATAATTAAATGGATTATTTCAACTCACAAATATATTATTACTTACTTTCTGCAAAATTAATGCATTAATCATTTTAGTATTGATGATTATGTCATATTCGATCGTCGCAAATAAAGAATCGTTACGGAAAGATCGCATTTGAAGCGTACCGCTAAATGATTCTTTTACACTGAGCAATGGTTTCAATGAAATGGTACCAGCGGAGGAAAGTATATAATCAGAACCACATGGATGATACATTTCTACTGTTATACCATGCTGAAGAATTTAAAATCTGATTAAAGAAAGAAAAAAACTGACGGTTTTTTAATAAATTTTCAATTTAAAACATAAAATAAATCAAATTAAATTTTTCAATTTTAAATATAACTAAATCAAAACAAGTTCAATGTATTCATATTTTTTTTATGATACTGAAATACAAAAAGAATATTTCTTATAATACTAAAATGTTAAAAATATGCATAAATTTTCAGCTGAAAATATAAATGAAACAAAAATTTAATTAAATCATATCTTTTTCCTGCATAGTACTAAAAATACACTTACTGTTTCCAAATAATGAAGGAATAAGTTTGAAACAATAACATCATAAATTGTTGAAAAATCTAACCGTATCCTATAATTTCAAAACCAAAATAATTTTGCAAAAAAAAAAAAAAAATCCGCATTTTATGAAGAAAATTGAGTAGCAAAAGTTTTTGTGTCTGTACAAACTTATCAATTAATTTATTTTTAAGATTTATTTACGAATATAAATAATAATTCACCATGCGAAATATTGATATCATCAGAATATCAACATTATCGAGAATACATTATGTTCCTTTGGTGCAAAATTACTTTAGCTTAAGTTGCTTTCAAAAAAAAAAAAAACCAAAAGTGGTAATTAAGTTTCATTTTTGTGTGTATGAAAATGTTTTTTTACGGAAGATTTCACTTTCTGAGGCCATTCCTAGCCCAAAATTTTTCATTACGGATGGATACGGTGAAAACTTTCCAGAATTTTGCGATCTATTACAAATTCTATTGAGATGCGAAATGGATCGCAACATACCCAAACTTCTGTCGTTCTTCACTAATTAACAGTAGGAATTATGATGGAAAGTATTGTCGAATTGCATAAATTTACTTACTCATTTCCTCTTAACACTGGTGTTGTTTGTAGTTCAAAATCGTAAAATTCAATTGCTAAAAACATGACAGGTTGTGCAGTTGCCATCTGTGATAAGCCATCAGAACTTATTACTATTCTCGACAAATGCAATATCATTTCATTAGTTTCCATTTTTTCTTTATTCGGCTGAAGCAATAATAAATTTGCATCAACCAGTTGTTTTTGTCAATTTTTCAAATTCAATAAAATTAAAAGTTGGTAAAATTGATAACTGAAAATCTCAAGTTGAATATCATTTCATTCTTGATATTGATTTGCATTTTGCAAATCGCAATACAAAAGAAAAAAGATTGATTTTTGGCAACCTTAAAAGGTATCAAATTTAAATTTTATAATTAGATGTTCCTTATCAAAACTTGATCAACTATGCTTCTATTAAAATAGAATGCAAATTACTGATAAGAAAATTTACAATCTCCACATTGAATTGAACTTATTTACATCGTTTAGATAAGCTAGGGAAATAATCAAACTGATTTCGTTTATTATCACAATAAAAATTACTTACCGTAGCATGTGAAATAGGCATCTGATCGTCGTATGCTAGCGTTTTTAATCGCATTTCTAAATTTGTAATTTCAGCCTCACGTTCAGTCAATTTTTCTATTAAATCTTTCATTTTGTATTCAGAATGTGCTTTTACTTGTTGCAAATTTTGATTCAACAAACTTATCTGAAATTACTAAAAAATTTAATGTATAAAATTAGCAATTTAAAAGACTGAACATTCTAATACACGGTTTTATTTATTGTGTTAATCAATAATGCAAATGAAATTTTGATAAAGAATGGAACAATTTGAAATGCAATGAAATCTTTATATAATTAGTTCAGTCTTTTCAATTATTTCATTTCTCAGCATTACACATTTTCTCCACTTATTTTAAATTAATTTTTTATGATTTAATCACACTGAATAGTAAAATTTTTAAATAAAACAAATAAAAATATAAAATGCTTACAAAAAAACTATCGAAAACGTGAAATTCACATATGTAAGTTAAGAAACCGCATATTTTAGTTAAATCTTTCATTTATACATTCTAAGAATCAAAATGCATGTTTCAGAATCAGAAGCGTAATAAATGTAGATTCTGTTGAAAATTATTACAGAAATTAAGATTTCGTTATTCAAAAAAACAAAATATTAGTACCTCTTGAAGATGTTGTTCATTGATATTATGCTGAATTAGTAGCATATTTCGTACTTTTTCAAGTTCACCATAAATTTCCATATACATCATTCGCCATCTACTCAGCAAATATTATTGAATTCAAATTAACTTATAAAAATTTGGAAAAAAAAAAGCAAATTAAGCAGTTTATAAAAATTCAGTAAAAAAAAAAAAAGAAAACGATTAACTTATCAATATGTTCTTGTCGTTTTGTCGTTCCATCATCTTCTGATGATTGATCAACAATATGTTTTTCAATGATTCGTGTCAAATCTTCATATATTTTTACGAGATTAAAGTCGGTTTTATTAAATTTCTGAAATATATAAATAGAGCTATTCTTTTAAATATCGTAGCTTCTTTTCTTGTCCATAAAATACTTCTGGCCAATAATCTATTCTTGGCTTCTCAACTTTCTTCTTTCTAGAAATATGTTATCAATCATATCAGTTGTGATAAAATAACAAACTTCATTTGTTGCGGAACTTTTCTGCTTCACTTTCTCCAATTCATTCTTTCGATCAGATAACTCATCTATAACAGTTTGTTCCTTAACTATTTGAGCAATTTGATCATTTAATCGTTCTTCCAATTTCAATTTTTCTTCTTTCAAATTTTGATAATTTTGCTTCAGTTGGGAATATTTTAAAACAAATTCATTTAATTGCTTCTCCATTTCCCGCATTCGTTGATCATTTTCTGTTTTGCGATTTTTACTGCCTTCTACTGCCAGTTGTTCGATTGTTAATGAACTAAAATTAATGAGAGGAATTTTTTCGATTTTGAATATATACAGTATTAATATAATTAATTTCACATGTTTCATGTATATAATTTTAATTTTTCTTATTTCTAATCATATAAATAGAACAAAGTAACTTTTTCATCATTTTTTTTTATATTTTTCTATATTGTCTTTTATTTTTTAAATTCTGTTTAAATTAGCTCCTTTTTATTTTTTCAATTTCCATTTTTTTTTTCTTCACAAATAATGAACTTTATGATGATTATATCTTCCTATTAAAACAAATTTATATCTATTTTAAACAATTCATTCCGATAAAAGTAAATTTAAATTTAAAAGCATCGAAGACAAACTTTTCTACAAGTTTCTCATTTGCTTCACGAAGCATTTTATTCTCTTGTCGTGTTATTTCCAATTCTTCTTCCACAATTTGAATATTTCTCGATCGTTTCGCATTCGTTCTATCAGCACTTAATGGTAATTCATCTAATTGTTGTTGCAATTTGAAATCTTCCTGTTTTTTGCTTTGAAATTGCTCCAAAAGTTGATCATATTCATCTTTAAGCTTTTCTAATTGCTATAAATACATGATATATTTGCATGATTAAATTTAAACGATGAAGCAAAAAAAAAAACATTAAAATATTGGTATAAAAACAAAAAATTTGATTGAAATGTTTCCAGAAATAATTTCAGCAATTTTTATTTTACAGTATCATTCTTGGAATAAATGAAATTACGAATTTTTATGGACGCTTGAAACTATTGGTATAAGTTGGAAAAAATAAAATTAAGTAATAATTTAATTTATTAATTAAATCAAATGCTAAAATATCATTACTAATGTAATATAATCAAATGATATAAATGGACTGTTTAAATAATCATTTTATTTGATAGCAAAGTAAAATAAACAAGAAAATTATATTTTGAAGTTGAAAATTTTTAAAAATAATTCAATAAATGTCTTAAAAAAATTGAACAAAAGAATGAATAATTTAAAAACAAACTTGTTTGACATTATTGAATTTGCATGTTAGCAAAGCATATTCGTCATCTTTTTCTTGCAATTGTCTATTCAACTTTACGAAGAGTGTCTTGTCCGAAAGCAACGATTTGCTTAAATATCTTAAGTAAATTAGCTAATTTACTTCCAATTAACTCATCTTTTTTTTTTTATAATTTATGTCATTAATTCATTTCTATTATCATTTCGATTTTTTTGTGGCTATTATTTAATCAAAGTTTATGAATTAGCCGTTAAATTAATTTTTAATTCATCGGTCAATAATTGATTTTTTGGAATTTAAAGTTTTCAAAAATTTTTTTAATCAATGTAACAAATGTTGAATAATTGAAATATGATGAAATCTATTTTCATTATTATAATAAAAATATGTTGTATTTTTTTCAGATCTTTTCATTCTTACGTGTCAGAAATTTCTGTCACATTTATTGTTGACTTTCGTTGAATGTCACCAGATTGTGACGGATGATTGATAGTTTGTTGTATAGGATGAGGTTTTTGTGTTAAAGCAGTTTTTGGCCGTTGTAGAGGTAGGCGAACCTGATGAAAAATTCATTAATTAGTGAAAAATTAAAATTTAACAATATTATTAGTCGAAAAAAAAAAGTTATTACAATGAAAGCATAACAAACTTGTGGAGAAGATAAACATTGTGCTAATGTTCCTCGATTCGAATAATTTAGAATTTGTTGCTTCAAATTTTTCAACTATAATTAGAAATTACATTTATGTTAATTTATATTATTGATAATGATAATTATGGATAAGAACAAAAAAAATCACATTCTAATCAAATAGCAAACATTTATCAATATTAGAGATTATAATTTGATAAAAAATTAAAGAATCATTAAACTTCATTAAACAAAAAAAGAATAGTTACGTAAAGACAATTATAATATTCAGTAAGTACTACAGTCATTGAAATAATATTTGGATTTAAAAATTATTCAGTTTTTTTTTTTTTTGTGGAACGAAAAAATGAAAAAATTTGAAATTCAATTTAACTGCTGAGATAAAAAACTTAGACTATTCAATTATTAAAAAAATTGTGAATGATAAGAATGTTGTTTAATTTAAATTCATAATTATTAGAAGGATGATTTAAATTTGTCAAATAATCTTTATCAAGTTAACATAAAAAATAAATTACTGATTTACTTTATTAGCGAGTAATTGATTTTCTTTAATCAATTCAGCATCATTATTACAATCTTTCCCATTGGTGACCATTCGTTTTAGCCTTGCATTTGATCTATGAAAACGTCAGATATATTTATACATATCACATTAATTAATTAATTAATTAAGCTTACTGTTTCAGCTTAATTTCCAAATCATCATAACTTCGTTTTAAACTATGATGCTGTTGATAAAGAATGTGATAACGATCTTCCAGTTCTGGTCTGGACCATTTCTCAATTGACGGACGAAGGACCATTACTTTTAATACCACAATCAAAGCATATCTCTGAAATCAAGTTTTTGTTTACATTTTTTTTTTTTCTACAAGCAATATAAAAAATGGAAATATGTAAAGTTTAGCTATAAAAACTATTTTCTCTTTTTTTTTTATTGCTAATTTTAATTTTGTATTCGAAAAAACTGATACTAATAAAGCGAAGGTGAATAGTTCAATTCACAAAACCATGGAAGATTCCTTCAAGATAATGAGCATAAGTTCGCATTAATTAACTAATTAATTAATAATTCTAATTCCTTTTCGTTTATTCGTGAATTTCCTTTTTTAAGTTCATCATTATCAAAAAAAAAGTTTGCAAAAAACAAAAATAAATCTCATCATGTATGTAATTGTCGGATAAAAATATCGAGATAACCAGGATATTTCAATATTGTTAAATATCTCGCAGTATAAACAAGCATTTTCATAATATTTGATTGTTTTGATTGATATTTTCATAACAAACAACTTGTCACATTAATCTATCAATCTTCTAATCATTTAAATTGTCTCAAATAATGTTAAGCTCTTTTTAAACGTCAATCATCATATCGTATGAGTCGTTAAAATAATGTAAATATTCAGTTTAATGAACTTTTAACATCTTTTTTATGACATTAAGCTTCTAGACAGTTGTAAATATTTTCCAACTTGATTCTTGATCTCTGAAATCATAAGATATTACGATAATCAAATATTGTAAGCAACTTCACTATGAAAAAACACCGTAATCTGTGAGGATAGTTTTAACGCATTCAAAATATTCAATCCTTCGCTCTGTTGATTCTTTCATGAATGGCATTTTCCAAATTTCATTGAACAATCCTGATCGAATAGAATTTTCTCTCAGAAAAGATTCTCGGAGCAGTCCTTTGATCAGAATCAACGTTCAGTGTAAAACGGAACAATTACATCGACATCGAACAGTATTTCAAAAAATTCTCGAAGAAAATTTCCGGAAAGCAATCCTTCGATCAGATCTACATTCAGTCCCACGCATTGATCGATATTCAATAAACAGAACTTTCCAAACTTGATCAATTCCCAATTATCAATAACTAACAATTGATAATTATCCTTCCATCAAAAAAAAAGTTCAAATTATCGATTATATCATAGCAAAAACTTTAGTATACAACAAAATTCAGCGGTACTAAGTTCCAAATTCCCAACAAAAGAATTTTTCACAAACTTCTTTCACGATACTAATGATAAATTAGTCATTTGTGTTAACCGAAATTTATAAAATATTTGAATTGAAAGTAAATCTTTTTAATTTGAAAATGAAATTAATGATAAAAAAGAGTAGTTATTTGTCAAAATTGAATGTAAAAATTCAATAATGAAATATTCTTTGGTAAGCATTTAGCAGCGTGTAAGGGTGCCATGGCAACAAGTAATGAAAAATTTTCTTATATCTAATGATATGGGCTAGTAATATGCATTTTAAAAAAGATTGAAGATTAGCTAATATCATATGCTAAAATTTTAATTTCATTTAAAAAAAAACACAAACATTTTTACGATTATCACTTTAAACAAACAAATAAAAAAAAAGAAAAGCAATTAAAAACAATTCAAAATAGAATTATATAAATTAATTATTCAGTTAATTAGCTAAGTTTTATCATATTATTATTCATTTATAACGATTTTAGCCTAATAATATTGATGTTGAGAAAATAAAAAAATAATAGTAAGAGAGAAAAATAAAAATAAGAAAAAAATAAAAATCAATTAATTTTTCTAATCATAAACAATTTAAATGCAATTTTTCGAACAACAATTTGCAGATGGAATGAAAAATAAAATGTGAAAGAATAAAATTAACAAGAAAAGAAGGAAAAATTCGTACTAAAAATTTTAATTAAATTTACATTTAATTACTTTTCAAGAATGGAAGTAAAATATGAAAATATACGAATTTTGAATAAGGACAATGATTGATAAGATGATAAATTATTGAATTTGTTAACTATATAATGAAACAATTAGTCATGATTATTCTAAAATTGATTTTGCTAAAAAGTTCATTTTAACATTTCATAAATTGTTTGTCTCATGAAAATGCTTTATTATAAAGAAACTTCAAGGCATTTATTTCGCTAATATCAAATGATAAAATCTTTAAAATAATCAGTTTTAATTGAACTCTTTATATTGTAATCATTTACTGATTGTATTTGCCAAAATTAAAAGAATTATTTTTTATTTTTGCTTTCAGATAATACAGAAATTTTTCTGATTAGTTCAATTACACTAAAACAATTAACTTCATATTATCATTATCAGCATCTATGATAAAAAAGGATTATTATGATTACCTGTTATTATGAAAATAGCTAATGAATGTTTGTACTTATGTGATGCATAACTTATTAGGCTTATTTAATATAATTTGCCCACATAACTTTCTGAGTTACAGTACAATTTATTGATTAAATTAATTCGTTAATGTTTAAAAATAAAACTTATTCCAATTAGCACTAAAAACTTAAAAAAAAAAAAATCAAATTATTCAATTTCAATTCTTAGAAAATTTCTCATGACATTAAAATAATGGACATTTTCGCCATCTTATTATTTGTTATTTTTAGTTAATTTTCAAATCTTCTGCATAATTATAATTTTTTAACGGAAACAAATTTTGTTTCTGTTAAAATTTTTCAGTGAAATCTTTTGTTACAATTCACATTAACAATTTTATTCATTACAATTCAAATTTACACCATCACACAAATTTTACGATCCTGATTTATGCGTAAGTTTAGCAACAAATAAGATTAATTACTTAGATAAAGAATTAGACACATTAAAAATTTAAATGAGAATTTTCACTGAAATTTTCAAGATAATTTATATTTCATTTTGAAACTTTTGTTAAATTATCATACGTTCTTTCTCAACAAACGACAAGAATCTATGATAATAACATTGTTTCATTTATCATCACAACTCGAGATATGATCACATGTAGGTTTAATAAAATCAGAATTCTTGAATTTGCCAGTAATTCATTTACAAGATGTAAAATATATTTTAGTTTTCATCTCGTTTGACTTATATTTCCTCGTATTTCATTACTATCTTTGAAAATTCTCATGAAAATCAAAAAATCATGCAGAAAATCATTTGTTCTGATCAAGAACTGATTGGAATATAAATAAATAAAGCATCGATTAATTTTGAATGGAAATTTAGAATATTGAGAATTTCGAAATCAATAAATATTTAAACATTTCTTTTACTTAAAGCTTCCGTAGAGCTTCTTTTTTTTTTTTTTTTTTTGTAAAAAATGCTTCGAAATTTAAAATTATGCGTTTTTCCAAAATTCTCACAATGAATAAATTACGCATCACAGCATTGTATAAATAGCAGTGATCAATAAATTCAATAAACAAACAAACAATTATTTATAATGAATAAACATATTACAATGTATATTTCATTAAAATCTTACTTAAGTAATCTATCACACATATTAGCTTAAAACGATAAGTTAATATATGATTTTGGAAAAAATGAGTAATAAAAAGTAAGTAAAAGTTAAAATTTTACATTTAAAATGATAATTACTTTACAGTTATTGGAAAGAGTGATAAGAAAAAAACGATAACAAAAATGAAGTATCAAATTACTCTTTGCAAAAATATGCTTATTTCATTATATACAAAGATTAAACAGTTTTTTGGTAAAAAGAGAAAAATTCTCAATTTATTTATCTTCTTTTCAAATTATTTATCATTGCTATTATTTAATGCTAAAATAATAGTTTTCAATTTTCATATTAAGATGAAATATTATTTTAATATTGATAGGAAGAATAACAAATTCGCAAAATGTTTAATCTTTTAAATGATTTTATAAAAATATTTATCAAGCAGAGTTTATTTGGAATGATACATTAAAGTTCATCATCGTGAAATTAGCCCTGAAATATTCTGGAATGAAAAATATATTGAAATATCTACAAGATAATATTATTAACCATTCTTTTAATTTAATCATTCAATTTTAGGAAAAAAAAATGTATATATTTGACAAGATTAGGCTTTGTGAATGTGATTATTAGCAAAGTAAATTCATGAATTTTCAGAAGTTCTTGGCCGCGATATTTGAAGCCATAATTTCGCATCACTTGCTTTCACTAATGCTACTGCCGAAAGCTGAAATATTCCATTTTAATTGTTTCTAATTTGATTAATATTGAAGATAAGCATGAAATTCAAATATTTGCCATCTTAAAAAAGATAGATTATTCCAAATTAAATTTCTAAAATTGCAAAATTTTAGAAATTTCTTCAAAAAAATCAATATTTTTCCGAAACTAAAAAAATTAGAAACTAGGAAAATATATAATATAAGAAGGCAAAAATCTTATATGTACTAAACCTGATCGGTTATTGCAACTCCGTTAACTGCCATTAGACGATCGCCAACTTTCAACTTTTCGGCTGCAATACTTCCAGGTTGTAATGAAGTAACCAGAATACCACGTGAACGTCTACCGATTCCCATGCCCAATTGCTGATCCGGAATTTTATTCAGCAGTACTAGCAACGAATCGCTATTTTCTTCTTTCAACTCTCGAATCAGTTCGACTTCCTTATTTTGATCCAAACTTACCGCTGATAAACTTTCTTCATCAGCTACTGATGATTTCTAAAAAGAAGAAAAAAAAAAAACATAGAAAGAAATCACCGAAAATAATTCATAAGAGAAGCATAAAAAAATAACTATAAACTTATGCCATAAATAATTGGAAAATGAAAAATATTGATTAATTTTTAAATGATTGTAACATTTAGTTGAGGAATTTTAGAATTTGCAATTAACCTGATCCGCTCCGCTACTTGATTCTTCTATTACCGATGATAAATCTGCTTGTACAACTTGTGATGGTTGATTTTCCTCACTTTTCGAAAATGATGATTTTGAAATAGACATCGATACTGGGAAAGGATGATCATCTGGTATTATCGTAATGGCATTATCGTCTGAAATTTTTGCAATACTTTCAAAAATTTTCGAATAAACATACATATTCAATGCTAAATGAATGGAGTAAAATTTTATTTTAAATAAATTTTTTTGTTGTTTCCAAAATTTTAATATATTTTTTTTATTCGAAACTAAAAGATACACATAATAAAGATGAGATATAAATCAAATTATTATGTATAATAATTTTTTTTTGATGTTCGGATAAAAACAAATGACCATTAGAAAAAGAAAAACAAAACTATTTTAACTTTCTTTTTTTTTTATTTTATTAACATAGTTTTGGATATTATTCTAACTTTAATAACTCATTGCTCATTCTTTTATTTTAAATGAAAAATTATGAATTTTTAGAAATTACTGACCGCTGTTTGGTGCATATAATTTAATTTCAGGAGTTTTTAACATTTTCATTTTTTCAGCAGTTCCACCAGAATGTTGTTGCTCACTACTGGATGAAGCACCTTCTGTTGTAGTAGGCTTTTTGTTAGCCGCTTCAGTCAATTTCCAACGACCTACTTTCAGGACAACACGACCAGTACAAGCCTAGAATGATTCGAGCCAAGACTCTAATTAAGCCAAGATTCTATTTTATCGTTCTTGTCTATTTCTTCCATCATAAATTACTACAGCAAATTAATTAATATCATTCATTATTTCTAGCTTAAAATCATAACTATTGCTGTAACAAATCAATTTACTAATAATTTCTAAAATTTTCTTTAATGACAAAGTATGAATAAAAGAAAAATACTTTTAATTTTGTTGCCACATCTTCTTGCATTGCATTTGTTACATCTTGGCCATTAACAGCCAGTATCTGAAAGAAAATACCAGTAAATTTTAAATGATTCATATAATTTTGTCACACTGAATAAAAGAATCATCGAAATATTCGTAAGCAAAGATTAAATATAAATGAGAAAAGATGAGAATTTTTGCAATTAGTCAGGTTCCATTTTAAAATAATTAATTTTAAAAACTAATTAATTTTAAAATGAAAATTGAATAATTGCAGAAATTTTCGAAGTAGTAATTGATTATTTTGAAAAAAATTTGAAACTGAAATTGATAACAACCTGATCGCCTTGAATTAGGCGTCCATCAGCATCAGCAGAACCACCTTTGACCACTTCCGAAACATAAACACCAGGCTCATTTTTTCTACCAACAATACTGAGTCCAAGCCCTCGACCTGGCTTTTTGGTAAGCTCCATTTCGAAAATGTTGTAAATTTGTGTCGGATCCAAAAGTGATAATTGCAGATTCACATCACGATAGATCAGTAAAGAAACCTGAATTTGATTTGCTTGCTTGGTATTTTTTTTTTTTTTTTTTGACTAATTCTATTGATAGTAATTGAATGTCAAATTCAGGTCATCGTATTTACTCTCTTTTTTTTTTTGCGAAATTACTTTTCCGAGAACTTTTATACTTAATTGTTAGTAATTATCAAAAATTCATATCACTTATTTTATTGAAATCATCAGAGATCTAATGAATGATAGAGTCAAATATATTAATTTGAAAATTAGTTTTATCAAACTTCGTTCAGCACATATTTTCACGATTTTCTAACAGATAGCTGACAATCAGTATGGAACAGGTTGAACTTTGACCTTGTTCATCGATTCATTCATATAAATACATTTTCAATTTTTCTTTTCAATTTTCGTTTATATAAATTAAGCGAAGAAAAAAAGAGAAGAAAGCGATTCGATTTCCAATTCAATTTCGATTCAATTCAATTTTCAAATTGAAACAAACTTTAGCTGGTGTTCTTCTGAGCAGTAAAATGGCTTGTTCATGGCTTACGCCACGTAGCGATATTCCATTTACCTAAATTTAGTAGCAAATTTAATAAATATGGCTATAAATAATCCATTTGTTAACCTTTGAACTTATAAGTTATCACTGAAGATTGCAAACATATATTTCTATAAATCATGAAATAGGCAATCTACTTGCCTTGTTTTAAATTTGAACTTTCTGCTCCAATAATTCTTTCTATCATTAAGTATTAAATTAATTTAATTGCTATAATTTAAAAAAATAACAAAACAAATATACTTCAAGCACTTGATCACCAGGTTTCAAGCGACCATCAATAGCTGCAGCACCATCTGGATATACTTCATGAATAACGACTGTACCAAGTACCGTATCCGAACCACCAACAATGCTCAATCCCAAACCCTAAATTTTGAAGCAGTTTAAAAATTTGCATCATCCAATCCAAAAAAAAATGCTTTTTATTATTGTTTAAGACTTCAATAAATAATCAATCAATTTTAAACATGCAAGAAATCCTACCAGGAACAAAGGAATGAATTATCGATAATAGTTACAATTTTTTTTTTTTTTATTTTTATTTTTATTTTTATCTTATAATTTTTAATATTTTTATGATCTATTTTTGAGCAGAACCAAGAATGCTTAATCTCATTATAACTGTTAAATTGAGAGATGTCAAAGTTTAATCCGATTTTAGCACTGTGATAGTACTAACTCAAGCAATAACTTTTTTGAATCATTGATAACAACTTCAGCTGAATATTTGACATACGATTATTCCAATCATTTTCGTGATTATTTGTGTATGTTATCAAGGAGAAGGGAGAAAGGGCTAAGCAAATATTCTCTGAAATTTCAAATTACATATAAATCAAACTTATTTACCTTGCCAACTTTATCAATTTCAATAAGAGTTTCACATCCAGGTTCGATTTCAGCAACTGATTCATTCTGGAGCGATGATTTTTTCGTCACATCTACAATAAAGCGTCTATTTTCGAAAAAAAAAAAGTTTTTCTTTAAAAAGTTTTTTTTTTCTTTTTGGTTGAAAACAGATGCTTTTTTAAAAATTGAAAATGTTGTCAAATTCATATGTTTTGAAATCGGATATGCTACAATATCACATATCTACAAGTCCCATGTTTTAATCTGTAAGTTTCAAATTTCTTATTTAAAAATTTTCTCAATGCAAGAAAATATGCGATAAAATGATGAAGAAAACTTAATAATGAAAGAAAAAAATGTTATTAGTTAACGGAAAGAAACAAAAGAAAAAAGGAAAATCAATGATATCTATAAATTTTTAGTAGCATTTAAAAGTATTTTAAATGAATTCAGAAAAAAAAAATCCCAAAAAAATGATTTAAAAAAATTAAAATCACCTTCAACAGGATGTTGCACATTTGTTTCACTATTATTACTCATTTCTGCTTCGTTTCCAATTGTATTACTTCCATCTGATTCCAAAACAATTGCCTGCATATAATATATTATTTTACTTGATCAAATTTCTTCATTAAATATGATTATTTCTCTTTCGTTTAATTTTTGCTTGTCCAAAGAATGAGACCAAATTTTCTTTCGCTAATCTTGCGAAACGAAGACTTTTGTTAAATATTCGGCATATTTAAAAATATCAAATTTTATTGTGTGCTTATTGTTGTAACAATAAGACTTATGAGTTTTTATATCTATGTTATCATTATTGTGGCAAAAATTTTACAATTTATTCTTCTCGATTATTTAAATCATATCAATTTTTAATCAGAAAACTTACATACCTACTGAATGCCACATTTTTTTTTTTTTTAATCAATGAAAAATTTATCAAAAATTAGCTGAAACACTGAAAAAAAAAAAAAGGAAACAAATAAGGCTTTACTAGGCTGCTGAACTTATTTTTTTCGTCCTATTCTAACATCAGTCATCTCACGAAACAAACATGCGATTTGTTAAAATGAAGGATTTTCGAGAATTCTCAACTTAGCCACAGAATAGAACATCCTCCAAACGTTACAAATGATAGTGTTTCAGAGAAAGACTTCAAAAAGTAATTCCATAAATGAGCATTTAATCAAAAAAAATTGATCAAAAAATTTTTTGACAAAAAAAGAAGCGTTGTTTTTTTTTTATCCATTTTTGATGTAATTATTGTTTATGAGTAAATAATTAATTCATTTTTTGATTCATTGGAAATGAAAAATCCATTGAAAATTTGACGAATAATGAAAATGATGGTGATATTATATACAATTTTTGCATAGCTAATAGCATCTGATATTAGGAAGAAGTTAAAATTAATTATTTAATGAGAGAAATAGAAAAAGTTTAGTGCATATTTTAGTGCAAAATGGAGAAAAAATTAAAAAATAGAATGTAAGAAAATGGAAATTTATGGAAACTTCTGTTTATCATACACATAACATTAATGTGTAACTGAAATTATTATGATCAGATTCAGTGTCGTAAAGGGATTGAGAAATTGAATTAATAACTTGCTCCTATTTTGCATTATTTGCAAAAAATAAAATTTTCTACGCAAAATCTGATAAAAAGAAGTATTGGCAATTCTTGCAAATCAATTCGAGAATGCACGATTGAGTGGAGAAATAATCCCAAGTCATTGCTATACTTCGTTATAGATTGAAATTAAATTAATTATTTGATCTTTAGAAGAGAAAATAACATAGGAAATATGTTAAAATCTTTAAATATTCTTATTTCATTTTACAATTCATCCATTACAAAATTTTCATTGTTTAAAATATTTTAAATTTATCGATTATTTCTTTTTTTCTTTCCATCCCTCTCTCTCTTTTTCTCTCAAAATTTACGATAAAAAATGATTGCATCATTTCTTTTATTTTTTTGTTTGTTTGTTTGTTTTTTTCTAAAATTTTGAAATATCATTTATTTGCAAAGAAAATAATTGACATATAATAGGAATACAAAATATAGTATGAATTATAGAAACTTTCGACAGGATGCAAATAGCAAATGTTGGCCGAACTGAAGAGGAAGAAGCAATTAAAGATAGATTTAATTTAAAGATAGGAAAGTTTCATTTTGATTTTAGTAATCAATCAATGTGCTCGATGAGACTGAGGAATTAGCAAAAATAGTAACACATAAAAAATAGGTGAACTGCTTGGAGCTCATCTGTTAGGAGAAGAAATTGCAGAGTTAATTAGTAGTTTTATCCTCTCAAAACAAGCAGAAGTAACAGATCTTGATTTAAAATCTGCGATCTTTCCTCATCCAACTATTTCGGAAATGATGCACGAATCAAGTAACTTGCTACAGATGTTGAGTTTCAAGATTTCAAAATGTTAAATTTAAAATAAACCAATTGTCAAGAATAGATATGAAATCTAAGCAGCAAATAGTACACAAATATAGCCTTCAGAATCAATCCAACAAAAATTTGGAAGCAAAATTTTAGGAATCAATCCACCATATGCTTGATTAATTGCATTTTGAAATTCTCAGAAGTAAGTAACATTATGTTTCAGTTTCCTTCGACATAATTCCATCCTATTTCTTTACTATTTCTTTTCTATTCAATAAAAAAAAAAAAAAAAAAAGGAAAGGAAAAGAAAAATGTACTTCAAAATAAGAATATTATTAATTTTTGATAATAAAAGGTGCGTCGTTTTTGATTTAAAAAATTGTTTAATAAGGTTTTATAGTACGATGAAAGTCTCTTTTCGAACTGTTTTTTGGTTCTTTTTTTACTTTGATTTTATTAAATTAGTTATGTTTTAGAAATCACTAACTTTCATATTTTCATTTCTTTTTTTTTTTCTAACACTAAATAGCATTTTGATGTTTGAAAAATTCCTTACGCTAAATTATAATACTAATTATATTTATTAGAACAATAAAACTTATGATAACGATAAGCTTCGTGATGTTGATAATGATAACATGTTTGTCAATTATCATTAAATCAAAAAATATTGAAATTCGCGGAAAAATTACTGAAATCAATAACTTTCGCTTAAAGTATAAAATTCGCAACAATTGCGTCATTGAGAAAAGCTAATCTAAAATGATGTCCTCAAGGCAAAGAGAAGAGAAAAGGTATCAGTATTCATCTGTCAGCTGATATTATATTCCTCCTCTTTTTGCAGTCATTTTTCTATAGACATTATTTCAAGATAAAACTTTAACAAAAATAAAGCATGGTTTTGAATTGATTTTGCCTTAGAATGTACGGAAGAGAGAGAGAGAGAAAAAAAAATGAGAAAAAAAATAAGAATTGTTGAAGGGAAGGAAGACAATAAATGCTTGAGACTTTCGAAAGGCTTAACTTAAATTGACCTGAATAAATGTACCAATGAAAGCTTAAAAGAGCTATTTGTTAATTTTTTCCAATATGCACTATTTCTCGATTAATTTTCAATTTTTCGTATGTAACACACACACACACACACACACACACACATACACACAAACATTTAGAGACAAATTAATTCCACTTCGTGATTGCTATTCATTAAGCTCTAACTCATTAAAGTTCATTACTCTCGACACACACATGCAATGTTTCAGGCGAAATGTAGCAAAGAAAACAAAAACATGATTGATATGGCATATTTAAGGTCTAATAAAGTACAAACATGAAATGGAATGTTTTAGGCTTGCATAATGAAAGGACAAGTTGTATTTCAACATAAACAAACAAGTTGCTCGCTCATTCTATTGAACATTTTAAATACACTTTGTTACCAGATAGTAAACGAAATATAATGAATTTCATTTTGTTTACTTAAACAAATTTCATATAAATGATGATAAAGTTAAGCTGTATGAATATTCTAAGCAGAAAAAAGATTAGAAATTCGCTCATGAATAAACAAATAATGGTCGCATGCTTGCATAAACACAAACTTGCTATTTTTATTATTTATCGTAAACAGGATTAGCAATTTTTAACATTTCAATTCTTCAAAAATTTTCCAACATTAAAAAATCAAAAAAAAAAAAAAAGTTTAGCTGGAAGAGAAGTAAAAATTAAATGCTACTCTAGATGTTGACTGATTTGAAATCTTTTAAAGCAATGCATCTCCTATAAGACTGATATAATTTGAATGTGTCAATATAGATGTCACACCTGTGACAGGGTAAAAACAAAATTTTTTAAATAATATTTCTCTCTTTCCTTTATGCTCCTTCTCTTCTTTTATCGTTTTTATTTTTTTTATTTTTTTTTCATTTTATCTCATTCTGCTCCTTTCATTCTCCTTCTTTCTATCTTTGTTTACCTTTTTTATTCCCTTTATCCATATATGGTGTTTATAATATTTCTCAGGTAAGTGAATCATTCATCCATAAAGTTTTCATGCGAAATATGGATGTGTCTCACATCTATCGATCTGTTTAATAAGAGGTTTTGTGCATCGTATGAAATCGATATCAGAAATCATCCACATAAAACGAAGTTTTTTGAATTCTGTTTTCTAACTAATTGCGTCTATTCGATCAATGTACAGTATCAGCTTCTTCGATGCAGTATTTTCAACAGTATCAATGTCAACATGATACAGTATCAGTGGCATAAGTTACAATTCCAAGTCAACTTCGAAGACAGTTTTGACAGCAAGCCAAAGCGACGTTCCCACTCAATTTCTCTTTTCCACTTAACTAGATATATTTAGATAAGATATTGGCCATAGCAACGCTTGTATATAAAAACATGCGAATTTTCGAATGTAATGTTGCATTTAAAAATTTCAAAGCAAGCAATGAGAACTTTCGGAGATTTAAAATTTTAAACAAACGAGCATTTACATTTTTATTTACATAAACTAATTAGATCTGGCCGGGATTTTGCCGGGAGCAAATTAGAAAACGACAAACCGTAGCATTATCATATTCAAATTTTTTCTTAATTTAAAAATAGTAACAACTATTTGTTTCATTTTGATTTTTCAAAAAAAAAAAAAAAATTTGAAGAGAATTTTACATCCTGCTAAATGACTAAAATGGTAATGTTTAAAAATAAGTAATGTGGGATTAAAAATAATCTTCTCTCTAACATATATTGCGATGAAGCATAAAGGAAACAAACTTTCATTAATTATCGATTTTGAATTTTCTTCAATATTTTCGAATTCAGAAGAATAACCAAATTTCAAAAAAATTATTTATAAATTTAGTAGATACACTAAATTAAAAAAAGAAACAATACAATTTTCACCAATTTATTTTTTTTCTTTTTTGCGGAAAAAAAATGATTAGTAAATCAATAATATTTCATTAAGTAATTTTTATTTTATAAAGAAAATAACTATTACTAAAATTAAAAGTTGAATCGAAGTATAATGGTAGTACTTTCAAGCCAATCATTTAATGAACTGAAATATTTCCGTTTTTTGAATTAAATTTGCAAAAAGAGAAAAAGTCAAAAAAATCATTATATAATTTAAAACATAAGAAAATTATGAAAATAAGTAGTTCAACTGCTTTAGTACTTTCTTCAAAGAATTAATTAAACGATTATTTTTTTAATTACAAAACTTTAACTTTTTGCAAAAATTTAAATTATATGGAAAATAAGTGTAAAATCTCTTATGAGAAATGCATTTAATCTCAAGAATTATAATCATTTATAGCTTGAAAACAGCTCTTTTTCTTGATAGATATTCATTTCTTGGATACTACTATTTCTCACGAAATTTTTGCAAGATTCAGAAGTAAATTTTTGAAATTCAAAAACTAAAAAAAATAATAATAAAAGAATTACCAAAGCTTCAAATCTTCTCAGCAATAGCAATTCCAAAATGCCATGTTCACAACATTGACGCATTATTGATGAAACATTTAAATGCGATAGACCGGTGAGAACTTTTCCATTTACCTATCAATGTTTTAAGAATGTTCGATAAAAATAAATATATGTTAAAAATGCTCGATAATCAAGCTCATTTAATATTTTTCTTTTTTCGTTCAAAAAATTTCGATTTTTTTACTTTTTATCTTTTTATATATATGTATTCTGATTGTTTACTTTTGAACAAAATTTTTTATTACTCTTTCCGTCCACATTATCAATAATCGTCTTTTATTTATTTTTTTTGTTTTTTTCGCATAAAAATATACCTCAAGCAATTCGTCACCAATTTTCACAGATAACGGACAAGTTGGCTTTACCGCAACCACTAAAATAATCGTTCGATCATGTTCACGATTACTTGCAAGTGATAAGCCAAGACCACTATGAGGCACTTTATCCAACTTTAACAGCATCGTCTCACCCATTAAATTACCATACTTTCGATTTATTTTATCTAAATTATATTAAAATCAAACAAATCAATAACTAATCATTTAACATACGATACATTGTAACATATGATACGTTAAATTTTGTTTACTTATGCATCATAAAATCAAATTGATCAAAATTTTAATTATTTTTTCAATTAAAGCAATGAAATGTGATGTGTTAGCTACATAAGAATATTTACTAAATTATATGAAATCAAATATAGCAATAACTAAATCATTTATATGTCGTTTAAGCATAGAATTAAAGAATTTAATTTGATTTGATAAGTCAAAATTATCTGTCTTAATCTTAACTTGTAATGTGACAAACTTAACAATGAAGTGTAACGTGTTAACTACAGGGGAATATCTAAATTTACAAAAAGATATTTAAAAACTTAATTAAATTGAATTAAAGTGATATTCGTTAAAATACCTTTCGTGTAGAAGAACAAATCTTCTTCTTCCGGATCATCGTCACGCTTCGGTAGTGCAGCTGCACTGCACGGATCAATTGCGCGTCGTCTTGCATCATCCGTACTTCTCGATTCTCCTCTTTCCTTACCTCGTTTTCGTAACAATTTCTCCAAAGTTTGCATCTCTTCAAGCTTCTTTTCCTTAAAAATTTAAGCATTACGGAACTTTAGCTTAGCTAAGCATCATTTCAAAATTTTTTTTGTTTGTTTTTTTTCTTTTTTTCTAACAAAAAATATCTTGAAAAGATTTTTTTTTTTTCAAAAATTCCTAAATAAATGAAATTTCATATCATATTAGCAAAAAATAGAAAACAAAGAGACAAAAAATTAAATTATTATTGACATTAGTATATTAATAAATATTACAGTAAATAGCAATAATTAAAACAAATTAGTTCTTGAAGTATTACATAAATTAACTTTATGATACCTACCGTAGGAATTGAATTTAGTATTACTGAAAAATTGATTTATAAAATAATAGTAAAAGTAAAGGAAAATAAGTAATTTATAGCGAAGTAAATAATTTAGCGCAAATTTTATTATAAGATAATTATATTTTATTTGCATTTTCATATGATGCATTTCCAGATGCATTTTCATCTGAAAATATCTGACCAAATAAGAAACAAGGGAAAATAAAAAATAAATAAAGATTGAAAAGATCAAAAAACAAATATAAACTAAAGTTTGACTCTGCTTTTCTTTCATTTTTTTTTTTTTAAATCTGTACGACAATTAAGTTATACTATATGATCAACTTATTGGTAAAGAAATATTCTTAGATTTATCAAAATTATCGAAATTTTTGCAAATTTTTTCGAGAATAAAAAGGAATTCTTTGTCTCAACTTACATCGGTATCAATCAATGGTTTCTCGATTATTTCAGCGGTTTTAGGTGTTTTCATTTCTCCAAATTTAAATTTGATTCTTTTTTGTAAATCAATTTTTGGGGTTACGGAAGTAAAGCTTTCTTTTCGAGCATCAGTCTCGGCTGCTATCAATTCTCGAAGATGGATATCGGATTCTTCACTCAACGTTGATATAATGTCACTCTAAATAATTTGCTCAAAAAAATATTTGGTTTTCAAATTAGCATACATAAATTAATTGGAACTTGTTTTTAATGCAATTGATTAAAAAATAAAGAAATAAAGGATTTTTTCTTTCAAATTCTGCATAAATTTAATTTTAAAAAGTGAATAAAAAGAAAAGAATAAAAGTATGTTTTTGTGCAAAAATTAAAAATATTTTGCAAAATATTTAATGAAATTTTAAATGCTTAGAAAAAAAAAGAAGAATACCTTAGTTGGAACTTCAGGAGCATTGATTGTGTTCGTTAAGCTTGAATTATCACATTCTGTCTCTTTCCTCAATTTACTCATATTTTTTTCATTTTCGTCTCGATTTTCATCTTTTTCCTCACTAATATCACTCTAAAATCAATCAAATTATTGGCAGACCAAAAATTCTTCATCGAAAATAATCAGGAAGATGCAAAAAAGGAAGAGTAAATTTTTCAGATTTTCTAAAAAAAAAAAAAAAAAAATTAAATAAAAACGAAATTTCATTTTGTTAAAAATAGCAAGATGAAAAAATATGATGGAAAATTTTTACTTCAAATTGTGGAAAACTTTGAAGACTTTGGACGACAAATTTCACTGGATTCTTGGCATTTTTTATAACCTGAACTGCTTCCTCATGTGTAGCTTCACGTAAATCTTGATCATTTACCTAAAAATTTACAAGTTTTATCATGATTAGAAAAATATTTCATTTTGTAAATTAAAATTTCGATTATTCATTAACAAAGCTGAGATTGCTTTTTTTCCATTTAAAACTTGAACCATTTTTCGCCTTCTCATCTACTTCACTTTTCTCTCTACCTCGCATTTCTTATCCGTCACATTTCACGGATCGATCAATACAAAGTCTTTTCTGAAGGCGATGAATATGTCAAGGCGATGAATGGTCACTGAAGGCGATGAATGGTCACTCATAGCAGTTTATTTCCTTAAATTCATCTGAAAGTTTCTATTTTTTTCAAATTTCTTACACTGATTACTCGATCACCCATATGCATCATATTGGAAAGACCAGCTGGTGAATTTGGCAGGACTGATTTGATAAAAATACCGGACACCGTACTCTTCGCACCAGATTGTCCACTTTTATTACTAACTTCAACCCGACCACCAACAATACTGATACCTATAATTAATTTGTTGAAGAAATTTCAATCAAATTTCAATCCGACATTTAACAGTGTTGATCTTATCTTATCATCTTATCATATTTTTGAGAATACAACGAATATCCATATTACATGTTCTATTTTTCTCTAATTTCAAAACAATTTTAACTTTTTTTTTCTTTTAACTTACCAAACGATTGATTCGGTTTACGATCCAATATAACCGTTCTTGGTTGACCCCAAAAACGATTTGACTTGGGTGACTGTAAAAAAAAATTTCTTATTAAATTAACTTTTTGACTAACTTATAAATTTTCAAAATGTCAGAATTATCTAATTAGACTAAAAACGATGTTTAATATCTTCTTTTTTGCTAAATAGCAAAAATCTATCATTGTTGGGATAATCTTCTAGAATTTATAAATCCATGTCTCGGGGCATTACTAGCATAAATTTGCGGAGATTAATTGTTAATCGATCATAGAAATTGGCGATATTTCAAAAAAAGTGAAGTAATGATAATTTCAAGTAAAGATGGAAATGAATGCCTGTGATTTGGAAATTATTTACTTCTCAGTTTTTTGCTTAGAATGATTGAAATATAAAATAAAATAAAAAAATCAGAATTTGAAGAATAAATTAATAAAAATACCGTCGATTTTTCGGATGAAAGCGATGAAGGTAACGAATCCGGAAAATTTGTTGACATTGATGGATTGATTAGGATAGCTTCAGCAATGCTATTTTGTCTTATCTCATCCTGGATGATAATTTGTTCAGCTTCAGATACAGTTCGTTCCAGATTTGATTGCTCTGAGAGTGTAGGAATTCCACTTTGCGACAGTTTCTGCGTTCTTCATAAATAATAATGTTCAAATGATTGAATTTAAATTTTTTTTATCAAAATAAAGTTTGAAAAATTTTCACGAAAAGAATTTTTCGTTCAATTAGAAAATTATAACGCATTATTGGATAGTGAAATGATACTAAACTTCCGAAACCAATTTTTGATTCAAAAAAAAAAAATATGAAATTCAGTAAATGTGTAAATTTTAGCAAATTACTTTCTCACTTTAAGCAATTTACAAAAACAGTACAAACACATACTCTTCAGAATTACTTGTCTTCAGTTTATCCATCATATTCTTTACTTTCCTGCATATATTTTTCGAAGAATCTAATTTTCCTGTAGATGAAACAGGCTGACTTTTATCCTGAAATATAAAAATTTTAAAATTTAGAAGATTGATAATTTGAGAAACAATGCACTGGAAACAATTCAAGATTCATTGATTCAGTGAAAATTCCGATGAAATCAAAAAAAAACGAACTTCTTGTACGACGACACTTGTAGATGGTGTCGTTTCGATCGACGCACTTAACGAAGGTTGCCTTTCCTTTTCTGATAAATCGAACTTTGCACCTTTCGATAAAAATTCAGAAGCTAATAATTCTTGCCATACATCTTTTAAAAGCGTCTGAAATAACATTTGATTAAATTTTGTAATCAATATTCTTTTGTTAGATTGAAATTTCGTAGAAAAATCAAATTTAGAAATCTGAAATTTGATGCTAAGTTTGAAAAATTAACTTTACTTACTTAAAAATTGCAGAATAAAAGATCGAGAAAAAATAAATAAAAATATTAACAAACTGAACTTATCCTATTATATCAAAAAAAAAATTCAAATAAAAAAACAGAAAAAATAGAAAATAAAAAGGAATTGAAAAACAAAAAAAAAAAATGGAAATGTTCATTTAGCTTAAATTCAAACATACGGCCAAGAGAAGTACAAGCACCAGGGCTAATGAAAAAAATTTTCTTCATTTACGACTTGACACTACTTTACTAATTCCGATTTTTATTTTGGATATAATCATTTTTGGCAACCTTGCCAAGTTTCTGCCTATTTTCAGTTTTCTATTTATTTCATAAAATTTAAAACTTATCAAGCCTGAAAAAATGGTTACAAAAGCAAAAAGAAAAATTTATTTATATTTTTTTTTGTTGTCATCTCGTTTTATTCTTGGATATACCTCAAAATTGTTCTTTCTATTATTTTTTAGAAAAGATTATGAATATTTATTTATACATGCAATGATATCTTTACAAAAATTATGAATATAGTCTCAACACAAAAAATTAATTTGTGAAGAATCGAAATTTCATGAAATTTTCTTCTAAATTTTCAAAAAAAAAAAAAAAAAAAAAAGCAAAACTAATATGAATAAACAAAATTCTACAAAAAAAAGGGAAAAAAATACTGATTTGTTTGTTTATTTATTTTTTACATTCTAAATATACCTGACGAATTGATTAATTTGTACCAATTAAAATTAGTAATTAGACATTTTACGACTAATTTATTACTGTACCAAAAAGAAAGATAAAAAGAAAAAACAATCGTAAATTCATTTAATTTTGCTTTGCATATTATTGATTAATTCCTTGGAAAATTTGAAATAGAATAAAACTATGCAATGAAATAATTATGCAAATTAACGATTAGTAGTGGAATTAATTAAAAAATATAATTATATGAAATATATTGAGTAATAAACATATATTTGACCAAAAACACTTAATATTTTTGCAAATAAATATTATAAATTAAAATTAGCAAATTTGAGCTAATTAAGAGTATTTTAGCAGCGGAAATTTCCTCAACGAGAAAAATGGGAAAAATTTTCGCTTTTAATGACACGAAAATTATTAAATCTAATTATGCATAGTTGTTTATCACATTTTTAATTATATATTTTGCTGGCATTTGCAAAAGAAATCGATAAAAGAAATGTAAAAATCAGCAAAACAAAAGCTGAATTGAGTAATTAATTCATTTAATTATCATTAAATCGTATAAAAATTGTTAAACAAATTAGCATTAATTTTGCATATATGCCAGATCTATGATTTGCAAGAAAAGAAAAAATAATGAAAATGAAGATCAAATAAAGTCATTAATTATTCAAATGATTATATAAAACTCCTAGATGTTTAGGATAAAGTTTGCACAACAAAAACAAATAAAATTCAAGTTGTTGACATTTTAAGATAATTAAGCCATCTTTTCACGATCACTAAAACATTCATTTGCAAAATTTAGCAATTAAATTGAACTTCAAATTTTTAACTGAAAAAATGTAATCGCCAAATTTTTATAATTTCCATTTCTTAAATTTTCATACAAACGAGTATAATTTCAATTATAATGATTGCAGAAGAGAAATATATCGACTGTTAATTACTCCTTCATGTCTCCTTCCTAGATTTTTCCCACTATTTAATATTTCTTAAGGAAATTGTTTTTAATATTGAAATCGTTAAAAATAAGAATAAACAAATCTCACCTATAAAAAACTGCTTCAAAAAATCCCAATCCCAATCCTGACATTATGATTTTCCAGCTTTATAGAATTATTTCAAAACGAAAAGGATAATTTTTGAATTGAAATTATAATTAAAATTATCAAGAAATAATCTAAAAAATTTCAATGAAGATTACCTGCATTAAATTGTATACAAATTCATCAATTATTTTGCCATCGATTAGAGCACAATTCAATTGTTTTTTGGTCAACGATGAGGTCGCAGATGATTTGGAAATTTTGGAATCTAACAAATTACTGTCACAAATATCTTGAGATTGTTCTACACCTGCCATTTGCTTCTTATCAAGGCATGAACTATGATAGTATTTCGGAAAAATCCTGAAAAAAAAACATATGGAATTGTTAAGATTAATTTCAGTTTCGCAAAAATACAAAAAATTTAAAATTATGATGAATAAATAATATCATTTCGTTCTTGCAATTTATACTTCTTTTATTTTTTTCGTATTTTTTTTTCTTTCTTAACTATTTCTTAAAAATTCAATTGAACGAGAGGAAAAAAGTATTTGAAATGGAAATAACAAATTTCATTTAAGCAAGCAAAATAGAAAATAAATTACTTTGGTGAAAGCCTATTAACTGTGGGTAATTGATAATCCGTTTCATGATGGTATTTTTCTTTCCAAATTTTCGCATCCGCAGCAGTGATATAGGTTATGCTAAAAAGTACATTTATAAAATTTCAAAAAAAAAAAAAAAAAAGAAGCCCAGTAATTTCAACTACAAAAAGAAGCCAAATAATTCCAATTATAAAAAGAAGCCAAAGTTTCGATTTGAAAAAGTAGAAATCAATGAAAGTTCTCTTAAGCTTTTTTTTTTAAGCATTATCTATGCTGATATATAAAAAATTTAAAAAAATTCTTTCTTTTCCAATAAAGTAATTTTGAATTTTACAAATGAAGTTAATGATTGAATTATTGTTTGCCAATTATTCTCTCATAATTATTGCTTTGTCTTCGTTTTCTTCTTCATTGAAATTTATTACAACAATATTTAAGTGTCATTTCAATTTTTATGGCCTCATTTTTTGCTATAAAATATGATCGAAATTTTATATCATTCATTTTTTTAATTTCAGCTAAGAAATTATTTCCTAAACATTATGTGTAATTAATATCATAAACAAACTAATTTATTTAAGTCTTACAGAATATGTAGTAAACTTTTCGGAAAATTAATTTGACATTATGTCATTTTTAAAATGCTTAGCAAAGAAGCTAATAAAGAATGATAATTTCGAAGTATCAAAAGTTTCGCTTTCTTCTTCTTTTATTTTTTATTGCTTTAAGTGTATTTTAGAAGTATAAGAATTGCATTTTAATTAGAAAAGAAAAGTAAAATTCAAAAAATCTGCATAGAGTATAATTTAAAAATAAAGTATATGATAGCTGTATATCATCAGGAATGAAACATAATAAATGAATTAGAAATAATAAAAAAAAACATAATTATCCTAAGAGATAAAAATTCTAAATTTTCCAAAATTTTGAAGAAATATTGAAAATTTATCAATTAGAGAAGCAAAAAAAAAAAAAAAGAAATAAAAACAAACTTGCACTGTGTGCCAATTAGATTAGTTCGTTTCAAAATAGCTCGTGCTTGCGAATTCGTAACATTTCGCAAGCTTTCCATATTTACTTTCACAATATAATCATTTACCTTTAAATTCGAAACATTTTGAATAAAATGAAAAATTTATGCATTTTTGTTTGCAATATATATTATCAATGTTTATTATTGATTTTCAGAAAAGAAAAAAAACTTAAAAACATAATTTTTTTTTTTTCATTTAAAGTACACAGCTATTGATGTACTATTGCAAAGACTAAAATTTGAAATTGAAATATTTAAACAAGATGAAAATATATTATTTCCTTGTTCAATAATTAATACCAATTCTTGCTATGATTTTTATTTATCTGATAGTATAGTTGCTTATTATAATAGGAGTAAATTAAGTGCATTTTATAGCACATATATCATTAATAATTTATTTGCAATCTTAATTAGAAATGAATTCTCATTAACATATTCATGGCATTAAATATTTTATCAAAATTAAATTCCATTTTTTTTTTTTTAAAATGAAATATATAAAAGTTTACCTGAACTCTTCCATCAAGTCCTACAGCTTTTTTGCTACAAATACTCTTTACCTGACAACCATTGATACCTTTATCAATTTCTGAATTTAATACTATGCCTGAAAAATTAAACAAAATAAATGCTAAATGTTTTTTTTTTTTTATTTATTCGATTTTTTTCATTCATTTTATTTTTTTGAAGAATAAATTTTGGATAATTTCCATTTATTGATCAAAATTTTTAGCGAGAATGTTTATTATACCAAGTGAAAGTGGTCCTTTTTGAATTTTAATAGATCGTTCCAAACTTGGTGGCAAATAGATGATATCATATGCCCAAGTACCACGTAAACGAAGTGGTGAACCACAAGGTGATAATGAACGAGTTGAACAAGGTGACCAACTACTCATCGATAGATAACTCTATAGAATTATCAATTTTATCAATTTATTTTCTAATGATACAAATACGATGAATTTATATTAAAAATAATTTAGTAAAAAGAAAAAGAAAAATTGAATTAACTAAGAAATGAAAAAAAATGTCTAAACATTGATATATACAAACAATGATAGCAAAAAAAAAACGAAAATGATAGCAAAATAATCAATGATAGCTCAGTTTCAAATGATGAAATAAAAGAAACGAAAAATTATCAATAATAAGTAAACAAATTATCATAAATAAGTAAAGAATTATAAGTTATTAATTTAAAAAAAAAAAAAAAAAAGGATTGTTTTGTCTTTGCTTTACACATAAATTATCATAAATAAGAAGAAAAAGTTTGAAAAAAGCTCACTCCGTTTAATGATATATTACACGTACGAGGTGTTGATGGTGTAATTGAACCGGACGATTGATAATTACTCTGAAAATAAATAATCAGAAAAGAAAATAAAAGGAAGAAAAAAATTTTAATAGTTGAAAATGATAGACTTAAAAAAAACAAAAATCGATATTGGAATGGAATGAAATAAAACTGAATAAAGAATATGCATTGCAATAAAATGGAAGTGGAAAAAGATAAAATGTAAAGAATTATCGCAAAAGCTATGATTCCTTTTTTTTTTTAAAATATAAGGAAGAAAATAGCTTTATGACTTTATAAAAATTTTATTTTTATTTTTTCTTAAACAAACAAATAATTATTGTGTACTGCTTTGGAAATTTGAAATTTTGAAAACTTGAAAAAAATAACGAATAATTCTATGATGATAATTTGTCGAATAAATATAAAATATGATGAAGTTATTAATTAAAATATTATGACTTGAAATTTCACAATAATCGAATAAATTTTGACAAGAATTAAAATTGGAAATTAAAAAATAAATATTTTCGAAGAAATTTTGAAATAATATTCTCTATATACATGTATCTATTATCATTAGCTTTTATTGGATAAATAGAATTTCTCAGCTATGCACAAATTAAAAGAACACATTTTAAAAGATTTCTCTTCTTTTTTTTCGATATCAAAATACGAGAATAGAAAAAGGAAAAGGAAAAACTGGTTCCAAAGGATGAAAATAAATTTTAAGAAAACAAAACTTTTGAAGAAAAAGTTTTTATAAAATAAATGGCTTTAGAGAATACATACAGTAATAGGCGTATCTAGCAAAATTGTTGAAAGAATGATGCATTTTTTTTGCTTATAGTCGAAAAATTAAATTTTTAAAATTTTTACATAAAATAAAAAGTTGCCAAAAAAAACAAAAAAATCAATTAAAACCTGTAATTGTTGTCGACGATATTCGAATGCACCAAGCCAAACAGTTTCTTGACTGGATGTATATGAAGCTATCTGAAATTTGAAATCATAAATTATTTAATTTAATCAAAAAAAAAAAAAATGAAGAAAAAAAGAATTGTTATTTGTAAAATCAATTCTTTCCTGCATTAAAGTATTCCAATTTCATACAAAATAATTTTTAGCATTCAATAACAATATATTAGCAAAAATTCTTTTAAAATATAATGTAAGATATTTTGGTAAAATAAATTTATAAGCCAAATATGTATCTGATTTAAATGCCAAGACAGAAAACATGAAGAAAAAAGTTTTTGATAATTTTTTGTTATGTTTTTTTGTCCTTTCTTATGTATATATGATAAGTTGCGATTAATTAAATATTAACATTTTTATATTCAAATATTTACGAAAATAAAAATCGACATGCACTAAAACAATTTTCAAAAAATATGTATATTTGTACGAATTCTCTCGAAATCGATCAATGACAAGAAGAATTAAGTTCTAAATATCAATAAAATACAATATGTGTTGAAGGATTAATTAACGCTAACTTTTAATTTTAATCAATTCCAGTAATTATAAAAAATAACGAATTGAAATGATAAGAAAGAGCAAGTTTTTGTCAAAAGTATAATAAACATTAACAATTATAAAACATCAACCTTTATATATACATATATATGTTGAAAAACTAAAGTTAATTGATAATCTTAATTAATTATGATAAAAATTATAAAATCAAAAAATCATAGAAAGATTGAATTTTCATCGAATAAAATTGTTTTTTAAATTATTATTGCTTTATTGAATATTTTCATATTACTGATTTAACGAATCAACTCAACAAATAAATCAGATAATTAATTGATCAAAATGTCAATTCATTGTGACAAATGGAAAATTGTCGAATATATCCTAAGTATTTCTAGAATTTCTAATGAACATTACTGTTGATTATTTATATAAGATATGGAATATATGAACGACCAATACTTTCGACTCTTCGTTTATAAAATAAGAAAGTAAATAAGCAAGAAAGCATTGAATATAAAAGTTGGAATAAGGAAATTGGCAATATTGTTATGAATTTGAGATTAGATATAATATCTTAATAGCTTTTACTTCACTTTATCGAAGCCGGAAATATTGGAAAGAAATCAAATATTATGAAAAAAAAAAAACATTACAGTTTTTCATTTCCTTTTTCTTTCCTACTTAAGATCAAAGTTCAAGTGGAAGATATTTTTACTCTAAAAGATAGCTTAAAAATAAATTTTAACAAATTTTTACAAAGTTTCTTCTGCAAAAGATATGAAAAATTCCATTTAATCTTTTTTTTTTTTTTTTTTGACCCATTTATTTATATTTCAGCAAGAATATCATATTATAATTATAAATTGTCATGCTATAATCTGTCACAGGTTATTAGAATTTTAGAAGATTCATTTTTTTTTTTTTGAAAAGATTAAAAATTAAATTTGAAAATTGTAGAGATAACGTAACATGAAAACATAGAAGAACAAATTCATTGAATTATTTATCAGAAAAAAAGTTCTATGAAATATGTTAAAATCTCACTACAAAATTAGCATAAAAGAAGTAAAGAGAAAAAATATGCGAAAAAAAATGAAAATTGCAGTAATCATTTTAAACCTATTTCTAACCTAATGAAAATTTAAGGATTTAATTATGATATTATAGTATTTTATCACTAATTTTGAACTAATGCATCAGTACCGAATTTAAATGTTGAAATTTAACAATCATATAAGAAAGATAATAATTATCAGGGTAAACAAGTAAAAAAATCAATAATATCAAAAAATCAATAATATTATTGTCCTTATAAAACAAAAAAATAATAATCTATTAAGTATCGGGGAGAATTCATTCGATGCATGATATAAAATTATGTTTAAAAATTGTATACCAATAAAATTTGATATAAATTTGGTGGGAATGCTAAAATTTAAATTTTAATTTATAAACAATCAAAAATGAACATTTCTTTTAAAAGTGAATTTTTTTTAATGTCTATTGGTAAAGATATATGAAAATCCATATCTTATTTATATGACCAAGAAAATAATTTTATTTTTATCGGAAAACTATCTATTCTTTTAATTCTGTATTAAAAATTATTGGTAGTTATGTATTAAAAAGTTTAAGGATTTAATCACTATAATATAGTTATTTATTAGCAATTTTAAATCGATGAATCAATGCCAAATGAAAATGCTGAAATTTAAAAATGATTTATAATTAAATTAAAGAGAAAGACAACTTTCCGATAAAAATTATTTCATTGATCATGCAAATAAGAATATGCATTTTATATTTTTAAAATAACAACATAGGTGTATCACTTTTTGAATATTTATTTTAACATTTGTCATTCTGATAATGCAAAATGTCAAGTTGACATTTAGTCATATTATTGTCACATTCAATGAAAACTTTAATTTTCATCTAAGAGAGTTGTATTTTTCAAGGAAAATATAGGCTTATTTGTAAAGAGAAATAATAAATTTAAAAATTGCTCATACAAATTATATGAATTTTGGATATGATTGAAAAATTTTTGAATGAATGATTGAGACAAGAGAAAAGTTTTTGAATTTAAGCTTAGATTTTAAATTTAAGCTTAGCGATGCAAATTTCGCAGTTACATTTTCGGTCGCAAGAATTTAGTTATGAAATTGATTTCCTCTTTATGATCGAAAAAGCAAGAAGGAATCGAACTGAATGAATCCTCATGTCTAAGAATTTGAACACCGAAAGTAAGATTCTACTTTTTTTAGCCTAGACTTGAGCACTTGTTTAGTCTAACTTTTATGGCTGAGCCTGACCATAGCAAGTAAGATTCGCATTCAGTTCGGTGCCTATACAATTTAATACAGCAAGCAAAATTCTGTCTGGTTTAGCCTGGTCCAATTCCATTTCATTCGTCAATGCATCACCTCTGATCTTCCATTCATTTCAAAAATTTCCATTGAATTTTAAATGTCTGTTCAATGGAATTTTTGAAATGATTGAAAAGAAGTCGAAGAAATCATGCAAATTTCACGGTATTTTTCAAGTATTTAAATAAATTAACAAAATACACCATTTCGATTATTTTAATTACAACATAAATAAAAATTTGGTTTTGAAGGAAGCAATTTATCAATTTTATTTCATAAAAATGATAGTTTGGACAAATGTTTTTAAAATTTTTTAAATTAAATGGCACTAAAAAAGAAAAAAAAAGCAGAGAGTGATTTAAAATTGAAAATTTGAAAAATGAAAATTTCTGCATTCTCTTTTCAAAAAGAACATTCAATATATAATATATCTTTAGGAAAATGATATATGCATATAATTTTGAAAATTTTTCATTTAATTTGAATAAATATAATAAGAATGGAATCGGATCTATCAATCAGCTAAAGCAAATTTTCATTAACTCTAATTAATTAAAGCAGTGTTAAGTGAATGAATCAGTGAAAAATTTGATTTAAAAAAAAACAAAATCTGTTAAAAATATAAATCATATTAGTTTATTTTATTACTTAACTTATGATATTTTTTATTTCACCAATCCTCATTCGCGATAAATCAAATTTTAATGAAATAATTTTATCATTATTAATAGGAATAACAATGCTATTTAATTAATTCTTTTATAAATTTACTTTTAAAAATGAAAAAAATTGCAGCAATAATTTATTTTCACAAAATAAAAAAGTGAATAATATTTGTTAATTAAGAATGAAAGTGATATGGATTAATTTCAAATTTTAGCATAATAAAAAAAGTATAATGCCAAATGTCATAAAATTCATTTATTATGCAGTGCAGGTGAAATAAATCTTCAAAACAAAAATTTATGAAAGTTGCAAATTTAGCATGCAACATGCAGCTGAATTTTTATATTACTATTACTGGTAATTAATTATCCTTGTTACAATAATTAGTAATAGAATTGAAACTTATCTTTAAAGAATTATTTCAATCTTATCACTTTTTTTTTTCTGTTCTGTTCTTTTTTTTTTTTTTTTTAATAAATAAATAATGTCTCTCTTTTTGAATAATAATTTGAATAATTAAGTTTTTTAAGTTTATCTTTAAAAAAAAAGAAGTAAAATTTAATTACTTGTTTTCGATGGCGTCGACGTGATCGTGGCGAACTTCCCTTTGCAAGTACACGTTCACTACGTGAAATGAGCGGTGAATGACCATTTAATCCATTACCAAACTGCAAAAAAAAAAAAAAAATAATACTAGAAAGATTTTTTTTTGGAATCAAGAAAGCAAATAAACAAACAATATAAATAATCGAAACTAGGCTAAAGCTTTAACTAGACCAATTTTAGCCAAGTTTATGTTCCATTTTTGAAACTTTCATATCAAAAGATGCCAATCTATGCTCATTCTGCAATCAAAATTGTCATTTGTCATACTTATTTGAAGATTAGAAAGTACATCCTATCATCTCTCCTTCACAATTAATTCCATCATTTCAAACCTGTTAAACTTGTCCCTTTTCCTCTCTTCTCTTCGTGACTCATTTTGATAATTTTTTTCACTTCATTTTCAATGTTTTACTTTTTTCTTTTAAATTATTTCAAAAAAAAAAGAAACTTCGCATTATCGAAGATTCAAAAAATTAGAAAAGTTTCACTTCAATAATTACCACCATTAATTAGTGACAATTATATATTTGATAATTGTCACTGATTAATGGCGGTAATTATTGAAGTAAAAAAGTCATTAATTATTATTAATTAATTATTTTATTATTAGCTAAAAGTCATTAATTATTCCAAATTTTCATCCAAAAATTTTGGGTCGTAACTTTTAAATATAGAAAAATTTCGAATAATAGTGATTCGTTGTCAGATTTTCTATAAAAAACAAACAAACAGTTTCTTTTAAATTCATGTTCATTCCTTTCATATAAACAATAAACTCTCAACTTTATAGAAAAAAAAAGGGAGAATCGAAAATTTGAAAATAATCTTGAACAAATGATAGAAATTTCAGAAATCCATTATCTAAATATCTTATTTTTTCCAATTTCGGCCCTAATAAGATCATCAAACAATTATTTCGTTGAATTAAGAAAATTTATTCATTTTGCTTTACTGGTTTAAATACAGCCGCATATCATATCGATAATCATTCTTATTATGATTCAATTCTATAGTCCATTAAAATTTACTTGAAAAACTTGCAACAACAACTTTTGAAAACGGATTAATTTTACATTGTGTATTTTCGTGTAAATAGGTAAATCCTAATCCGTAAATCTTTGCAAATTTAATCGTTTTAAATTGACTGATTTACATCCGGAAGAGATGGATGGGTTTTTCCGGTAAGTGAAAATTTTATCAACAAATGACCGATTTGATATAAATTAAATTGGTCATTCTGATTCATTTTTCTTCATTTAATAGATATTTTAAATAATTGAGAATGAATGATATGAAAAATGAAGAATACGCGAATTCTCGGGAATTTGATCGCTTTATTCGATTTTCTCTGATAAAATTAAACTTTCTTCTTATTGCTAAATTTATCTCATTAAACGATTAGCAATTTTTCCTTTTCTTTTTTTATTAAAAAATAAAAATAACGATTAAGCATAAACTAATTGCTATAATAGAAATTTCAAGATTACGATAGATAGATTATTAAGAGATTTCTCAGTTTTATATAAACATTAAGCAAAAATATTGATTGATAATAATTGGAGATCAAAGAAATTTATATTTTTAAAGAAATGACTTTTTATGAAAATATGAAAATGGATAAATTAAAAATTAAAAATTAAACATATTTATACTAGTCCTCAACCACGTAATTTAAACGTTGATCACGTACACGTATCATTGAATTTTTGGTATGGATAAGGAGAGAGAAGATGTATAAATACGTCTGATGAGAGAGGAAAAAAAAGTAATAATTATGATTGAAGCTCTGAAAATTTGTTTTTTCTTCCTTAATTTATAATTAAATAAGAGGAAGAGAAGAGAGAGAGAGAAAGATGGAGAGAGAGAGGGAGAGAGAGAGAGAATTAGTTAAAAAATGTAATTTATAATTCAAACATTGCTCAACAAAAACACTATCAACAACATTATTAAGCTAATTTATTCCCAAATGAAGTAGTTACCTTTTCTGAGTAATTTTAATGCTTCATTTAATATTAACAACAAATTATGAAATTACACATTATTTAGGCCTATGATGCAGGCAAATAAATCAATAAAATGAGTCAACATTGGCATTTTAGATACCATAGAATTTGGAAAAAAAATCAAAAAAACAAAATCAAAATACAAAATTTGAAATCGAAAAATTTGATAAAAAAAAAGACAAAATATTAAACCTCTTCAATAGGTATTGGTTTTGCAATGCCTAATCGTACAAGGCCATCAGGTGTTGATTTCAGGACAGCAACAGCATGTTCCAATGTGCTATTTGATAGATCTTCGTCGTTCACGAACATCAATCGATCACCTGGAATTATACGACCATCTGCTTGTGCTAGGCCACCTGGTACCAATGATCGTACTACTATTACAGATTGTTCTGGATGTAGCGGATCCTAAAATGACGATATGAGAAATTAATCAAATTGAAGAAATTTGAAATCACTCAAAATTTACATATTTTGAGGGAAATTTGCCGTCAGGAAAATTCGAAAAAAACTTTCATTTTATAATTCGAAATATGTTCATTCGACAAAAAAAGAAAAAAAATGCTAACCTGATAGTCGACAATTGAGAATCCTAGACCACGACTATCCTTCATCAATTGTACGATCGTTGGAACACATCGCCAAATAGCTAATCCATTGAATAATTGTAATGATCGAGATCGTAAACGTCGTGATACCTGAAATGAACTCAGCGATGGTACCAATGAAATTTTCTGAAGACTTAGTTGATTTCATACATAAAATAATCGCGGAGTAATTAAGAAATCAATTGTACGAAAAATATGAACAATATTTCTTTTATTTTTTTTTTTTTTAACATCATCTTATGTGCTTATTTTAGCGCTAAATTTGTAAATTGAAATTTGCATAATGATTAAAAATCTTGAATTACATCAAAACTTAAATTTTTAATTTAAATTTGTTAAAAGTACTTGTTCTAAGACAGCTATTGTTGAATCCAAAAATTTTGTTATACAAGTGTCCGATTTAGCCTGAAATTTTTTTGATAAATCTATTCCAATTTAATGAATAATTGTCAGGTGTCATCATCTTTCAATAATTTAAAAGAAATAAATTTCGTGATGCGGGAAAATTTCTTTCTTCATTTTCAAAAACACAATAATGGATATGAATTGCCTTTTAGCTGTAAAACCGTTAAATTTAAAAACTATCAGGAATGAAATTGAGTGCAAAATTGAATTTAGAAATTCTGAAAAATGAAACTGATTAAATTTATTTTTAACATTTACAAATTAAAAAGAAAAAAGGATATTATTGTCAACTTTATGAAAAAAAATAAGAAATAAAATAAATGACTTTAATGTTTGATGAAAATAATGCATAAATTATTAGTTTGAAACTAATGAAGGAATGTAATGAAAAATTAATTAAAATCAATTAAAATTAATTAAACAGGAAAATTGTTTGAATAATTTAACTTTGCCCAATTCCATTTTCGATGGATTAAGAGAAGAAATGATCAGTAAATCAATAAATCGATCGATTATTCATAAAACTATGATAATTCAAAGATATGCATAATTATGGGATCATAGCAACAACTAGGCTAACCTTAACAAGACGATCATCTGTGACAGCCAATAAAGGATAGGCAATTGGAAGGCCTTCTTCAGGCCTTGGCATGAATACATTCACAGTTTGAACTTTCCTTGCTACTGTAAGCCTAACTCGTTGTGAAGTGGATGCAGCCTTACTTAAGGCTTGTCTTACGGTAACATGTGATTCACCGTACAGTACCACATCGTTTGCCTATAAATTCAATCTTTTGATTAATTTATTCGATACATAAAGATCAAAGAATAAAGGTCAAAAATTAAAATTTAAGAAGTAAAGAATGAAAGAACGAAATATTAATTAGAAATGAAAGATAAAAGGAATTTTGAACGTTCGTGTATTTTCGTCGGAAAAAAATTGCTAATTACAATTATAGCAATGATTTCAAAAAAAAAAATCCTTACCTGTAATAATTCATCACCTGAGCGAAGTGCATTCGAGAAAGCAGCTGGTCCACCAGGCCTAAGTGAATCGATGTAATGATGTGGACAAAGTTGGGTACCATTTAAAATATCCACTGTACCTTCGAGCGAAATACCTAAACCACCATCTTCACAGTTATCCGGGATCAAATCCACGCTGATCACTTCAAAATCAGAACCAAGTCGATGTTTCCAATCTGCTACTACATCACGTAACGTATTCTGAACATCCATCATTTGAGTTGCTGCTGCTTCCTGCATTTGAAATTAAGAAATGAAAAATTGTAATCAATTATTTGAATTGTAGAATTGAGAATATGGAACTTAAATTTTAACTTATTTTTGAAGATATACATATTAAAAAAAAAATTAATATTGATTTGGAGGAATTTTTAGATTATTCCTTTTAGATATTAGACTGAAAAAAAAAAAAAAAAAAACTAAAACAAGAGTAGTAGATTTGAGCATCAGATAACTTTTAACATATAAGGTCAACTTAGATGACACTAATAAGATTTTTAAGTTTCAAATAAGAAGATTAAGCAATTGAAGTAATAAATAACAATTAATGTATATGAGTAAACGATAGAATGATATCTATCTTTTTACTATTTTATATCATCTCTTCATTCGATCAAATTTTTTTTTTTAAATGTTTCTCGAAAGAAAATTAGAAAAATGATTCTAATTGTTTAATTAATCATCTAATTGATTAGCTTCCATGCATTGTTTCAAATGAATGATTAAACAATTAAAGCAATAAATAGTAATGAAAATAATGATGATAATAATTATGATAAGATAAAAATAATTATAATTAATTAGTGAAAGATAAAGAAATTACCTGTCTTTGAAGCATTGTAAGGCATTCAGCTTGTGGTGAATCAGGCAAAAAACGAATTAATTTAATTTTTACTCTTGTCCCACTACCCAACAATGTCCGTATTGATTCACTATGATTTAAACCTTCCAGAGATTTATCATTTACCTGCAACGAGTGATTGGATAAATGTCATGAAACTGATCAACATGATATTTTCTTCTATCAGTAAAAACTAATAAAAATGATATCACCTCTTAACAATCAAAAATATCACTGCTCTTATTTAAATATTTAAATGATATAAGCTTAACAAAGCCAACGAAGATGTACAAAGAGAGCGAAATATGATATGACATTTGAGAATCAATTGACAGTTTAAAGTATCACTAAACTATCATTATCAGTTAGCCCATTTTAAACTATCATTATCAGTTATCCTGCATAAAGTATCATTATCAGTTATTCTATTTCTGTTCAGTCAATCCATTCACTTAACCTTTGACTTCCAAACATTATCAAAGTTTAATGGTTGTGGTTATTGAAGGTCAATGATTAAGTGACTTCCATTTGATTCTTGTTTAATTTTTCTAATACAGTTAATTATCAGAAATTCCCTTTTTCAAAACTAAAATATAATCTCAGTGGAAGAACACTTCATGTGACCTAAGAAAACTTTTGAAAAATGAATCATTACGTTTTTAAATTTCTTTTAAAAAAAGAAAGCTCATTGTTTATGAATACAATTTGTTGAACATATTGAAGCATACGTAATTAAAGAAATAACAATTTATGGGTGGAAAGATAGAAAATTTTACTCAATTAATTAATTTCACTGAAAAGTTGCTAAGTTTAGTTACAAAAAAATGCAACCCTTTTTTTGACATATAAAATTTAATATTGTACTATCAACATTTGTGCATAAAATATGAACTATTGATTGATATTAAGGAAGGAAATTTTACAATATGAAAAAGTTTATCTAGTTCAAAATTTGTGCATCTTTTAATTTAAAATCTTTTACTCTATTATTTTGTTAAATAATAATGAACATTTGCAGAATTCGGTTAAATTTTAAAAAAAATAAAATTGAAAATATAGAATTTTTTGAGAAAACTTAATTAATTAATAGCAACGGAAAATTTCGTAGCAAAAGAATTTTTTTTTTTTTTTTGACATATGAAAATTATTTTGACATATGAAAATTATCGTATGAAATTTAATTTTTTACCGATTTTTTTTCTCTCTGTTATTACCTTTATCATATCTTGAATGGAAAATCGAAAATACATGACATGGAGATTTTTTTTTTTTTTTTTTGATCCAATGATATAAATTTAATACTAAGACTTATCTGTTCTTAAGAATTTAGTAAAATTGAACTGATAATAAACAATGATCGATGAATTGTTTATTAATAAAAAATCACAAGAAATAAAGTTAGATTATTAATTGAAATATAATAATATTTATCATAAACAAGCAAATTTTCGACTGAAATTATCATAAATATGCGAATTAATATGGCAGTTTAAAGTTTGAAATAGGAAAGACAATTTCGATTTCTTCTTCATGCAAAAATTATTAAATATATTTTCTTTCCCTCTCTTGAAGTCTTTAACTGACAGTTTTAGACTTTCGTTCGATATAATTCCATTTAAAAAACTTAACTAAATCAACAAATTTAGGCTATTTGATTGACTCAAAAGCAGCAGTCAAGTCCTTATATCATATTCTTATTGATAGAAGTTGACAATCTATTTTTGAGATGTGTTAGCTAATATATTGGATAAAATTTGAAATTAGACCAAAGTTTAAAACGATTACTAAAAAGAGACTAACTGCCGTCCGTTTCGTCTAATCCTTCTTGATAATGCTCTGTACATTTTCAATTTTATCATAGCTTAAAGTCAAATTACAACAAACATTTCGAAATCATTCTTTTAACCTTACAATTTTAGTCATTCACATATTGAATATAATTACCAAATTTTAAAATTTCTAATTTTTTTATAATTCCCAAATAAAATTATCTTTTTATTTGGATTGAAAAGAAAAGTTTTGCTAATAAGCATTGCATTAATTATTTCGAAAACTAATTTACATAATATAATTGATGGAATATTATGCTAATTTGATATATTAAAAGGTATCAAAACATTGCAATAAAATAAATGAGCCATAATTTTAAGATGAGATTAACATAAATTATAATAAAATTAACCGACAAATATCAATCAAAAAGATTTATTATAATTTTTTTTATTGTTTTCCTATTTAATGCTTAATCTTTTCATTTAATTCCTTTCAATATGACATCAAAATGAAATTTCGAAGTATAAAATATCACAATTATCGATTATACATTTTCACTGTTTATTTTTCAACATTTTTTTCGTAAAATGTGAAGAAAAAAGGAGGGAAAAAAAAAAGAAAAACGACAAATTTCCGGAAAAATGCATCAGCTTTTTATTGAAATAGTACTTAGAACAAAATTAATCTTCTCTTTTTGCAAAAAAGAAGATTTTAAAAAAATGAATGAAAAAGATATTATCTTTCAAATCTAAAAATAGGCCAATTTCTTGTTTATTCATCCACTCAGAATAAGCTAATTGAATTTTTTGTTTTTGTTTTTTTCCAAAGGATAAAAAAAAAAAAAAAAGAAAATGAAGAATATTTGTGATAAAGATAGAATATATTATATTTAAGATTCAAGAATGGAATAAATTAAAATAAAAGCTTAAACATAAATCAATCATGGGAAAATCCATCGGAAAAGTGTGAAAGCAATGATTACGCTTTAGCTTTTAAATCAAGAATAATGTGAAGATCATAAATTATTTTCGAACGTGATAAATGCATCAAAAGAAGCAAAAATTTCGATCTATAAATTGTTGAAATAAATAAAATTTGGTCGAAAATTCGTTTCTATTAAAGTTTAAAAAATAAATTTTCCCAAAATTTCACTTTTTAAAAAATTTTTCTGCATTTATTATTCATTTGAATGAATAAATATGTTAACATTTTTTGAAAAGAATGAAAATTGTCAAGTTTTATTGGCAAAAAAAAAGAGCGATGAAAAAGAGAGAGTTTATTCAAATCAATAGACTTAAGCAAATGGTACCATATTTTTAAGATGTAATAGACGAAAAAATTTTTATAAAAAAAAAAAAAGAAAAAAGGTCCATTTTGTTGGCTTTTTGGAATTTGCTTGATGCAAGCAATTTTAAAAGAATTATTCAAATTAATCAAACAAACACAAAAAAAAAAAAAAAATCAATGAAGTATTTACCTCAAGAATGAGATCATTTAATTGTATCTTTCTGGAATGAAAAGCACTTGAATTAGGCACCAATGATTTCACGAAAACACCGCTTATTTCTTCTAAAATATATCATTTTTTTTACATAAATAGAAAAATAATCTGAAAAAAAACGAGAATTCTCAGCCGAAAAAGAATTTTAATATTAGATTTTATTATTATAATTAAAGGAAGCTAAAAAATGCGTAGAAAAACAGTTTAAGAAAGTGGAGTTTTTAATTATATCAAGAACTTTAGTATTAAATTTGATATCAATTAAATCATGCTAAATATACATAGAAAACAATGTTTTTTTCTTGAATTGAAAAATTTGATATTAAATTTGATTATTATAATTAAGACGTGCTTCAAAATTTGAAAATTATTTCAAAATTTAACAACAATTTAGAAATCGAATAATTGCTAGAAAATTATCATGATTTAGAAATCAATAATCTTATCCAAATTTTTAGACTTTTTTTTTTTTGTAATCTGAAATCAAAATAAATGTCAAATAATTATAGACTTTTTGAAAAACGACAATATTAAAGACGAAATGCTTCAAGTAATTCATAGAATTCAAAGTATAATTCAAATAGGATTTCAGAAAACTTACCAAATCCTCAGGTAAGTTTCTTGCAATTAAAGATGCAATCATTTTAGAGAGAAATGATGTTGTTGAAAGTTGGTGAATTGTGATGTAAAGCGAACACAATGATAATGATAGTAGGCTTTTCTTAAGGACAAATAAACATTCACCCTGGCACCTATTTTATAGGCCTAGGCTAGACACAACAAGTGCTGTCCTCTTTTGAAGGCCTAACTCAATATTGGTTAGTTTTTTCTTCTCTTTTATTATAAATTTCAGCTTTGCTTAGTTTTTTAAGAAATGATTCGGTCAATTTACTCATTTGATTATCGTTATTTTTTACATTTTGTTAGAAAGACCAAGAATTGAAGTCATAAAAAATAATGAATTATGATGATGGTTATTATAAAGTTTCATACTTCATATTATTATCAAAAAATAATCTTTGATGCTAATTAGTTCATTTCTATAAATTAGAACAAGAACAATGATAATTATACACTGATAAATGAAAATTATTGTAATTGTTAATGGAAAAAAGATATTGAAATCTATTTGGGGAACTGAAATTTTGTTAATCGAGGCATTCAATATATTTCATTACATTAATATCATTTTAATTTTATTTTGAAGGATTATAAACAACTATTTTTCCAATTTTCTTTGCAATTTTATTAATAGAAATGTCTTAATTGTGCATAATAATTTTGATTATCTAACAATTTAAGTCATAAATTATTTTTAAAATTTTTGCATTTTATTTCTATCTTACAATTAAGTTTCAAATACATAAGACTTAATTATTGAAAAAGAATTCGTTACCTGTTTTCTAATTGGACTTGAATTTTAGACCTAGTTTTATTTAAATTCAATAAATGGTATATAGTCAAGTACAGAGTGCTAAATTTCCTTAATTTATTCATTTTTTTTTATTTTACTTAGTAACTTCAATAAAATTTCAAAAAAATTTTATATTGTATAAAGTATAATTGAAAAGCAATAAAAAGAAAAAAAAGAAAAAGAAAAAATGAGCTTGCGAATAATTAAAAGCTATTGTTTGAGAATTAAAAAAGAAAAAAAAGTTAAAAAATTAAGAAAAAAAAGAGGAAATTCATTTATATTAAAGAAAAAACTTGCACAAACCTTTCTTATGAACATAACCAGCAATTGTAATTCCAAGTCCGAGAACAGGATCACGGCATAATTCAACTTCAATTGTTTCATACTTATGAGGAATCCAATTTTCACGAAGAAATATTGTTAGCGCCTAGATATTTAAAATATATATGCTAAAAAAAAAAAAAAAAAAACAAAAATTTCAAAATCCAAAACATTCACTTATAATAAAATTTCTTCTTAACATAATGGTGATTACTGTTTCATTGACTAATTGGCAATAAAATTGAAAACATCAGTTATGGACATTAATAATAATGATAATAATCAGCAATGAATCAGCAGCTAAAAAGAAAAAAGAAAAAATTGTCATTTAAAAACACCAAAAATATTTCAATCTTTCAAAATATTTAAATATCAAAGTTATAAACCATTTCTTGAAGCTCTCGAAGTGATCGAGTACTGCTTGTTTCTGAAGCAAACGTTTTTGAAGGCACTTTTGAGATCGATTCATTCCGTTTTGTTGAGCAAATTCATGAAAAATTTTTTAAAGTTTACATCTTACTTTGGATGATGACAATGAGCAATAAAAAAGAGATTATCGCATGAGGATTGGATGTTCAGAAACTTGGGAAAAATGGTAATGATAACTTTCCTAGAGTTTTATGCTAGCGAATTTTTTTTTTGGTTTTTTTTTTTTCAGCTTATCAAGCAAAAGATAGTAGTAAAAAACTAGAAATTGTAGAAATAATTTAAGAATAATTGAAAACGTCATAGTAATTAATTATTGAAATATATTCCGAAATTAAAAATTTGAAAATAAGATGAAAAGAAATATCATAAAGTCAATTGATTTCTTTCATTCAAATTGTAAATTAAGGGTATAATTATTCGATATACAAATCTAAATAAATCAAAAAACTTTTTGATGAAACTGAATTAAAATAAAATTCGGAATAACTTTATATCATATTATTAAATTATGTAAATAATCAAAAATTGGAAAATTAAACAGAACAGAATTTGAGAATACTGCCCATTGAAACAATACAACAATCTACCTAATTTCACGAATCAATTTAAAAAAAAAGAAAATTTATTAAAATCGAACATTGTGTAGTTTACTTTGATATTTAATTAGAAGCCCAATTTGTCCGTTTTTGGGAATGATATTAGTTGGGTATATAAATCTCTTTCTTTTTCTATATATATATTTTAGGAATATGTTTATTTAAAGGACCATGAGCCAAGCATGGTAATACCGATTAATTTCAAACATTTTAAACTGATAGTAATTTGATTATTATTAATTTGTAATGTGAAAATATCTAATTGCAAATTATCATCTATATCACTATCATTTAGCTGAATTTTCATGGATACCTTCGTTGTTTTTTGGTTCTGTTCCATCATCTTGCATTTGACGTGAATCTGTCAGTTCGATGACAGCAGAAACTGTTTGTGATGGACCAGGATCCTTGACAGGAATACTGATAGATTTGTTTATTGTTGTTGCTATATCATCATTATTGTTATTTTTATTATTTTTATTGTTATTTAAATTTTCGCAACCTTCAACATCTAACAAATTACTTCCACTGGGCATTAAAACGCTATGCTTCCGAATTTGTTCCTCAAAACTTTCTCGACACAAAACATCACGTGTTGGCATCGTCCAACAACCTGGAAAAGGTATGAAAAATAAGTGTTGTATTATAGTTGTATCATAATACATGTCTGCAAAGTTTTACAAATTACGATAAACAAAGCTTTTATATGGCGACATATTGCTTAGTATTTTAAATTAAAAGATTAACGTTAAAATTTTTCATTTCTATCCTATTTGCAATTTTACATGCATTCAATTTCAGATTTCTCAAATATTTCAGCACATTTCAGGAAATTATTTTCGTACGAGACAAACTTTTTTCATTTAATTTACTGCAAAAATTGAAATGTAACTTTTATTTGTTTCGAAAGCAAAACTGTTATTCGTTCTTTAACGGAAATGATAATACTTTAAAGGAATGAATAAAATTCAAATAAATGTAAAAAAACAGAAGTGATAAAAGTAAGAAAAAATAGTAAAAGTGTGAAATTTTTTTCTCATTTGCAGAAAAAATTATTTTTTCTCTACAAATTTAATGAATCTAGCATTTTCGACAAACTATCATGAACTGAATTTACAACTATGGCGAGAAAAATTGTTTAGACCAAACGCTACCACTAAAAAATCGATATTTACGAAAGGCAAATCGAAATGACAATTCCACTGAGGGCACTGCTCTTCTTTAGTAAATTAAATTTGGAATTTCGAAACCTGCCTAAAGCATAAGAATGAAGTCATTTGTGAACAAGAAGAAGCAAACGAATGAAAAAATTTAAAAATGGAAGCTAATAAGAAAAAATTTTAGAAAATTTCATATAGACATGTTGAAGGGTTTATTATAAAAAATCAAAAGTTGCATAGGGCTAAAAGAATAAAAAGCATTATGAAACAGATTATCTTACTTGAAATTATCGATTTAAGATATGGTAAAAAAGTTTCGATTTAATTCGTTGAACTTCAGTTTCATAATTATATAGTCTTAAAAAAGATATCTGAAAAAAAAAAAACTTTTTCATCACATTTTGTCACCTTCTTTTAAATTTAACTATACCAATAGAAAAGTCAATAACATACAGATTTGGCAATTAGGCCAGTCATTCATTGAGTAATACCAAATTTTCCAAAATTTTAAATAAATCTTAAAATAAATAAGTAGCTGTAAAAGATTATAATATTTATAATACTTATAAATGTGCCAACTAAAAAAAAAGTAAAGATAAAACTTCTTATTGTTCGTCATTACTAGCATTTTGGTGATTTATTTCCTCAATTTTCATTATATCATATGAAAAAAAAGGCAAAAAATTTTTCTCAATAATATCCAAAATGAACAATGCGAAATAAATAACCAGAAAAAAAAAAAAATTATGCTTTTTCAAAAATTTTATTAACTTTTACTGCAGAAGTGTTATTTATAACAATAAATGATGACGATAATAAAATAATGACAATGTTAATAATACTAATTTCACTAAAGATAATAAAGTGATATACTGAATATCATTAGGAAAAGTAAGATGAATTTATCCCAAGATAATAAACTAAGTTATTACGTTGTTATCTTGGGATAAATTTTCATAGCGACACAGCAATAGCAGCAGATCGACAGTTCAGTTGTTGTTCCATATGATCTTTAAGAGCGACGAAGGAAAGAATAACCTGACGATCAATTTACTTGGATATTCTTTGATAGCTGCTTTTAACACATAAAGTTTTTAAATTTATCTTATTATTCCCGTCCATTATAAAGCATAACTTATGCATCAACGTTATTAGTTCAAAATATTACAGTTTTATGAATAAATATTATTTAAATTCCAAAAATTAACTTGAATTTAAAAAATGTTAAGAATAAATCAAACATTAATTTTCCTAAGTTGTTTATAACTTATTATTAGTCTCTCATCATAAAACATTTCTTTTGATAGTTTTTTTCATACTTTTTATAGTTTGAATTCAAATAATATTTTATTTATTATTAGTTAAGATTTTCGATTTCTTCGAAATTTTAAAACCGAAAATTATATAATTTTTAGCATTGTTCAATATCTTCATCACAAGTATAATATTAAATGAATAAGTTGAAGTATAATTCAAAAAATATAGCAATTAGCGGATATTTGTCAAGTTCAAATTTGAAATGAATACTTCAAAACTGTCACAATGAAATTTCAAAATAAGAGAAAGAAAGGCAAAGGCTATGACAATAAAAACGTCCAAGAAAAAAGAACATTTGTGATATTGAAAAAATTGCGTGAATTAGAATTTTACTAAATAGTAAAGTCTTAATTAAAATTTGAAAATAATTGTTATTCCAAAAAAAAGGAAACTTGCTTAAGATTTGAATTTTATTAGCGAGAAATGCATGTAATAATATCTGTCGAATGAAAATTACACATTATTTGAAATTTTATTTAAAAAAAAGAAAAAATTGTTTCAAGCCAAACACATAAATGGGTCGACACAAATATATATCATTGGATAGACCGACATATACACAAATCATTAAAAGCAAAATGGATGGTTAAAAAATCAGCTTGACCTAATAAAGGCTGTGGAAAAGTTTTTGTCATCGCAGGAAAAAAAACTTGGGTAATATATATAGTCAATTGTTGATTAGTGTCTAACTGAATATTACTCTATTATTTGGTCTGCAAAAAGAAGTGAAAAAAAATTAATAATTTCTTTATTTTAATGCATTGTGGCAGGTGGCAATTTAAAAAGAAGTATAAATTGTGTGATGACAGGAAAGAATTTACTACGAAATTGCTTAGAAAATGAAAAAAAAAAAAGAAAGAGAAACTTCAATACTTGTTAATTTTTTGTTATTAATGGAAAGACTGTCTTTAATTGAAAGGGAAGGGGGGAAAGAAGAGAGTAAAATTTTGAGAAGTTAGAGAAGTGGAAATTTTTTAATCAAATAAATAAGAGAAGCAGTAATTTATTATTTCGTGGCTTATTTGATTTAAAAAAAAAAATAAAAAAAAAATAAAATAACAAAGAATGGAAGAGTGATATTATTGAAGAGAGAGAAAGAAAAAAAGAGGGTTTATCATCACTAATCAATGGCATTTCAAAATTTAAAAAACAAAATTTTTCTTTAATTCTTAATAAAAAGTCCTTACTTTCTGTATCTTTAGACCTATCAGAATAAAGTGCAGGCCTTCCGACTACTAATTCAACCATCACATCCTGTCGCCTAAGTAACATGGCTATTTGTTGTAGATTCATTCCATGAACACTGACTCCACGAATTTTCAATATATGATCACCTGGACATAAACGTTTATCCTGAAAAAGATAATAAAATTGAATTAATTCAAACTGAATGATCATGAAAAATTTTTAAAAAAAGTGGGAATAAAAATTTTATGAAAACAAAATATTAGGTGATACGAGCAGCATTTATTAATATTATATGATTATTCATTTATTTTTACCTTTATTTTTTATTTTTGCAATCATTTAGTGTTATTGTTTTAAAAAACCTTGCAGCAACAAAGATTTTTATATTTTGATTGAAAATATTTTGTAAACAGAAAGAGAAGAAAAATAAAAAAAAAAACTTTACATAAGCAAACACTTTTATGTTTTAATTTCTTTTTTCTTCATAAAAAAAGAAAAAAAGAAAAGCATGAGAAAATGTATTATTACTACTCTTCGAATCATGAATTAAAAACATGACGTTAGAAAAATTTTCAGCTTCATTATATTTAATTTCGATCCCTTAATTGTAATTTAAAAGTTGTTCCAAAAAAAAAAACTCCAAAATTTTAAACAAATTTTCTGACAATTAAAAAAAAAGACTACATAACATGATATTGTAATGTTTTAGTCATTACTATTGTAATTTATCTGCTGAATTTTTTAGAATGTATCAGAATTGAATGGAACTATTAGTTCGAGATATTAAAATTTTATAATTAATTAATTGAAGGATATATTTAGTTATATTGTATTGATTATTGAAATTTACTCCATTGGATTAATTGTGGAACCACGAAAATTTCTGCATTTTTATCTTTATAATCAAACCTTAGCAGCAACACTTCCAGGTAGAATCGTTTTGACAATGACACCACTTGAAGTACTACCAACAATACTAAAACCTAATCCAACACCGGGAATATTCGGAAGATGAATAATTTCCACTTGAGTCCAATCACTTCGCAGCTGCAATATATTAAAACTTGTCATAATTTAATTTCAAAGGCTTTTCAAAGCCATTTGAGTCACTTGTCAACTGAAATATGGAATTTTTAATTTGAAAATTTGCGAAACAATTTCTAACTTTTCGCAAAGATATTATTAACAATGACATTATTGGGAATTATTTATTTACCATTTTAGACTACCCGTGTTAAAAAAAAAAGAAAAGAAATTTGCTTTAATAATTATATAAATCAAAGTTTATTAAATGAAATTATTATTAAATAAGCGATGAATAAATATGTTAGTTCACAAGTAAATTTCTAAAACTTATTAAAATCTAGAAAAAGCAAATTATCAGACTCAAATTAATTAATAATTACTTTGAATTCATTTCCTTGGAAAAGAAAACTATTCTGCACCTTAAAGTCCTAATGAAATTCCATTTTTTTTTTCAAAAAATCTCATATTTCTCACCTGCTTTCAATTAATCAAATGACATATTTTTGTTTCAGATAAAATAATCTAGTTGATATATAAATATATCAGTACTTTTTCTCGCATTTTCTTTTTTTTTGTATTGTACAATAATAGAAATTAAAATGCAAAACATAAAACGAAATTGAGAAAACTTATACAGCAATTCTATGCAAACTTTTGCAGCAATTAACACGTAGAAACAGTAAAACTAAAACATACGACCATATGCGGTGATTGACGCAATAATGTGACAATAATCGTTGAGTAATTTTCTAATTCTTTACACACTTCTTCGTCGCCAGTATTTTCAATGAGATTTTCGTAACGATCAACTAATGTCGGAAAAACAGATGATGATAATGATGATGACGATGATGATGATGGTAAAGATGACCATGACACTGCTGCAACATTTTCAATATCAGATTTCCATATGGTTATTTGACCGGGTACTTCACAAGTATCATCATCTCTTTGAGCCAAGGATAAATCCAACGCAGTTGTCGATCTTCTTTCTCTTTTTCTTTGCTTTAATCTTCTGTTCCCAATAGTTTCCTAAATTTTTGCAATTTAACAAAGGTGATAAGTTTGATTATTTTCTCTGTTTTTGTTAACATTACTGTTGCTTATCCTTCTGATTGATTATCATTTTGCATATTTGATTGTGTTGCATGAATTTATAATCAGGCAGTGACTAGAATTCATCTCAAAAATTAATGCTTATTTGTATCAAAGTTTTTAGACTAATAAATTTGATTTTTTCAAAGTTTACAAACAAAAAATTATCGAATCAGATTTAACAAATAGCTTCTATATATGGTCGTTTTATGATACAATATAATCATTGATTTAAAATTCAGATTATAAATTGTTTCATCTTTAATGCTGACATAAATTTCCTAGAAATGTATAGTTATGCGGATTGATATGATTTAAGTTACTTAAATTTAAAAAAAAAAAAAAATTAAATCTTCTGAATGTTGACAATTTAGTCATTCAGCATGCTAACACAGTATTCCTTCCTTATGAACAGACTTTGAAATACACCGCATTTGCTTTTATAAACAAAATATGAGATAATTGGAATTGATAACTCCTCAGGGATTATAATTTTAAAAAGAGATGACATTATTCTGATAATCAAAGAAATATATGCAATTCTGGCTAAAAATCTTGTCAAGAAGCAAAATAAAAGTTGAAATATTAGAGTTGCACTTTTTAATGATACTTTTAGGAAGGAAAATTTCTATAACAGAATGAATGGATTAATTCAAAATGATAAAAATATAATTCAGTATGATTTTTTTTTTATAAGATTTGGGATAAATAAGAATGACGATGTATTGTATTGTTGATCACAAATTATTCAATTTCAAATTTAGTTTATTTCACCCACCTCACTTAATTAATTTATTTTTGCATCCTTTTTTTTCGTTCTATTTGCTTAAGTTTAATTTAGATAAATCAAATATATATTTTGCCAATTTATTCGTAAATTTTTTTGAAAATAATTTTCAAATAATTACGTTAGTGAAAGCATTTGAAAGATTAGACTGCGTCTGAGATTTTTCAGTTGATGATAATGAATGTAGAAAATGCTGATTGATTGCTAAAATTTGATCACCAATACGAATTCGACCAGCAGATCTGTAAATGAAATGCAGTCGTTGTTTTCATTCTAAATGATTTTTATATTAATCCTATTAAATTTTTTTACTAAATATCAGAACAATAAACAAACGATGATATAAAAATAAACAAAACTGCTGTAGTAGATGTTTTTGCAATATAAACAAATTTTGGAAGAAAAATATTTATCATCATTGCTAATAATAAAAATTGGTAATCAAATTGACTAAATTACTTGGAAGACGAACAGAAACTTACAAAAATATTTGGAAACAACTAAAAATGCAATTTTATAAAACATTCTCAATTCATATTTATTATATTCATCTCTTTATGCTAATTAGCAAAGAAATTGAATTATGCAAATGCTTATATTTCGACTATTTTATTCAAAGTATATGAAAATATTTACAACAATTATAAATATGAAAATATTTACAATAATTATGATTTCTTGAAAAAATTAGAATATACATAAATTTTTGAAGAAATTATTTTTAATAATCAGATAGGTAACACTACGATAACTTCCGCAAGCTCACGTTATAATTTTTTCATGCGCAATGCATCTATCAAATCTGAAATCTCACTAATTTCAAATTTTAAACAACTAAATAATAGGTTATGCATTCATTAATTTATTACGTAAATATTAATAGCAATTAATAATTGACAAATTTCAACAATTATTTTCACAAAATCTTCAAATTAGTATAAATTTCATATTATTTAGAGAGAAATATCAAGCATTAGTTGTAGCATAAAATGATGTGATAAAATGGGTGACATATTGGCAATAAAAAACATTTCCATTTGATAAGTTTAAAAATAACGCTAAAATGAAGAGAGATGAGGGATATTACCATATTAATTAACTACATTCCTCATTTTAGGCTTATTATCCGATCGATATAACAATGAAAATATCACATAAAAAGCTTGATTTTCATGCAAAACTAATTGCTTGCTTTGCCGTATTCATTTTCCAACTCTATCGATTTCTTGCCTTGCTTATTCAATGTTACCTAGGCTTTAGTATAAAGCTCAAAAGAGTTTCAAAAATCTTGCAACAAAACATTTAAACAAAGTTTTTTTATCTAACAATTCATGGGGACTTATTGGCAACGGATTATTTGTTTTTTTCTTTGTCATATGAGTTAATTGCAAACTGTCATGTTTGGAATATATTTTTTAAAAAAATATGCAAAAAATTGCTTAGAGCCTTAAGCTAGGCCGATTGGGACTTGGCAGCCTTTCTGGTTTGTTTTAGTTAAACATTTTCCGATATACTTGTTTATATGTAGGTGTAACATACATAGGCATGCGTATAAATGTCAAATCTATCCTTTATGCAACTCTTTCATTATCGATCACTACTTTTTTCTTAATTAAGACCAAGGAATAGCAAATATTCGGAATAAAGCCTTTCTCACATTTTTCCATCCTTCATTCATTTGTCAACGCCTTCCGATAATATAATGTCACATGTAGGCGTATTTGTCCAGAAATTACGACGATATCACTTTGCGGTAAAGTTCCTTTTTTCAATAGCTATGCTAAGGAAATGTATGGCATGGAGAGAGACTGAATAGAAATTATTTCAATCGAAAAAATCTATGATACATAATGTATCCTAAAGACAATTTATTATTTTTTCCGCAAAATCAATCATTTTGTTTTAATAATAATATTTTCTAGTCGATAATATTAATTTAAATAAAAAATTTTTATAAATGTTGAAGATTTTTGCAATTCTCATAGGATCTATAAACAAGAAGATATGTTAGAATACAATAACAATTTTCTATGGCTATTTATTTTAATATCAAATTTTTAATATCCTTAATCTGGCATTACAACATTTGACTGAATTTATAAAATATAAGACAAAAAGAGAAAGAGAGAAAGAAATGGAAAGAAAGAAAAAAGTAGATAAATAAAAGCATTTCAAATTTTTAATTTCATTAACAAATAAGTAATTGATACTTTCAAAGACAAGCAAAACCAAAAAGTTAGAATTCTCCAAATAATTGCAGTATACAATGAATCCCTTCAAAGATGTGGTGATTAGGCTAAAGTTACAGTTAATTTTATTGATAATATTGATGTCATCAATAATTGAAAATGGTGATAGGCAATGCATAAATAGTTATTAATAAGATAAATGCATTAAATTTGTTAAAATTGTATATTGTAATTAATGCCGACATTTGAATCCCTCATATCACTGGAGTAAGTAGTAAACTTGAAACGATCTTTAAAAAATACTCCCATCTAAAGTTACTGATGGAGTGATCTTAAAAGATCAGTTCTTCATTATTGATAACTTGATGGAAAATGAAAGTTAAATAAAAAAATTAAATAATAAAACCAAAAGAATGCAAATATATTCCATAAAAATGGAGAATTGAAGGTTAACTGTTAGTTTTTATTATTTTTTTTATTTTTTTTGTTAGTCATTTAACAATCCCAAATAATTATCTACTTATTTTTAGTTTATTTAATGTCCGAAGACTTTTTAGAATTAAAAAATCACCAAACCCACTTTTTTTTCTATTTTTTGTTTTTTTTCTATTATTTTTAAAATCTTTATTAATTTTTTTCCGAGGGATATTAAAATTTTTTAATAAATTTCAGAAATGATTACCTTTGTTGGAAAAACCGAAATATTTCATAAAATATAAATAAAATGATGAAATAATCAGGAATATAACCAAGCTGTTGATTTTTTTTTTTTAGTTAACATATTGTAAATTTTGTCATACTATGGTGACATGGAGTGAACGAATTCCCTTTGCGCTATTTTAGACATGTTGGTAAATTATGCTTATAGCTGACAAGTAGAAAACAAACTTCACTTTATAAAGAATTAGGATCAATCAGAGATTCAATGTGAAACGAGACGAATTGAAACGATCGGAACTATCAGATCGAGATCGAGCAAAAACTCTCATCGGCAAACTCGACAAGCAAAGCGCTTCACCTTTGTTTCCATCCAATATTTCCATCACAAATATATTCATCAGATTCTTATCAATTCTAACTCCAATCAAACTTCTACTATCAACAATAAAGAAGAACTATCGAAAATCCAACTTTCTCGTAATATTCTCAAATAATTGTCTCATAACATAAACAATCAATAAATTCTTCATCTATATAAATAAAAATGTAAATGCTACCTGTTACTCCGAACGGATCTTCGCAAGTTCGCCACCGACTCTTTTCAAATTTTGAAACAACCTTGTAGCCCAATAGATCATTACTTTTATATATACGTACTTCCTTTTTTCCACATGTCACGTGCGTGACAACTAAAAAAATGTTAGGGCGGAGTTTAGTGACTCCGTCTTCCTTTCTTTCTCTCACCCTTCCTCTACCTCCCATCTCTCTCTCTCTCTCTTTTTTTCTTTGATAATAATAATAGTAATAATAATAAGTAATAGTAAATAAAAAACAATAATAAGTAATAATAAATAGTAATAAGTAATAATAATGATAAATAATGGTATAGAAGTCAGAGAAGTAAATATTAGAAATCAGAGAGATAATCCATAAATTGCTTGAACGAAACATTTTCATTATACATTATCATGATTTCGACATATGTGGGATGCAACTATATTCCCCACAAATCAAAAAATAAACGAATTACATCACTCAGAAAGCAAAAAAGCAAACGAAAACCTTAGATTATTCGCCTTATTTATTAAAAAAATTTGCCTATTCGAATGCGTCGCGTATGAAAATTTCAAATCAATCAACGAATGTATAAAAATATGCGGGTATCCGAATGCAACATTTTGTCAAAATTTCAAAACAATAGGTTACGGACTTCCCGATATCTACGATTATGAATTAATTTAGATAAGGTGCGCGTTTAAGAACTTTCGGAAGTTTAAGATTTTGAACAAACGAACATTGACATTTTTATTTATATAGACTAGCTGGATCGTTCATGCGGACTGTGGCCGAGTTCGGCTAGTCAAAAAAATAAAAATCTTTTCAACTACTATTATCTGTGCTCCTCATCAAATAAACAAAACTTTCATGCAGTTCTAGCTGCTAAATATTAGTAATAACAGAATAATGGTTGTTAATTGCCTAACAGTTGATAGACAAGAATATTCTATTAAAATATTTTAGCATATTGGCCAATATTTGCTTAGATGAATGAATGATAGCCAGGACTTTAAGGTAAAAATGGACAATAAATTTATCGCTGCTCCTTTCAAATGAAAATATATATTAGAAAGGATCATGACTCAAAATTACACGCTATGCAACTTTAATAAGTCTTCCAAGTCAGACTTAAGCAATTTAAGATTCTAATGAGACTAATGCCTACACATTTACTTTACAATTCCATTATTTAACGAATTACTAGAATGTTATAAAATTATAAAATTTAATGTCGAAATAATTAATCTTAACGATGATGTCCTGGGATTAATCATATCACAGCACATGTGTTATCATTGAATAATTCAGAATTACAAAGATTATTCATGACTTCGAATTTATGATATTGTTTAGCTGATTGAATATACAGATATCGATGATTTAGCATCAAGCATTCATTGATAATTCATTTAGATTTGTAGCTTCAATTTATTCATAAATTAATAATATCATCGAAAAAATTCGGTAAATTTGATCAAAATCCGAAGTGCAATTGTGCTCTTATTAAAGGAGAAAAGATTAAGCTTTAACTTTGATTTTACTAAATTTTTAAGACAGCTATTAAGCAAATGTCATCATCAATGAATAATAGCATAAAATACTGTTAAACTTCCAAAGCTTTGAAAAAGACATTTTCGAAAAAATTCCTAAAAAAGGAAATGAAATGAAAGGATTCAAAATTGAAGTCCAAATTGAAGCTGTTCGGAATTTGAAAGTTAAGCATACAAAAACTTATGAATGCTATCAATTATTTTGTTCATCAATAAGCCATCATTTTAATATCACAAAAATTTACATTTATGCTTTGATAAACATTATACCATTGAATTTTTTTAGCAATTTCCGTAGATTTCATTGTCTCAAAAAAAATAATAATAATAATAATTCCAAAATTTTTGGCTTTTGCTAGTAAAATAATGTAACAAGTAAAATGAAAAATTGATGAAGAGTTCAAATGGATTGAAAGCTAAACAAAATTAATGAAAGAAAGTTAAAGTGCATTTGATTTTGACATGACCGTAATTTCATTTTTTCTTTTCCTTTTTTTTTTTTTGAATCGATTTGATTCTGTTGCTTTACTTAAATTAAATCAAAATTTCGTCCTCATGAGATTAAAAGTTAAAAACAAAAATAATTTATGGATAGTATCTTCAAAAATTTTTAAAATTTCAAAAAGCTTTGAAATTTCCATTATATCAATAATTTTTTTTTGTTCAAGTCATCGGCAAATGTATTTAGCTTTGAAAAATCATTCTCATACTTACTTTGTTTTTATATCTTCTGGTCCAATAATAATTAGACGCTTTCCACTTTCATCAGGTTTAACTACCAAGCCACGTATTTCTTGCGCTTGTTGCTCGACAAAGACTAGTTTCTAAAAAGATTTGAAAAACACTAAATCGATGAAAGTAAACAATCTTTCAGGTATTCTGTATACAAGTATAATTATCTTCCTCCTTCTCTCTCTACTGCGGTAAATTAGTAATAACGTTGACAAATGAAGTAATTCCATAACAGTAAATAAAAAAAATCTTATTAATACCGAAATGCCGGAAATATGAAGAAATATATGCAGATGCATAAAACATCTATTAATTTTTTGAATAAAGAGAAAGTAAAAATAAATTTAAAATTAAAATTTGAAATAGGGATACCTCTGTAGATTTCACATGAGGTAACAATGTAGTTTCCAAATATTTGAGAAGATTATGAAATTTTGGATTCGATTTTAATGCACTGTCAACTGCAATTCAAATCGATAAAAAAAACGTAAGTAATCATGGGAAATAGGAAAGAGAAGTGTGTTAGCTTGTCGAAATGCGACAAATGCGCTTTTAAGAAATGTGCTTCAGGGAAAATTTAGTAATGACAAATGTAAACACAGCAATAAAACTTAAAATTTCCATAAAATAATTGAAAAATCAAATTTAACCTGAAATCTTCACTTTGTGTATTTTTAAAGATGGTGATCCAGTTTGACAAGTTGGAGATGTACGATTAGTTTGTCCAGTAAGCGAATTCGATAAATTCTGCAAAAATATATTTGCAAGAAAATTAAATTAATACAATAAATATGGCAAATATATATTGAATAACAATGCAAAATATTCATAAATATGTAATTCCGATGTTGCTGAATTTCCCAAAAAAAAAATAATAATAATAATAATAATTGAAATTCTCTCGACGAATTAAATTTTATGTACATAATGAAATTTTAAAAAAGAGAAGTGGAAAGAGTTTTTTAGTTAAATTAATTAATTAATCAATTTATTTTTATTTATTTTTGTTGCTCTCCACATTTAAAAAAATCTGTCTCTACGTTGGATAATTAGTAGGATAATGCATTATATAGTCATTGGCCATATATAAACTTTATCAGCCAAGAAAAAAAATAGTTAATCAATTAAGGGATAGAACCAAACATAAAAAAAAAAAATTTCCTCTAAAATTCCTTTTTTTTCTCTCATTAAGTTTTAATGAAGTTCTATATCTTATAGCTAGGAATTTTTTCTTATTTTCACAATTTTCAGTCTTTTATAGCAAATTTTTTTTCAAGGCATCCTTCAGAACTAAAAATTAAATTCATAAGACATTGTTTGCGCAAAAAAAAAGAAAAAATGCTTCATAACTTTTCAAATTTTATTTTAAATAATGTAAAATGAAGCCTTTTCCTATGAGTATTCCTTTGTTTTGTTTTTTTTTTTTTTTTTTTTTTTTTACTAAATTTTATTGGCATCAAATCAAGAAAACAAAAAGTGCGTTTTACTTTTTATTATTATTTATTTATTATTATTGCTTGATTTTTTAAAATTGGCAGTTTTTTTGGTTCAAATGCAAATCCACTTTTTGCGTATTTTATGAATTGATTTTGTTTTGATAATTTTTGAATTTCTTGATAATGATTAATAAATCAATCAATTTGATGAAAATAATTTAACTTATTTTTTAATTTTTTGTTTTTTTTGCTTAATTTAAAAAAAAAAACACGAAATTTTATTTTAATATTAAAAAATTGATTTTATTCAAACATGATTTTTCAATAATAATTTACGAATATTTTCCCCTTCTATTTCTTCCAGTTTCTTCCCATTTTTTTTGCTGCCTTTTTCCTGTCTAGAAATAAATCGAAAAATTTGATGAAATATCGATTTCTATTCAATAAATTCAATATAAACTAATTTCTCAGCAATCTATATTTACCTCATGAGGAAAATAAGCAATAAACAAGCACTTATCACTATATATTTATTGGATATAGCCAAAACTTGACTAGCATTATTACCATCATCGATTCAGGAAACTGACGTCACCATAATTTTATTTTAATTCATTTAATGCTTAAAAAGTTTTTTTTTTTTTAAAATTCACATTATTAACATTAAACGATTAAATGATTAAAATTATTGGTAATTGTGGATACTTGTGCTTCATGTCTTTTCAAAATTTTTTTTTAATTTTAAATAATGTAAAATGAAGCCTCTTCCTATAAGTATTAATTTATTTAACATAAATAGATTAGAAAGAAAAATGAAAAAAACCAAAAAAAAGAAAAAAATCATTCAAATTATTCGTTGATTGAATAGAATCCAATTTGATAATGAAATCGAATAAATAAAAGATTGATTAACCTTACAGTTTGGCTGTTCAAAAATAAGATTGTGAAGGACACGTTTAAGTATACGAATATCTTCCTTTACTAATTCGTTACTTTCACGTCGTCGTAATTCTTGCAACAATTGCCAGACACGTTTTTGATTCAGGCCTAAATTTAACAGTTTGTTGAAGTTTAGCTTAACTCATTCATCTTTCTTTTTCTTTTGCAACAAAATTCTCATTCTAAAGAAGTAAAGTAATTAAACAAAGCATTATTCGAAGAACAATATCATTCTCAGAATTTTATAATTTAAAAATTGAAAATCCAAAATTATTTTAAGTCTCTTTTTGTATATTTATACAATTTTTTGAATATAACAATAAATGGACAAATAAATTTTGTGAAAAATAAAAATATTCAAGAAAAAAAAAAAAAAAAACGAAAGAAAGAAAGAAAGAGAGAAAGAAAAGAAATAATTTATTTATTAATTAAATGCATGAATTCGAAATAGCTTAAGATAAATTAACGTAGAAAAGTGAAAATTTTTTTTATTAAAAAAAAGGAGCAAAAACTAGGTTTATTTACATAAGACTGAAAAAAAAAAAGGAAAAGAGATAAAAGTAGATCAAATGAGAAGAATCAGAGAGAAAAAAACAAAATAATCTTTTTTCAAATAAGGGAAATTTCATTCATTTAAAGCAAGCATCTCATCTTTCTTCAGCAAATCTCTTCCAAGGAAACATTACATTTCAAAAATGAACCTTGAACTACTTGGGTCAAATTACTAAAATTGTCTAAAGCATCAATCATAATAGCTATAATTTGAAAAATTTTTTCCTTTTCATTTTTTAGTTTTTTTTTTTCTTTTTTGAAAATATTTAATAGCAAAAAGGAAAAAAAAAGGAAAAGAAAGAGACGACATTAAAAGAAATCTTATGATTATAGTAATAGTTTAGTTACAGCGGAATACTGGAAAGACTTGCAAACTTTTCGAAAAGCAATTTCATAAAATCAATTTTTTCCTTTTTTTTTTTTTCAGTGATTGTTATCCAACATTAAACACTTCAAAAACTTTCTCAAAGATTGAAATGCATAAAAACGTAATCACTGAAATGCATAAAATGCAATCTATTTATTTTCATGTTTTTACACGTTTACATTTATTATATTTTTGTTTACATCCTTTAAAAATTTTTCAAAATATAGTAAAATTTTCAAATTTAATCAAAATTTTGTTTCTTGCAAAAGAATTCCATAAAACAATTGTGATACCTAACTATCAAAGGTTGAGAATAATTACAATATTCTATGATATTTGGCTAACAAAGTATTTAAGAATAGTTATGATTGAAATAGAATATTTGATAGGGCAAAAATTGAGACGATGATATTTATGTTGAATATTAGCTAGACTGAAAGGCGGAAGACTATAAAATAGAAATAAGAAGAAAAGTTTAAAAATTTGAACTTTTTGATGACTACCATTAAAAGGCCCGAATTATTTCCTGGCATCTGTTATTTTGCTTTTGAATTAACATCTGTTCCTTTGAATCTGAATACCCAAATGAATCATAAAATCTAAGTCTCTAAAGATCATTTGGAAATTTTAATATCTCTCAAGATGAAATAAAAAATTTTTGTAGCATTTAAGATAAACATTGAATAAATGAACATTTGCTAGCTCCTCTAACTTTTAGTTCAACAGCATGCCAAGCAAACAAATTATTTAACTTTTTGATTTTAATTACTTGAATTTCACAACATTCATAATAGCAGACGCTAAATGGCCTTTTACAAAACTATGCTATCATTGTTATTTAGGAATTTATTTAAAATATAATAATTATAATATTTGGAAACAAAAAAAAAAAAACGGAAATATCCAAATGACATAAAAAATAATAAAATGATAGACAAAATTAGTACAAATATTAAAACTAGAAAATGGATTTATTTCAAATTCTAAATTTCTCATGTTTTAAGATAAGATTTCTTATAAATAAATTCATCACAGTTTTCGAAAAATATTAGAAATAGTAATATGTATTAATTAAATGCATGATATTTAATTGATATATATTATTACTTCTAATAAATATTTAATTTCGAGATTTCGAATCTATGTAAGATATTATTAAATTTTAGGAGTAACAAAGAATAGATTCATACTCGATGGTTCATGAAAGATTGAGAATGTTGTCGGTCTACAATTTTCCTATCGTTAGTTTTACAATTGAAATCATTATTATCAATAATTTGGATATTTTAAATCCAGTTTTAATTCTTCTTATCAATATGAAAATGATAATGTTCTGAATATGAATGAAAATAGGAAAAAATAAGAACAAGAATATAGTTTTTGATTACTTCATAAAATTTATATTTTTATTTTTTCTATTTTCATTTGTGTCGCAACTTAATTTATATTTTTGAACAATTTCTTGCAAAAAAAAAAAAATTCCCGTCAGCTTCGAAAAAAAAGTTACAGAATTGTTCGATTACTTTTTTCCTGTTTTGATCTAGTTGAACTTAACTCAAAACTAATGGTCATATTTTTTTTGTCTTACGACAACACAACAAAACTGCCAAGTTTTAAATTAAAAACTTGTTATTCTTTTCAGAAACGAAACGATTTAATTAATTGGCAACTATAACAGAATAAATAATTCATAAACTAATTATTGATTCTAGGTAAAGTAATATTTTAAATGAAATGTAAAGAAGAAAAGAAGGATTAAATGTATTATATTTATGTCAGATGAAAGCTTTCAGCTTTATAATTGAAAATCTTCAATTAATTAAGGTATCATTTTGACAGGATGTAAAGAAATTGCAATGATTCAAAAAGCTCGAAAATTCATTTTATCGGAAATTATTCTTGCAAAACACAAGATAATTCTTTTATATGAATAATATAATATTATTAATTAAACATTTGAAATTCGATAAAGTTTGAAAAATCCAAAAAAAATCGCATCAATTATGAATAAATTGAATTAGGATGAAAATAATGAATTAGAGAAAATATTCAGATTTATGCTCTATCTTACCTGATATTCTGCGATTAATTAAATTTTTCTGATGCGCATAATACGAATGATTCATGGGAATCCGATCTCTCAATATTCCATTTCTAATCCTTCTAAATAATTCTCAAAATTTGGTGCAGAAATGTTCACATAAAAAACATCAGAATTATATTCTTAATGATTGATTACAAATGTTCTTCTTAAAAAGGAATAATTTATTATTACATATTTTAAACGAACTTTGACACTAAAACTCATCATCATCAGCAACAATCATCGTCAGTAATATCATCATCATTATTATTATCATTATCCGCAACATTATTTTCATCATTATCACCATTGACAAAATCTTATTATCAGTGCAACATTATTACCATCATTACTATCAATAACATTATCATCACTATTATCAACAACAACAAATAATAACAGCATCACCATATCATAAAATATGATGCAACTTAGGTTAATTATCAGTACCTCTTCCTTTCACATTCTCGCTTATTTAAGCAATAATTATCTAGTTATATTCATTGAAAAAGTGACATTTGCGCTCGGCTAATGATGAAAGACTTATTAATGATTGAGTATAAAGATATTTTCACAGTAAAATTTGAAAGATGATTTTGATTTATTACACAAATTGTCTTTTGGAAGCCGACTTCTTCATCATCGATGCAAGAGGAGTAGTAAACATCAAAAAATGCTACAGCTGTTCTTTTGAACAAAATCATTTACTAATAGAGGCTTTTCGATAGCAAGATGGTTCATATTGGAGCTTAAAATTTGACTTGCTAAAAATAAAACAAAAGAAAAAAGACCAAAAAAAAAAAGAAGGAAATCCGATAAGAATAAAACAAAAAAAAAAAAAGGCCAAAAAACAAGAGGAAATTCGATATTTTAAGGCTAACCAATATCATCGTTGAATAGTTGATCATTCATTAGAATTGATAATAATTGGCAGTCTGAATTTTGAACAATTCTGGATACAATTCTTCAAAATAACTCGTCCAATTCTGATTGTTAACAAATAAATTTTCGAATATTTTATCTTATTCCTGTAAGAAGTCAATGCTTTAATATCATAATCCTAAACAAAAACCTTTTTTTTTTCATTCAATTAGAAAAAAAAAAAAGTCAGGTTACAGTCTTAATTTAATTGAATAGAATTAATTTAGCTAAATAATTCCTTCATATCGGAATCAGAAAGCATATGAGTAGCACGGCAAAGAACTTGAAGGGAAATTATTTAATTAAATAATTCGTAAATGTTGCGATGAAATCAGAAAATTGAAAAGCACAAAAATAATAAACAACATAGTCGCTGTAGCTCTTCAAACTCATCAAAAGATAAATATCGCAAGTAAACAACATTCATGTAAGGTAAACATCGAAATATCTCTCGCTTACATGTACACACACACACACACACACACACACACATACACACACGAATGAACGTGATGGATGTATGCCTTCGAAAAAAAAAACATCCGAATTGAAGCTAAGCTTCAAAGCTTTTTATAGCTCAAAAAAAAAAAAAAAAAAATTGCACTCTCTTCATCTATTGGCTCATTTGTCTGATGCTTTCGTTAAACAAAATTTTCGAAAAATGCTTTTTTAATATCTATAGTTACTATAGTAGTATTAATTTTAATTTAATACTAATTAATAATGCTAATAATGGTAGGAATAATGATGATAATGATGACGATGATGAGATGATGTTGATGATAATGATAATGATGATGATGACGATGATGATGGCAATTACTTAAAAAAAAAAAAAAAAAAAANAAAAAAAAAAAAAAAAATTGCACTCTCTTCATCTATTGGCTCATTTGTCTGATGCTTTCGTCAAACAAAATTTTCGAAAAATGCTTTTTTAATATCCATAGTTACTATAGTAGTATTAATTTTAATTTAATACTAATTAATAATGCTAATAATGGTAGGAATAATGATGATAATGATGACGATGATGAGATGAAGTTGGTGATAATGATAATGATGATGATGACGATGATGATGGCAATTATTTAAAAAAGAAAAAAAAAAAAGAATGTATAGCAGAAGATGAAAATTACATTTGAATAAGGCTACTTATGCTATACAAACTTATTACTGTTAAGCTTTGGGAAAACAATAAGGCCAAGATTTATTCCCAAGTGCAAAATGGGCCAATCAATGGAATGGATGATGGTTAATAATCGCCAGTCTTGTCTCTCTTTTTTCCATCTGACAAAAGCTTGGCTTAGCAAAACTCTAAGCGATAATATTGAATGAATATATTAATGATGATTAGGGCAATATTATTTATTGATTATGATAATATTTAATAATGATAATGATATTATGAGCAATCATTGCTATTTGATAATTCTTGCAAAGAAATGACCAAAAAAATTGCAATTTAAAAATATGAAAATGTAACTATTAAAAAGCATTGATAATATAGGATCATTTTACAGTGTGAAATATGTGAGATTTCATAAAATTACCATTCATTTTCTTAAATTTCTAAAATTCATTCAATTAAATTTATTCATTTAAATTTAATTCAATAGTTTTATTAATACTGCAGCAATATTGCAAACGAGAGTTACATAAAAATTGGAAATGTGCATGTTATAAACAAAAAGTATCACAAAATCATCCGGTGAATGTTATCAATATTTCACAAATATGAAAATATTAATATAAAGAATTTAAAAAAAAAATTTTAAACATCGATTGTGGTTAAAAAAAAAAAAAGACTTTTTCGAATATCAATAGAAGTCACATTTCTTTATTCTCTTTTTCTTCAATTTATTGTGATTTATTAGTTGGTTTTTCTGTGAAATTTTAAAATTAAAAATTTATTTCGCTCATTTTTCATCTGACTGTTTCCAGTAATGCAAATTAAACAATCAAAAAAAAAAAAAAAGCTGGAGCATATTTTTACTTTTTCATCACTTCTTTTGAAATTTAGGTCACATCTAAAGATGTTTATATTCATAGACATCATTTCGCGTTGTATTATTAATAATACCAATTCAATTATTGCAATTTTGATTTGGATTGAAATCAATTTATTTAAAAAAAAAAAAAGCATTGGAAACACTAAATGAAAAATTCCTTTTATGTTTATCTCATCTATTTTTACAACAAAGGAGGAAAAATAGATAGGACACCAGTTAAAAATTTGAAAAAAGGAAAAAATTTTCACCAAAAAAAAATTTTATTATTATCCTTATAGAATTAATATTTTTATTGTAATTTATTCATTTCTTCCCAATATTGTTCTTATTGTTCTTTTCGCTGCAATTATTTTTGAGTTTTTCCATAAATTGATCATCATTTCGATGTAATTATAAATCTAAATAATGCTAAAATCTCTTTCTCAAATCTTTTGAATCTATCATTGACATCAAATTTGACAGATTACTGATACTTTTTGGGTGTATATATTATCATTAATGAGTAATTTTATTTTGATTTAATTACAATCTAAGGAAGAGAGTAAAAAATTAGAATTATTGCCTTCTAAGACAATAATTCTAATTGTTTATTTTGAAATGGAATAAAATGATTTCATATTCCATGAACATTTTTTTCTCCCCATTTCCGTTTTCAATGAATTAAAATATTTTTTATTTGTCTTGTCATACTAATTGTTCTAGATTAATTTCATTATATCCGTTATTTTTCCGAATATTTTATTGAAATCTCAATTTTTTTTACCTGGAACACTTGAATAGTTCAAATTTGATACAATATCCTTATGGATCTTTTTTTCATTTTCCGTCTCTTAAAACTCTTCCGAATATTTAATTGCAGTTTCAATTTTTCCACTTGAAAAATCTAAAAAAAAAAAGAATCCGACAGAACTTGTTGCATTAATCATCCATTGTTCATTTATTGACTTTTGAACGAATTAAAAATAAAAACTTTAATTTGGATTCAAATTTTCTTCTCATTTACTTCACTTTATCTTTTCTATTTGTATTTTTTGAATAACTTCGGAAATTACAAAAATTTAATAAATCAAAAATCTTTTGCATAATTTATAAATATTTAAAATTTATTTAATATTAACCAAATACCTCACCACGACAATTTCTACAAAAAATTGAAAATACTTGCTTGGTTTGAAATATTAGATAAAATAAAATTAAAAATCTTTTTCCTTCATTTCAATGCTTGATAGAAGAAAGCGTAATGTTCAAGCCAAATTCTTTCCACATTTAATTCAATCAACTTTCTTTCTATGCCATTTTCCTTTCGCAAATAATTCAGCTTTTAATGGAATTTACTTTGATACAAAATCAGATTCGTATTGTTATTCTATTTCGTAGTGCGAATTCATTTTTCACTTCAATATTTGCAACATAAGATGGACAATAATATAATTGTGTGCATGTAAAAATAACTCTTAAAAACCAATTAAAAATTTTAAAACTTGAAAACTTGTTTTATTTGAAAGAAACTTTCTATTGCTTCATTCTCTTCACCAAAGAAAAAATTTTTTTCTGTTTATATTTTGTATTTCTTCATAGCATTTCTGTAATCACTTTCAAATATTATCATCGTTTATTTAATCAATATTTTTGCAATTCCATTTATTCATCGTTACAAAGGAGTGATAAGCAAGTTGAAATAAAATGATCTAATTTAAAATAATTATTTAAAGACTATTTGGGGACTTCTAACAAGCTATTTTTATTTCACTGCTAAATTTCGTATTTTTTCGTTTCATATTTCAATAATTACATTGCTAAGATTATTTCAAATTAATAAAGAGAAACTAATTGATTCTACTGAAAATCACTTGTTGGGGAAAAAATTCTGATCGAATTGTAATTTGGACTGTCTATTGGTTGGACATTTCTGGCGTTGAAAATATCAATGTTGAAAAACTGCTCGCTTTGAAAACCGATGTTGACCACACTGATCATATTGACTCGAAAAGATCTCTTTTTTATGTGAATAATCCTTGGTATTGATAATGGACGGAGGCTTATAATGATAATACAATGATAATAATGATAATAATCATGATAATACAGATGATTAATCATAGCAAAGATTGGTTATCAGGAAAAAGGACAAGAGACGGACAATTTTCACAAGCCTCAGTTCTTGTAATATTCCTGACAGTTATCATCTCAACATTTCACACGACTAATAGCAAGCAAATCGGAAGATAATGAGAACGAAGACCTTTGTGTTCAGATATAGATGATATGTGACTCATTTATCTGAGAAATATTACAAATTTCTCTTGTATGAATTACTTCAATTATTTCGTTTTATTTATATTAAAAACATTTCGCTTTCATTTGGCAACACTTTAACTGATGCCCAAAAAGATCCAACAAAAATCACTAAAATCTGCTCATTAGTTGCTTTTATTGTATTAATCGTTAACTTATTGAATGAATTAATTAAAATAATAAACTGAATCGAATAAACAATATTATAGTTTCTACTGTTTGCAAAGACGAAATGCACTATTTTTGTCACCATTGTTGTTGTTGTTATTACTGCTGCCATCATTATTTATATTGATTTAATTTCAAATTTGTCTTCCTTTGCTCTTAACTTCCAAAGTTCTAAATTAACACTTTACATATTCTATTGCATCCGTTTTGAAAACTGGAAAATGTTCATATTTTAATAAATCTTGACATTTGATAATTTTTGATAATTTTTAACCCGTTCAAAATATTGGCAAATTGAAGTATGTCAGGAAAAAAAAAAAGAAAAAAGAAAAGTGAAATATATTTATTCCTGTTTGTAATCTTCGATGTAAATGTAATATGAAATGTATATTGCGCATTCAACCGTAATATGTTTTTGCTGATCAGAAAAATAAAAGAATAAAAAAAAGGAAGGAAACAAAAAGGACTTATTGTCATCTTTTTCCAATAATAATAATTTATTTGATGAATTATTGTTATGAAATATTGGTAATGAAGAAAATTTAAACTATTTCTTAAAGCATTCGATGAAATTTTGTTTAAAATCATCAGTGTGAGCATTTGAATATTTAAGTTTAACAGAATTAGCAGAATGTGTAAGCATTCGTAATTGTAAATAATTAAATTTTAATTTGTGAGTTATAAGAAATTTTACAAAATGCGTAAATATAGATGGCATAATTGTGTGACAGAAAAAAAAAAAGAAAAAAAACAAAGGAAGACAAATGAATGAATCAGTGATTTGTGTAAAATAGGTTGGTGAATTTTTTGTTTTTATTTTTTTTTAGATTAAACAAACAAATGTTTTAGTTCTAGCATTTATTAAATAATGAATTGAAATCCCAAGTAAATATATTTTCTATCTTTCTTTTTTCTTTCCTTTTGCAGAAATCTTCTAATGAGAAATAAAAGCTTTTTGTTTATCTTAATTTATATTTAAAGAATTATGTCATATAGCATGATGGTACCATGCATCAAATTTCCACTTTTTGATTGTTTTAAATTTTTAAATATTAGTAGTAAGGATTTTATAAATTTGAATTGAAAAATCTCATTTCAAACGACTAAAATCGAATATACTAATAGCAAAGATTTCAAAGTTTAAATTTGAAAATTCCACATCAAACAAATACAAATGGACATTAATAGCAAGAATTTACCAAATCTGAATTCAAAAATCTTGCTTCAGACAACTGAATTGCAACATTAGTTAATAGAAATTTGCAAAATTTAAGTCCGGAAATCATACATTAAGAGAATTAAATTGAACATTAACAATTTCCTGAACATAAATACTTTAAAAATTTCATAATTTTAAGTTCGAATAAAATTCTACTTCAAATAAAGAGCATAATTTCGTTTTTTCCTTTGATCAGTCAATGAAATCAATTCTATGCATATAGACGTTGGCATCTACAAAAGATATCAAAAAAGTATTCATATCATAATCTTAATCAAATACAGGAATATATCATAATTAAATAGTACTGTAAAATGAATTCACATATTTACCGCAATTTGCAAATGTTTATCAAATTGGAACATTACAAAAGGACAAATTAGGAGAGATGTGGACGGAGCAACAGGGTGAAGGATGGGTAAGCGGTATCAGGTTTCAGGTAACTCCCGCTGTGTGCAGCATTACAACATTGTTGTCAGATGTCCTATATACATGATAAATAGATGTGGGTATGCGTGTGGCGTGTTTTGCATGCATGCATGCATTTTTATTTGCAGTTAATTTAAAACTTTAATTTATACTCTTACTAATACTCTTAGCAAGGTTTGATTGTTAACAAGTGAAAAAAAGATATGGTACTATGTGAATGTAGAGATGAAATGAAAATAGAAACTTGAGGCGAATGGTCGGCGAAAACGATCCGAGCGAATCGCTGAGAGATGCGAAGAAGGAGCAACAGTTGTTGCATATTTTTTGTCAGGAAAATATTTACATTGGCCAGGTAAGTGAACGAATTACTTTTTTTTTTTTTTTTTGTTCCAAACATAAATATCAAAAATTTTAAAAGGTCAAAGACTGATTTCTATAAAATATTATTATCTTCAATGCTTTTGATACATTTGAAATTAGTTTTCGATGACAATAATAATATGGTATAATTTTGGAGATTAAATATTATTTTTATGTAACACATCATTATCCTTATTCTATTGTAAAACATGCCAATATATTGTATATTTGAAATTATATACCATATATTTATATATATTTTATATTTGTAATATATATTTATGTATTTATAATCAGGCTAAAATTATACATCTTTATATTATCATGTTTCAATTTTTTATTATGCAAATTTTTCTATCAATGAAAGTTAAACTGATTTTTACAACTTAATTTTTGATATTTTTTGTATAATAAGTAGGCAAAGAATAAATTTCGGTTGAATTTCAAAGAAAATTATATTAATTTGTTGTAAAAATTATTTTAATTTAAAGCAATTATATTAATTTAGATTGTTGCAAAAATCAGTTTTTATTTTGTTTTTTGTTCTTATCCACTCCTGTTATAACAAATACTGATAAAAATACTTAATTTTTTTTGTGAAAATTAATTCAAATTCCTGTTCATAATTTCAATGTATATTCAAATTTGCTCGCTTTTGAATCATAGTTGTCAATTATTTCATAAATAATTTTAAGTCCACAAATTTGATAATTTTCTCCGTAAGAAGGCATTTCGGGATATTTTCAAGAAAGATAAATTATATTTTTGTTTAACTTACAAGAAGCTCAAGATTTTAATGAATTAAGATATTTAGTAATTGAATATGGAGCAAAAAAAGTAATCGAATACTTGAAGTTGATTGATTACTATAATTAAAATTACGATGGTGATTGACAAAAATTAATTCCATCATGTAATTAATAATGAATAGAATGTATTGATCTTCGACGCTATCAGATGAATTTAATTTGTTTTTAAGAATGGAAAGGAAAGATTGTAAAATATTCAAACATCTGTTTCATTTTTGTTAATATCTGTGAAGCAAAACCGTTGCTTCACAGATATTAAAATTGAAATTATTTCGATTTCATTTTTAATTTATTTATTTCCACCAATCATAATGCTATTATTCATGAAACAAAATATCTATTTGTTTAAATTGTCAACCAAAAAAAGCATTATTATCGATTAAAAATTTGGAATAAACAATTTATTTCAATTAAATGAAAATTATTCCATATTTTGCTAACAATATGGCTATTTCTCGTATTTTTTTTTTCCTGCAAAATTTAAGCAAGCATTTAAATTTTTGAAAAAATTACCGTACTCTTTAAATAACATTCAAGAATACTAATCAGTTTAATTGTCTAGTTGCACAGTATTACTGATAAGGTTTTAACACCGTTGTAATTGAATGATAGGCAAATTTTTGGCAAATTAAATGATGAATGAAATAATTTCTCACTAATTTTTCCCCAATTTTTCATGTTATATTTTATTGCCGAATTAAAATTGACAGATGACATGTATCCGATCTATTGTCCATTTAACCCTGCAATGGTCAACTTGTTGAACGTAACGAATCATTCATATAATTTGATTTCAGCTCAAAATTATCACCAATTTTCTTTCCATCTATATTCTTTCATATACATTATTAGAAATAATACAAGTTATTATTCAAATTTATTTTATATCTTTTAAAAAAGTTTTTTTTTTCTGGTTTTATTCTTTATTTTTTCATAGCATTCATTTAGTTTTATTTTTACTTCATTTGATCAAATGATAGTTACTGATTCCAACTTTATATTCAACTTTTCAAAATTTTGTTACATAAATATTTCCAAGCATACGAAATGCAATATTTTGTTTTAAATATTTACTTCTTCCAATTCTAAAAACAAATTCATCATAACTTCTAGCAATAAATTAATCTGTCAAAAATTTCAAAATTTATTTCAAAACAATGAATCATTCGAAGGAAAAAAGCGAAACTTGTGCAAGAAGTAAGTAATCTTTAAAAATAAGTTGTAATAGATTGACTCATCATGAATCATTAACGGAAATCAAAACTTTTTCCTATCAACAAATTATTGAATTCTCGCATGTCGTATTCTTATTTATTTCATTATTTGTATATTCAATCTTTTTTTTCTTTAATTCATTTAATTATTAATTTAATTATATTTTATATGCATAAAATATCACATGATGAGACAATATTTTTATGAATTCTTTCTGATTCCATTCAAAAGAACTTAAAATTAAAAAAAGATAAAAATTTCACGAATTTTTTTTAAATACGAAACAATTTTTTGTTCGTTTTTTTTTTCTCAAAATGCAGAAGACGAAGAAGTAATCAAAATGTTTGCATTTCGAAAATTTTCGAAAAAGACATGTAAAAAATTGAAATATTTGATCTACCAAATAGAACGACAAACTATTTCCTCGTTAATTAACTAATCAAATTAATTAATTATTCATACATATTTATTTCTAAACTCACCACAATTTCACTTACATTTTTGTTGATTTTTTTCATTTCAGCATTAATTAAATTGCCATTCTATTTGCTTTTATAAATTCATTCTATATCAATATTTGACTTATTCGAAAGTTTGATTTTTTATTAATCCAGTGATAACTTATTATCTTTGTTTTAGAAACTTGACAAAAGTGAAAATCGATAATAATTATTTATCTGTCAAATACTGAAATTATAATGTGATTCTTTCAGGATATTTTAGATATATTTTCATTGCTTATTGACTAATTAATTGTCCTTTGTTTGAAAATTGAATTTAAAAAAAAAAAAAAAGACGAAAAAGAGGAAGACCCGAAGGCAAAATTAAGACAAATGTTATTCAAAGAATTGTAAGAATATAAGCAATGCAAAGAAGAGAGTTTAGAAAATTTATAATCAGGCAAAAAAATGATAAAAAAACCGGAAAAGATAGCAAATGAAAAAAAAATTGGATACAAGCAATAGAATAAGAGAATTAAGAAAAAGTAATCCGAATTTGTTTGATGAAAAATGCAACGAAAAAGATAGATGAAAATGGCATATCAATTAATGAAGGAATTATTTTCCAGTATATTAAATTTTATCTCATAATTGATTGATGTAATAGTTTACAGATTTCAAATGATTAACAGATCATCTTGTTATGTTAGGAATAGTGCAAAATGTAGTAAGCAAAGATTAATGAATGGCATTAATGATGATTAATTGTTCTTACAATTCTGATTGATGCAATTGCTGATATTGCATAGTTTGATGAAAAGTTGAAATTTTGATGATTGAGCTATAAAATTCAATTTATAAATGAGCAATTGATATCTGTTTGATGCTAGTAATTATCAAGGAATTGAAATTAATTTTTGAAAATTTTTTTTGAAAATAATAATTTTTTTCATTTGTTATATCATTTATTGTAGCGCGTTTTAGCTATTCAAAATTTTGATCGAAATCAACTTCACTCATACAACTCAAATCGCTTCATTGACTGGTTTTTTCGAAGGTAAATTTCGAACGAAAATTTCCAATCAAATAGAATTTCAACAAATTGTTGCATTCCGGATCGAATTTGATTCGCTTATACGACAATGGCTTAGACGAAATGGTGAAATTCATGCATCACCAGGTAAACATATAACTGAGACAGAATTGGTAATTGGAGAAGAATGTCCAGGAAGTTATTCCGGCAAATATGGTTCCATCGAATATTTGATAACTGTTAAGGTATTCGTAAATTTTATCTCATCAAGAATAGTAATTAAGTTGGATTTTAAGAATGAAATTAGGTTTGAACCTCTTTGTATTATTTAATTTTTTCAACTACTACATATATATTTATTTATTTACTGAAGCATCAAAGTAAGCTTTAATATATTTTGTTGCAATCTTGATAATATATCTTCAGCTATCAGTTTTTATCAGTATGGTGTTGTTGTTTGCTGATATTGTTAAAATAAATTATAGTTATGCTTCTCTGATCATATCGGTTACTCAGAATTAATTCAAGAGTGTCCAGTACGAGTGATAGCACAAATGGATATCACTCGTTATCCGTCATATCATATGCCGGTTCATATTGAACGAAATTTTCATAAGAAATTTTTCTGCTTCAATAAATTATCGATCAAAGTTCTTATCAACTTATCAAGAGCAGCATTTGTTCGAGGTTAATTCTTAAATTATTCAATGGATTACTTTTTTTTTCAAAATTTTTCTTTATGGATATACACAATGTAAACAACAATGTTGAATAAAAGTTTTTTTTGCTATTTTATCAAATGATATTTATAATAAATTAATTTAACAATTAGTTAATAAAATAGATAACTGACATTAAAAAAAAAAAAGTGGAATGTATAAAATTATTTTGATACAAACAAAATTTCATTTTGTTTTGTTTTCTTTTCTTTTTTTTCTTTTTTTTTTTTGCATTTCAAAATTTCATATTTTCTTGATTTAATCTTATTTTTTTCACAAATAATTTTAAAAAGTTAGAAATAATTTTATATGAAAATGAATAAGCAATAATATAACTTCTATGTGAGTAATTGAATCAATAAAAAAAAAAAAAAAAAAAAAATCATCTTAACGACATTCAATGTGATTTTCGATGTGACAATAATTTTTCTACCGATAAAATAATTGATATTTGAAAATTCAATAATTTTATAAACGAAATTATTCAGTTGTTTGTATTTTAGATTCTTTCAGGTGAAATGATAAAGATATACGGCCAAATTAATAATGAACATCCAAAAAATCCAATTAAAGGCGGTATTATAGGACTTATTATGGTTGTACGATTTCGATGCAATGGCAACAAGAAATTCACGTTAATTTATCTTTTTTTTTTTTTAATTTAAAAAAAGAAAAGAGTAATTATTTACTTTGAAAACTTTATTTTCTACAGTTTTTTTGTCTTTTTTTTTCTTCATTCGAAAACATGTTATATTTATTCAAAGTAATGTTTCTTGTTAAATAATCAATTAATTTAATAAAATTGTAAGACTTCGATGAAATGCAACTAATCCTTTTTTTTCATGGTGCTAGCATAAAATCATATTTTACTGAGGTTAAAAACATTTATGAAAGATTTGATTTAGTAGAATAAAATAATGGACAAATAATCCTTTAATTATCGATTGATTTTTCATTCTTCGATTGTCATTTGAATGATAAGTAATACTGAGACAGATTATGATACCATTTCAATTTTAATGTTTTATGATACACTTTAACATTTAATTAGTAGCAATTATCTCATAATTATTAAAAAATTTCCATTAAATTTTTTTTTTAATTTTACAGGAAAACAATGCTATCATTTTTTACTCTTCCAATGGTTCCACAACGTTCAATTATCAAATTCGAACAATATTTGAAAGTAAATTATTAAATTTCTTTTTAAGTTTCAATAATTTGTAAGTTTTTCTCAACTTTTAAATACTATCGCTGTAAAAAAAATGAACAAAGAGCGAAGCTATTTTTTGATAAATCTACTGGAAATGAGAAAAGATAAAAATACCGGTTTGTTTTAGTTCGAAAGTTTTTCTTTTTATACCTAACATTTCGCTATTTCTTAACTTAAAATTGTCATTTTATTGAAGTTGCGAAAATGTCACAGCAAGCAGGCTCAATGCAATAATTTTGTAAAATCCATGAAATTTTGCTCAGTAACTTTTATATCATAGTCTTTTTTTTTTTTTTTTTTTTTTAAATTTAATCTTAAGGTTTTCTTTTTCATCTATCATTTGTTTTTTGAAAGATTTAATTAAATGATAGGAGCGAGTTTCCAATTTAATAAAATTTTAAAATTCATAATTTCCATGATCACTTAAATACGCTATATAATCTGATATATCATTTTTTTAATGAATATATCTGCAACTTCCTGGGTAATCCTTTTGCTATTTCAACACTAAACCGTTTTTCGAACCTAATCAATGAAAAATTAAATTTTTTTTCGAATGATCATTGCCATTAATTACAAAAATTAGAATCGGTATAGTTTTTGAACTTAATTTATTGGTATATTTTCACAAACCATTTGCCACATCAATCTTGAGCCTTTCTTCGAACTTTATCAATTAAACTGATCATTGTCCGAGATGACCTGAATTTTAGGCAATCTTTGATCTGTACTTGCCATGTTAAAAGCAAAAATGTTTTTCTCGAATTCTGTCGAAAAATGCTTACCGCTTTTCTTCAACTTGGATAATTTAGGCAATAAATTAGAGAATTATGGTAAATATATATTGGAAAAATGGATTTCAACATTTTGAACAATCCTCAGTAAATAATAAATCATATAAAAAGAAAATTGGAAGATGAGAGAATAAAGGCCTTTTTATTAGACCAAAGGATAAGAAATGGATAAATCATTTAAATAAGAAATATAAAAAATTTCTATTATACATATTACTTTATTATTTCATATTTATATTTCATAAATTTTTTGGATTTTCCGATAGAAAGAAATAGTTCAATTCGTTTGAAATAATTAATCTTCTCAGTTTAAAATAATCTTTTCCACAATAATGATCACAGAAATTTGTTCAAATATGGCGAGAATCAAAATGTTTTTTTTTTTTTTTTTAAATTTATTCCGAAGGAATAATTAAAAACTTAACATGTTTATTTTGTTTAAAGATATGTTGTTTAAAAATATTTATAAATTGAAAAATTTTTAGAAGTTGAAAAGATTGAATTCAAAAAGACAAAATGCCTTGCAAAAGATAAAAGGCTATAATGCTGTAAAGCGCATTTTGAGGATGTAAATAAGATTTGTTTCAGATACCAGATGATGTTTTTCCGACTTATTCAGATCCAGATGCACTCATCAATTTATCCTATCACATATCAGTAATGCTCAACGAATGTGCACCAATTGAAATCCCTCTAATTGTCGGTACTAAAATTCCAACTGAATTCATTGATATGCAAAATTGTAACCCTTCATTGTTGACCACTATTGACCATATTAAAATTCGGCCATCTCTATTAACACTGCAGCAGCGGCAGCAGCAGCATACATTTCGGCATTTGATCAATCATTCGCAACTTTTGCCACTATCGCAGCTGCAATCATCGCAACTTTCAACTCCGCCATCTTCACTATTAATTCCTCCGCCTTATTTAGATCCATACTGTGGTAAACATCATGATAAGTCGCATTTAGTCCCATTATACACACCATTCCCAACTTTTCATTCCACCTCAAATTATCATTCGCAAGCAAACTTCTCGCCGCGCGAACTTCCAGCAACTCGTTACAAAGGACAATCTGTACTGATGATTGAAGAGATTGAATAACGAATTTCTTGCGTCTTTGCATTCATTCCTTCATGATCTTATCATCAATCTTCAATTAGCAATTCTTTCAGAAATTCACTTACTCTTTTGATATAAACACAATGACTAACTTTTCATATTATATCTATTTTTTTGTTGCTTTATATGAAGTTACTGTCGAGAATGTTCCATTATTGAATCGATTGCATGTTGATTTTTAATGATGAAAGTTTCAAAATCATGTACAATATCTGCTCAATTTTCTTCTTTCTTCCTTTAACCTTTTTTTTTTTTTTGAAATTTGGGTCGATTTCAAAAGTTTCAATTAAATCAAATATAAATGAATTTTGACAGGAGGTTATTCCGCATAAAGTTCCTTCTCATTCGAAGAAGATAAGTTAAACTAATTTTCCAACATTTCTTTTTATTTTAATTCATTCCGTAATTTTTTTTCTTTTTTTCACCGCATTTTACTACATTTCACTTATTTCAATTAAGTTTTCCGAGGATTTGTTTGTTACTGCTGGTATAACAATTTCTGAATAGATTTATAAATTTAATATTACGAATTCTTACATAAGATATAATAGGAATAAAAATTTATTAAAGAACTGGGATGAAGAGACAAGAAGGAATTCATTAGTATTAAAGTAATAAAAATTTATTAAAGAACTGAAATGTTAATGTTAAAATAATAAAAACTTATTAAAGGACATGGATAAAAACAAGAAGGAATTCGTTAGTGTTAAAGTAATAAAAATTTATTAAAGAACTAAGATGAGTCAAGAAGGAAAATATATAATTCATTGATTTTAAATTAATATAGCAAAAAAAAAAAAAAATGGCAGCATTTCTAAATATTACTGTCAAAAATCATATTTCGAGATTTGATGCGATTTAACAATCCGAAATATTAGACTGAAAAATTCTAATGCTTGAGATTAAAATAAAAATTTTGAAACTAAAATAAGAATAGCGGTATTCTTATAATCATTCAGAATATCACAGCTTAGTTGCTTACAATATGGAATTTAGAAATCCATATAACCAGCATCAAATTATATGAATAATGGTAATTACTGTATTTGAATTGATGTTTTCTGAGGTTCATTATAAATTGAACACTGGTACATTTTGAATTTTGATAAAATTTTCAACTTTTCTAAATTATTTATCTCAGAAAATTTCAAACTCATGCAGAAACTTCGAAATAAATTTCAAACAAATTAAAGCAATAACCGAAAAGATCCGTTTTCTACGAAAATTACATGTTTATAATTATTGATTGTATTATCACTATAGAATGTAAATAATTCCAATATATGGCGTGCATATTATTAATTAGCAGTAAAATTCATTAACATTATCAATAGTCGTACAAAATACTACAAATACCATCGATAATGCCGAAATCTATAAAGAAATAAGCCTTCAATGTCATCCATCATTGGATACAGGTATGTTAAATTATTGTAATTTCATTTTGATTAGAATTTATCTTTACTTCAATACGATCTCAATAGTTCAATTTAATAGTTCACATCATATATTGATTATAAAAAAAAAAAAAAGAAATTTATGATCAGATGTATACGATACCATATTTTTTTAAAATATAATAAATTCATGAGCAAGCAAGAAAACGAATATTGCAAAATTTTTTTTATTGGATGAAAGATCAGTCGTAAGAAATGAAAATATTTTAATGTTTTTTCAAGATTTTATTTGGTTAATTAGAAATTAATTAATTACTTACTATGAAAGTAGCTAGTGAATATCATGCCTTTGGGAATAATGAAATCGATGAGATGTACCGGAAATACTGGAATAAGTTCAGAAAATACTAGTAAATAAGTCTGTTTTAGCTCCTTTCCCTATTAAGAAATGGAAAAAGATAGCTGAAGGTATAAAGTACTGTTACTGACGCTATCCAAAGCGCTAAAATGCAATTTTAATTTAAATTAAAATGGAATTAATTATTAATAAGTTATGCAGTCAGTAAGTGAATGCAGTAGGAATAGCGAAAAGATAGCGATATTGGCCTAAATTTTAATGAGCCTAATAACTTATACAGTAGTCTCGTGGCATGCTTAAATTTTCTTCTTAAATATTTAATATATTTATAAGAAAAGAGAATTTCTGCAGCATAATTGCTGAAAAACGAATCTTAAAAATAACATCCATATTGGGCCATATTTCAATGATTTATCCAATATAGTGACAAATCGATCGACTGCATAATTTAAAATGTCAGAAATATTTAGCAATTTTATTGAGCTAATAAAACAGATAAGATAAAAATGTGAATTTTGCATTTTTTTTTTTCCTAAATTAACAATGATAAAATGTTTAATGTCCCGAAAAAAAAAAGTCTCATTTCCAGGAAAACTGAAATCTCATTCATATTGGTAAAAAAAAAAAAATTCGAATTGTAAATTTTATCATTTGTATTAATTAATTCATATAAATGTAAGATCAGGACTAGTCGCCCAATAGTTTTAAGTTTTTTTAAACAGAATTGAACACATAATCAGATTGACGCATTTAATATTTTAATGTTCACATTAGATATCAGAACAAATACGTCTACTGAATTGAATCACCTAATTAAAAAAAAAAAAAAAAATGAAAAGATAAAATATTATATACACTCAATCCTGGCGTAGGAGCAGCCATAGCCTCATTTTTTCTCATCTCATTTTAATTCGTAAATTCATTTAAATATGCGATCTAATTATTTATTGTCGTAAGAAATGTAAACAATAATAGAATACATTGAATTGCAAGGTTTCTATTTTTGAATTTTCGAATGTTTAATTCATTGAATTATTTATGGTTTTTATAGAAATATATATATGGAAAAAAAGGATATCAAATCAAATGGATCGGAATGCCATCTAGTCGATAATAGACTTCCACTAAAATCAAATTTTCATCATTTGATTGGGAAAAAAATCAAGTGAAACAATTCAATAGGCTTTATTTTGTCATAATAAATTCGATCTAACCATTTTAATTATTGTAATACCAAATAAAGCATATTAGTTAAACATCATTTATCACTTTTTTTACATAATATATCTTTACAAACACTATTTTTTTCTATGCAATTCATTAAATATTGGATAAATTGAAGCATTCCTGGCAACCTCTTCAATTCCAACAACTTTTGCTTTAAAAATTTTATCATTAATGATGAATTTTTTTTTCCAAAATTTTTCATTCGATAGTAAAATGAATAATTTCGACACTGATAGGAAATACGTATATATATGTATATATCTCCTAAACAAGTTTTAAAATTTAAACATTGGAACAAAACTCCTTTCGTTAATCATATATTGCAATATTTATCTTGAAAATTATTTCATAACTAATGAAAATTTTGGCATATTTCACAGTATTATTCAAACATAGAGAGAGAAATAATTTTTGGAAGACGATTCATCACATTTTATGTTCCATAATAATTAAAATAATGATACATCAATACGTACAGATAGCATATTGAAACTAAAACAAGTTTAGCGCTTCTAAAAATAATTGAAAGCATTGATGTAACCTAAAATGGAGTACCAGTAAATTTTCAATTAAATGAAAAAAAAAAAGAAAAATTGCATGCAAAGAAAACAAATTGCAGAAAAAGTTTTCGCGTATCTAAGAAATAGTAAGAATAAAATTTGGTAGATTCTAATCAATATTCTACATCCTCTATTGCTAGCAAGTATCCAAAAGTACAACTTCCGATCAAAAGATTAGAAGGTTTAGATGTCAACTGCACGATTAGTAAAGCTTCGTATCAGGAAAGATGTTTTTCAAAGATATTAATTGTCAAAGTGATAAACATATCAGTAACACTGCTAAACACCGTCATCAATCCTGCTATCACTATAACTAAAACAATTGTAAATACAGCTTTTTTTTTTTCACTATAACTATCACATCACTATTGGACCTTTATTATTAACATCATTGTTAAGATCATCAATATTAGCACCATTTCTCATTTAAAACACTTCAGAGCAATGTTAAAATAATTTCAGGAAAATCTCATCATACCATATATTTATTCTCAAAAAAAAAAAAAAAAATGACCTAGCCAATATGAGATTTATGCACGAATCAAACAGTGTTTTCTCACTTTAATCACTCCAGTTCTGGTTTTTCGTTTAGTATTCCACATTTATAGAACTAACAAGCACTGCACCTCACTTTTCATCTCTATTTCGATAAAAACTACATTTAAATATGTGAATTAAAATTGTTTCTAAATACATTTCAAGATACAATCTAAACAATCTTCATTACATGGATACGTAACTGAAAAGAATTAAACAGTACTGACAATTTTTTGTTTTTTGCTGAATTTTCTAAGCATTAATCGACAAAATAAAAATCTGAATAACCAATCATTTGATTGAAACCAAAAGAATACATTTCATGACAAGAAGGTCAGGGAAGAAGTTCCGAATCATATTTGAATCTAAACTAATGAAAGAGTCTTGAAACAGTTCGGAACACATTTAAAATAAAGGAAATTGTAAAAGGAAAAAAAAAAAAACAAGAAAAATGAACTTCAAAGTAAATACATGACCTGCAAAAATGCACAAAAAATCAGAAAATGTCAAGAAAAAATCGGTTAGTTAGGGAGGCAAATCATTTCGTCTTTATTTTTATTCTAAAAAAACATGAGAGGATAGTGAATTTCATCGAAAACAAAGTGTCCTACATTTGGTTTTTCTGTTTCTACCTTGTTTCGAAATTTTATTAAAAAATTAAATCATGGAAATTTCAAATCAAGCAAACAAATAATGTGCAATATAACTAAAATATAAATGCATTCCTCAGAATTACTGTTGAATTACTGGCGAATCACTTCTTAAAAATTCGCTCTCAAAACGATCCAGATCTGTATTCAGAAATGATGTTTTCCCTCTGAAATATTCAACATTTATTGTATTTTTACAACTGAACTCAAATTACCATATAAAAAATTATGACAGATTTAATGACAAAGAAGACATGCACAAAAACTATTCAAAAAGCAACATTTGAGTTTAAAAACTTAATAGAATTTAAGGATTTATTTTTGTCTATCAAGATGTTCTTGCTCTTTTTTCTACAACTAATAAAAACTATCTCTCTCTTTACCGTCCTTCCGGGATAACTAAAAAGAAATGTAATAAAAAGCTTACTTTATTGTATTAAGTCCTTTGGTAACGTGATCGATTTTCCCAATTTCTTTTCGTATATCATCAAGCTCTGTTTTCATTTCTTGATGCACACCACCTACAGTACTTTTTAAGCCTCCGAGTACTTGCTGCATTTCTCTTAAAAAAAAGAATTCTTTAAAAAAGTTAGGAATAAGGATAATGACATTAAAAGTACAGCTAATTCTAATTTTTTCAATGAGTGTCAATAAGATAAAATATAACAATTAATTCGTTAAAATCAATCTATCGTTCTTTCGGGTACTCTCGGTATTCTCAACGATGGAACGGATACATATTTGATACGTATGTGCTCCGTTACCGAGAATTCAAATAACAGTATCAATTATACTAGAAAGATTCTATCAATCGCAATGCACTTTCTTCAACCAACTCCGGGTAGGACCAAAAATATCTTTTTAAATTTTCAAAGTTTTTAAGTGACGAATTCTAGACTCCATATATAGTTCGAAAGTCAGATGAACAATAAATGTAGTTAACTGCGACAGCACTTTCTTTAAATGCAATTCATATAAGAGATGACCTTAGAACTTGTGTTTCACAGTGCAATGTATGTGTAGTTGAAACATTACGCATTCTCGCACTTAGATGATGCCGGAACTGATCTTTCAAATGCTGCTCTTTTGCACCAGAATTCCAACGCCAGTATTCCACAGCGTATAAACCGCCATATAGCGCTGCTCCAGCTGCGATCAAACGCCAACTAACTGCTTTAGAAACCTAAAAAAAAAAATTTACACAAATTATAGAGAATTCCATTACCTCAAACTTCATGGCAATTATGCGCCAAAATAAATTTCTAGCATTGGTAATAAAGAACAACATAGTCAACGTTTAACAGCAATACCGAACTACTGCGATACTAAATGCAACTCTTAAAAAAAAGCTAAGCTATCTAAGCCAATTTCATTTAATTTTAGCTATAACTAAGTACTAATACAATGCTACTGATGTAGCATTTTTTTTTTTTTAGAAAATTGGAAAAAACAATCCAAAAAATATCGAAATGACTCTATCAAAAAGATTCGAATAACTAACTATTCCGCCTATAATGAGGAGGCCAATCCCACCATTAGCAACGTAACCAACTGAAGAAAATATAAGTTGAGCCATTACGGCATTCTCCTGTGACTCAGCAGCAGTCATCACTTGCTTTTCTTCTTGACAATTTTGTTTTATAGTTCCCTCATCAGCTTCTTTGTATATTTGTTTATTATAACTTTTCTGAAAAATTATTTCATGTAAAGAATATATATTTCATCAACAACAATATAATATGCTTCCCTATTATTTCAATCCAATAAATTATCTTGAAGTCTACAAAATCTTTACAAAGCTTTAAGAAAGAGACTGATTATTAATAACTTAGAAAAATCATTTTTGATAAGTTTTAATCTGTTTTATGCATCCGAACGACAATTTTCGTTGATAAATCATTAAAATTTACAAGCAACCATGATTCCAAGTAATCAAAAAATAATATGTTTTTAAAATGTTTCTATTTGTTTCATATGATCTTATATATATATATATATATATATATATATATATATATATATATATATAATGTTCAACAGGAACCCGAAATCTCAGAAAACTCACGAAAACATCAAATAATGGTTGATTTCCAATAGCGGTTACAGGTTTTCCTAAGCGATATGCATTGATTCGTCTAATGATCGCTGTAATACCGAATGAGAACCGGAATTCCAAATCTTCCCGAAAATCTTGTATCAATGACGGACAATTGATGCAGATCGAAAAATTAAACGGAGGTCGATATCGCCAAATCTGGAAGTCAGAAATTGTTCAAATAAATATACAAGCAATGTTTAGGCAAATTTTCACGCTTAGCTTTCATCCAACTTTGTTTGGAAATCCAAAAAAAAGTGGGCCAGCGGATATTTCAGAAATCTGAAATCTAATCAATTCACATCAAGTTTACATGACTAGTTCACAAACTGTTTGGAAAATTTTCATACCTGCTCTAACTTTTTAGTATATGGTTCAGCGATTATTTGATTAACATGCACTGAAATGAAATAAAAGTTACTAACTTAAAATCTAAGAAAAGATATATCGAAATTTTAATTTCACTTAGACAATTTATTTTAGTTCCTACTTAATTTCTAGTGATCACTGAACATCTTATCCGGTCGTATAGACAGAAACCAAAGTACCTGGATCAAATATAGAAAACTGAAATGTGAAATGAAGAATAAATTTGTTTCGGACAATCATTAAAAAAAATATTTGCTTCAACGAGAACAAGATGTAATATAAAACGCACTATACATGGCATTTTCCAAATTCCAAATACGTTGCATAAGACCTCTAGTGCAACGTGCTTCCAAATCTTCTGTCACGACTTTATCTACAAAATCAGCCAAATTCTGCAACAAAATTTGCTGTCAGAAGCAGAAATTAATTGAGAATTGCCTGACAGTCAACAAAGAAATTATTGGGTTACTTAATAATTGGTTTTAACCTTTTTATAGTCTTCAATCGAAACAGGTTCATCGACAAATTTGCTATCAAATCTGTCAATAATTGACTCCAGCTTTTGTATTTCTTCATAAAAATCCGCTGATACTTTCAAATGTACCTAAAGAAAAAAATAGTGATTACGGCGACTTAACCACAAAAATACAACTGATTGTAGATGACAATCTTTAAAAATGAAGTAATGAAAGTAATGAATATACTTCATTCCTCAATCTTTGTGATTCAATGACGGCAAATCGCTCAAATTCCTTCCATTTATCTAGGCAGTTCTTAAATTCTGCTTCTTTCGCTGTATAATTCACTTGTAACTCAGCCCTGAAATTTTGTCGTAAAAAAATAATTCGGAGCAAAAAAAAAAAAAAAAAGAAAATGCACTTTTAATGAAAAATATTGACAGACAATAGTAAAACCTCCATTTGAATAAACTTCTGAAGATGGAAAAATAATCTGTCTTATTCAATTAAAAAATTGTGAGGATGATTAGATAATTCTAATCAAGAGAACGATGTTACGAACTACCGAGAGTAATTTTTTGTGAAGGTACAAAAGAAAAAAAAAAACTATTAATACAAGTTGGGTAAGTTGCATAAAGAATTAGATTTCCATAATAATATAATATTCACTTTTAAATATAAAAAAAAAAATTCTAATTTAAAAGATAAATTTGCGCTTCAAGAATATGATCATAAACATCTATTTAAATTTACTTCCGTTTGAGAGTGCTACTTTGTACAATATCCAGATTATGTCTCATTTCTCCCACAATTTCGCGAGCCCTTCGCGTATGAGCCTCAAATTTAGTGCTGATAGCAGATTTCGAAATAAGCTGCTGAAATTGTGAAAAATAAGTGCTTCAAGCAAAGAAATATATTTTTTTTGCTTTATTTTTCTTTCGACCTCATTTATCTTCTCCTTCTTTGTTTGTCCCTTTTTAAATGATTCCAGGCTTTTCTATATGATGTCTATTCCTACCTCAAATTGTGTTTCGAAATTACAGAATTCCATCGCACGATATTGATGCCCCTCAACTTGATAAGCTGAAATCAAAAAATTGGTTGTTAAAATCTATTTCAGCGAACTTTTCCATCAAAAATTCATTACAAAAAGACTCGGTACATTTATTGTGGCATTTTTGTGAGAAACGTTTAAATTTTTCAAGCATATAAAGCACGGAAATCTCACCATGACGTATTACACCTCGTTCTTTTAAACGTAAATCCAACATTTCACGTGCTGATATGAAAAATATACGATTTGCGGCTTCTGCTTCACTACACACTTTGAGTTCGCTTACAAGAAATTGCTTAAATCGCGTCATGTGCTGTTCTCGGATCTGAAATAAAGCAGTGATTCAACATTAAAAATAATGGGAAATACTAAAACATAAAGAACCAACAAGATAACAACTAGAACCTCGAAAACAATTGTGAATGAAATGAGGTTTAATTTTCCAGAAAAGTATGAGCTTCACAGAAGAAAAATCTAAATAAAGCGCATCTGAATAGGTAAAGTTCCGTAACATTATCAATCTTAATGAATGCAATCAAAAGGAGCGTAATTAAATTAAAAATATAAATCAAAAGATTCAGTGAATAGTCTAAAAAAATTCGTCACACTCTTAAGAGATTCAAGAAGTCTTGAGGCTGTGAATTTCTTATTTGCAAACTCCAGTTTTTAAAAGTTCTAAAAAATGAAACCTCATAAACCTAAATGGTTTGTAGGCAAATAAACTAAAATTAAGCAATTTCTAATAAAAGTGAGAAGAAAAAAACACAACAGAACAAATACTGGACCAAACACGACATAAACTCAACTTTTCAACCTGTTGCATATTTTCCACTTCGGCTGCACTTGCATCCCATCGATTGTTAAGGATGAAGATATTCGGCCTACTCAGTTTTGAACTCACTCGATGGAAAAAACTTTTCTCAGCTTGTGTAAGAGTCGATTCAGCATTGCAAACCAAAACGAAGACATCCGCATCCATACAATGTTTATCAATCCAACTGTCAAATTCCGGTGACAAATCTACACCAGGACTGAAAAGTTTCATAATCATTTTGATCGTTTTTTCTTCAATCATTATTTGAATAACCATTAGACAGAATTTATATGGAATTATGCATTTTTTCCTGAACAAACTCTTCATTTAACAAGAAAAGTGATCGCATTATTTTGTCTCTTAAAACGCTAAAATGCTATTTATCTAAGTTATACAATTTTAAAAGTTGACAAGGTTTTCCGACTATCTACAAACATATTCATAAGAATAACTTCTCTTAATTATGTGGTTCAATTTGTGTAATTCGCATTATCTTGTGTATGTAATGATAAGGAAATCCTGGATCTAATTTAAAAGAATTCGTTTTTATTACTGAGAAAAAATATATTTCTACACAGAAATATTCGACCTCTCTCTCAAGAAAAAGGAAAAATTCCTGTAGCAACAGCCAATAAAATTGGAAAAAAAAGTAACCTATCGACAATAACAACATCGTTTTGAAGTAAACGTGATGCTGATTTAGGATAAAAAACGCGCAAAAGTGAGTCTTGGCCCATTGCGCTAAGTGAAACATTATTATCACTCATTGCATGTCCTAATCTTTGCAATTGCTCGATGTCCATTCGTTCCGATGAATCTTCATTTAGAACAAATTTTTGGTCGTCTGGACTTCCCACTACCTATAGAAAATTCACAATTCAAGTCCACTTTTAATAGCTTATTACAAGATTTAACCTTTGTATATAAATTTGAAATGGATTAAAATAATGAAAAAATATAAATAAAAGAATTTACTTGCAAAAAACAACAAGTAGTATGCCCCATTCCTTGCGGTAATACCTTCGCATGCAACATGGCATTAATTACTGAGCTTTTGCCATTACTTGTCCTGAAAAAAAATATCATCAAGATATATACATCCGTATATATTACAGCTTTAAAGAAATGCATTGAAGTTAACACATCAAGCCAATTAATGAGAAAATTACCTTCCAAAGAAAACAACTTTCATAGTATCACGCATAAACATATCGCGAATTGTTTTGATACTCTCCTTGAAGCGTGTAACTTCATGCATTTGTTGATCTGGGATATTTCCACTGTCGTTCAGAATTTCTGAATTTAACAAATAAGCATAAATTTCAATGTCTGTTCTGATTTTCTGCAAAAATTAGATAGGAAAAGTTGTCGGTCTTTCATCACCATTCTGTGCTCCTATTCAAAAATGGACGACGAAGAGAAAAGGAAGATCAAAAGACGAAAATAAAAGTAGATGCTGTTCTGTCTGTAAGGCATCGTCCAAAATTTTAAAAAACTTCGAATACTATAACTATTGAATGAATAAATAATGACAAGAAAATATGAAGTTTCTGAAATCTTACAGAAATATATAATTTGCTACAATGTGCAAAAGCAATCACACGTTAAATCACCTTCAAGAAGACATTTAAAGCCACATTCCTGAATATATTAGAAAATTTTCTAATCATAAAACCATTCGGATTGTGCTCACCAAGAATGGAAATAAAAAGACATATTAATCAATATAAAACATACCATTATAGAAAAGTGAAAGATCCGTAACGTACATTTCCAACTCATTATAAATATCACCAATTCTTAATTTGGCTTCTGTAAACCGTTTCAATGGTTCGCTATTGTTCCGTCGACAACTCATATCTGCAATGAAATTTTCTAGAAATGATTTGAGGCGACGTATAGTTGTCTTGATTGCATTTTTCAAATATCTTTCTTTAAACCTATAAAAAAGCATTCAAAAATTTAATAAAGCATTCCATCAAAAAAATTGAAGTCAAAAATTCCTTTGCTTTTTTTTTTTACATATTTATACGAGTAATTCGAAACATCTTTCGAACAGTTCAAAATTGTGACTTACCCGATTTCGTGTTTCGTGAGGTCATCTCCTGATACGCTGCTACAAAACCAGACATGTTACAGACGGGAAGAGATGCCTTACGTTGAATTCGTTTTCAGTCAATTCTCGAAATACAAAATAAGCCATGGAAAGGTAATTAAACGAAAGTTTAAATAAGCAGATACATAGGAAATATAAATCACTGATGAAACAAACTTCCGACATACGTATAACACGCAGAACGTGTGCACTAAATTCTCAAGAATGGGAGAAAATGAAAGAGAGAAAGAGAGAGATAATGAGAGAGATAGTTGTTATCATCTTTATTAGTATTGCTTAAGACTACAAGGTCGAGAATTTTTCAACTTGAGAAAGATGTAAATTAAAGTGCATTCTTCGCATCAATCTTTCCCGATTCACCCGCACTGACCCTTCCCCCCTCCCCCACTCATACCTCAAAACCGGCCTATCCCGAATGATCCATCAACCAATCCATCATAACTTATCATCTGGCATTGGTACTTGTTGCGACTGTAATTTAAACCTTGACCTGTTTTTTTTTTGTCACTTTGTTTTTCTTGTCACTTATTGTTAAATTTCAAAAATAGCAAATGTTTTCGTCACTATTTAGTTGTTTCCTTTACTTCCTAATTGCATTTATAACATATCAAGAATCATTTCAATCCCTTACACTCCCTTAACTTTACAATCTTTCGCAACTTCCACCAATCTCTATCCCACCATATCTCCACTTTCTCTCCATCTTTAGCAGTAAAACAACGCATTGCAACATGTAATTTGTATGTTTGTTTATTTCTTCGATTTGTTGAAGATATTTGCTCATTTGTTATCACTGCACTACTTCCATTAGATCATAGAAATGATTCTGAACGATTCTCATAATTGGGTAATGTTCATTTGTTCACTTCATCACTTTATCACTTTGTTCACTTTATCACTATCACTTTGTTCACTTAATGTTCACTTTATCATCTTGCTCTTAATCTCTGATACATGACATGTTAAACTTTATCTCTTCTAACTTCTCCTTGAATTCATATTCTTTTTTAAACTCATCACTTTTTAATATCCGTACAAATATAAATTTGAATTTCAGTTTTCGTGGCAATGAAATGCGAACAAGATTTGGATAATGAGGTATGTCTCTTCTGTATAAATCTTTTAAAAAAAAGATTTTTTTTTTATTTTTAAGAAAAATTTCCTTTACACCTCTTTTTTTCTAAAAATTAATAAATTCAGTAACTGAAGAAAAAAAATGAACAATCATTAATATCTGTTTAAGTAATCGATTTATTGAGGATATTTGTTTGTTCATTGCTGCTGCATTGTTTCTATTAGATTACAAAATTCTAAGGCAAATTTCATGCATATGCTATATTGTTGAGGCTTTGTCATGGGTTATTTATGTATAAATTAAATCGAGAATTCAGGTCATAGTCAGCAAATGCATACAAAATGTAAATCATTAATGAAACAAACTTTTGAGATACACATGATGCGCAGAATGTAAGTACGAACTCTCAAAAGTGAGAGAAGATGGGAGAGAAAGAGAGAGATTATTATTTTGATTTTAACTAGTAGATTGATTGGAAATTGAAAAATGCATCTGTGAATAAAGCAGTCAGCTTGCCATCAAATACTGAATTTGCCATTTCATTAATGGCCAATTATAATTTTATTTCAAATTCAGAATGCAAATGGAACAGCAACAACGGCATTTATACATCAGGGAGCAACTTCAACAGTAATGGATAGAAGAAGAAAGTGGCGAATTGAAGTATCAAATGAATATACTCGGTTAAATATTCCCGAGGGTGTGCAGGCATACCGGGTGAGCATTGAAGATAATATACTGATGAATAACATCAGGAATGTTCTTAAAAATCTTGAGAAAAGGTCAGCATCTTTCTTTTTATTTTGAAGTTCAACTACTTTAAGTTTTTAAAGAAATCAATTTTCCAGTTCTAATTATATTATCGGTCTATAACTTACATAATTTTACAGTTTATGTATTTTTTCTTATTTTTTGCTCTTTATCTATGCATACAAATCAGGTGCAATTTGTGAAATATGAATTGGAGCATAACTTCCCCCATCTATATCATATTCGACATCGTTGAAATTGTTGCTAAAATGAGCTTGTTCCTTAAAGTTAGTTAATATGACTTTACACTCTTCAAACTTGTGTCATATTTTAGGCCTACAACACACAAAGTTAAGATCACGGAACAAGAACTCATCAATCATCTTTTAAGGTAAAAATTTTCAAGTCATTCTTACCAATAAATATATTTATATTTCAAAAGAAATTAATATAAAATATAAAAATATATAAATATACTTATATATATATATATATATATTTTATATATTAACTTATTAAGTTGCATGCTTAATTTATTTACTGATATTGAAGTTTTTTTCTTCTCAGTATCTAAATAGCGTAAGACTATATATTAGATTTGGTTAGAAAAGATAGAAGCTTATCCTGGAAGCTGACGAGTAAATATTCGTTTCACTTTTTATACATCGGAATTCATATCTATAATAATCATAGTTTATGCTTTAAGTAAAATGGTACAAAGAAAATATTTTTCAAAGTACTTATAAATTAAATTAAATGATTCAATTCGTGATTCAATTTTCCATTTACTTTGATTTGTAACCAGTATTCTGATTTATGCATTGCCATCTGCAAAAGCTCTGTACTTGGAAAATCTAATATTTTTTTCGTATAAATTTTTGACATGATTACTTCTTGTTATCCATTCAATTTTTAACCACAAAAATCTGGAACCGTTAATTTCAGTAATAGTGTTTATAAAAATAATCATATGATTGTTTCAGGATACTGGATGTTAACAGGAATTGTTCATTTCTGATACCGAAACCATGTGGTAGTTATGAATTGGATGGCAGTTATTGTCTTAGCGATGGAATCGTGGATCAGACCGAAGTAATAATATTCAGTTTTTAGTGTATTAAAGGAATTCATGACTTCTTAAATTTTTTTTAAATGCAGATTTCTTTAAATATTTTCCAAATACAAGTGATATGAAAGGGATAATCTAATATTTCTGTTAGAGATGTTTGTCAGTTTTTGAAATTGTAGATATCTTCAGAAGAGCAGCAAAAAGAGACGATCACTATTTCAGATTGGTATTTATGTAGAGCCATTTTTGGAAGCACGTGCTCAAATCATAGCATTAGTGACTTTCAGTCAGAAAGATCAGGTTCATTCGCAAGTCGAACAAGTTCTTCAGGAATTCGTTTTGGATTTTTTAAGTAGACATACTCGAGCTGTTGGAGAACTTTACAATAACAATATGTTAAGTAAGATATTATAATTGTCTTTAATTAAGGTTGAACTTTAGTTAATCTGAATATGTTTGATTTTAGATACTTAGTCTTATTCAATATCTTATTGTATTGTAATTTATTCATAAGTTCATTAGTAGATTTTTTTTTTCGCATCTAACAGAGATGATTAAATTAGCTAGAATTGGATTTAATTCACGTATTTTTATCTTTTTTGCTTGGCAATATTATGAACTTTCAAACAATGTGAAATTTGGTTATTTCTAAATTTTTTTTTTGTTTAATTTTCAGATTTACGTACTCTTTTGCATTCAGTTCGTGATGAACTCCTAAAGCTTTCTGCTGTATATAATAGTTTATCAGTGATGATTACTGCTAACATTTGGAATTATCGAGCTGTCGATTGCTTTCTGGATCGTTTTCTGACCACAACGCTTTATACAGAATTACGGCCGCATTCTGTGGTATAATTTTCTGCATATTTATTTTAATGAAAAGTAATTATAATTTTGAATATCTTTTTCAGAAGCAAATTATTGGACGGTTGCAGCATGCTGTTCTAGCAGTTTTCGAACGATATTTTGATCGTTTATTCAGTATCGGTGAAATTGATCCTGTACTTGAAAACGAATTCATTTTTCAAAGGTTACATTTCCTTTCGAAAACACTGTTCTCATATATAATTAATTGTCTTGAATTTGAATTGGACTTGGAATAAAAAATTTAATTTTCGAACTAAAACTATACTGATTCTAATAAAATTCTAGTATGAAAGATAGTAAAGTAATTCAAACAAGGCGGACGCGTTGCTTATTTTGGTCTAAACTTCTAATCAAATATGTTGAAAATGGTGCTTTGAATGCTCACCGTTTGCGCACTGGCAGTTTTGATTACGAAGCACCTGATAGTAAGCTTTGATTAAATTAAATATCTTTTTGATAATCTCTGCTTGCTGAAGGATCCTTGAATGATGTCGTTATCGCTTAATGTTGAATAATGACATAGTTGGAAGTAGTGAGATGTATTTAGTTCAATCTTTAATTTTTTTTTCTTTTTTTTTGACATTCTAGTATGTTGGATTAATTTGTAATAATAAAGCGACATGTAAAAAATTAGTAAAGGAATCACCAATATTAAATAAAACCTATATAATTTAATTAAGTGAACAAATCATTCTTTAATTTTGAAGTCTTTCTAAGTTTCTGTTTCATCGTAAGTGAAATTCATTTTAGAATTTTCGGTTTACTTGAGGAAAGCTCTTCGATTGAAAGACGACGGTTGCTTTATCACCGCTCAAAAAATTATGAGGAGCATGGAATATGCGTGTGAGAAATGTGCAAAAAATAACTCTTCTCTTCTTTTTCGCTCTATTTTAGAAAACAGTGCATTATCCCAAGTTTTGAAAGAAATGGAGGTAAGTATAGTTCATTTTCCAATTTGATTCTAATTTAGTTTTGTAATGATGATCTTTTGATACGATGTTGCTCTTGCATGTTGGTATCCTACTAAATTTATCAGCAACACTAATTTAACCGCTGCGAGCATGCGGAAAATCAAAAAATATTTAAATTATTTTCAAAAAATCATTTATTCAGAAAAAGATCTCTTACTTTTATTGTGCAGAAATTTCCAGTCAATCTATACGGGTTTCGCACTGCGTGAAATGGCATTTGATTTGTTTGGAGCAACGCGCACTTCACAGCACTGCAATATAGTATTGTCTTTTCAAAAGAGTTTGCAGCTTTCTGGTTTTCCACCTGAAATTTGTGAGAGATGGACTATTTGGTGTGGTAATGATCTTCTGGATAATCTAGTAATCAAACCACAGGTTTTTTGATATTGACTTATCGGTTCGATTTTCAAGAAATATGAGATTTGAAAGGATTTTTTGTTGTTAAAAATTTATTACTTAGTGTATGGGAAGTGAGTAATATGGGCGATACTTCGAAATCTAATTTCATATCTCGACATAACTGAATGACGTGAGACTTGTTTGTATTTATTGTTTGCATCTAGTTTTGAAATTAATATGTTAAAAATTGTTTGTTGTTGCAATCATTTTTTGAGGATTCCAATTAAAAATGTCGGAAAGTAATAAATTATAATGATATTTAATATTAAGTTTTAATTTTACAGTTGATAAAATCTTTATTTTCAGCTTTCTTGGCCATTGCATTATTTAATAGAGGAAAAGCTTCTTTCTACGCTCAATCTATGTCTTCGATTTTTGTTGCGATTGTTACAAGCGCAAGAGGCATTATCAGCAGTTCGAATAGATTGTGAGTTCCCAAGCTTCTTGTCTTTCATAAATCGTATTTGCGATATCATCGCAATGAATCATAGTGTATTCCATTCAGCTGAATTCTTTGTATTTCTTCAATATAATTATTTATATTTGCAACAGCTGCTAAAATTTTAAGTTTCTTTTTGTCAAATATTGGTAAAAGTTGTATAATTTTTACGAATAAATAATTGCATTTTAAAATAAACAAATTTGCTTTTTTCTTATATTTTTAACTGCAAAGAGTATTTTCAGTAGCTGCAATGAAAGAACTTAACATTAGTCGGCAAAGACTAAACCACTTGATATGTTTTATCGCGCAACCATTAACTGCAATATCAGAAATTTTCTTCACTCATGTATGTTTTTTGCGTCATTCGTAATATGTAGTCAAAATTGTGTACAAAGAAAATTATATTTTTTAGACAAATAATAGTATTTCTTGAATAAGGCTGGTGATAATTTTAGTTGCAAGCCATGATAACGAAGAAATTTGCATTGGTGTCCGGATCGAAAACTTTGGAAGAAGCACAGCACATCTTGAAAGACTTGAATATGCATCTTGCCAATTTAATAACAAGGTAAGAAGATTATAAAAGAATTTTGAAACAGAAATGATATTCTGTTGTTTTTGTTCTAATAAAAAGACCAAACCGCGCCAATATCGCAATGATATTGTGATTCATAAATCTGAGAGTAAGTAATTATAATAATATTTGCAAAGAAAAAAAAAAAAAACCAAGTTTACCTACTTTTATTTTTTCCTGATCTTTGTTTGTAATTCATTCTCATGTAGATAAATTAATTTGTTTTCAGGAGCGGATCTCGCGGTTTGATTCACGATGCCATAACAAAATTGTGTGACCGAGCAACAGAAGTTGAATTACGTTTGCGAATGGATACCATTAGTTTACGCGATGTTGAGAAGATGTTGAAAGTTGTGAAACGGGAAAAAGATTTATTGGTTGGATTGGGTCGTTCGATGCATGGTACCATATTCACCTTACTTCAACCATTACTCACCTAGCAGTTATTTTTCTCCAACAATCTTGGTAAAATGCGGGTTTTTTATTATCTTAAAATTGCTTTATGTTATTATCAAGCTTTCTATTCTTTTGTATGATTCCAACTTGTTTAATAATTGCGGGCTGAACAAGTTGATACCTTTTTATTCGTTCATCCCCTGAAAAGGATTTCATTATAAGTTTCAAAATTTCATTGATTTTGACAGATTTTATTGGACATATATCTGTTATATTTTTTCTCATTTTATGTGAAAGAAAATATTTTATTAGTTAAATATAGGCTTTTAAATCTGATTTTCCAAATCATCCGCATTTCATTTAAAACGAAACTGAAACATTTTAAATAAAGTTTGTTTTACGTTGATTAGCTAAACTGCCATAACAGAAGGAAATTAATTTAGTTCACTATGTAACTGTATGATTTGTGTAATCTACAACTGTTGCTCTATTCTGTGAGATAAGCATATTGTTCATTTGTAAATCAAACATTCAATTAATAAACGTTTTGTATTCTGACGATAATATATTCACTATGAATTTTGCGATACGTAAAACACTTCGAAATCACACTAATTAAAATATGTATCAAGTAATCTTCAAAAGTGGCATTAACTGTATTTCAAATAATTGAAATATATTGTATGCTTTTTTTTTCTCATTTCAAGTTAGTGTCTTAATAATTTAGGCAGCTAATTGAATGATGAATGAAACAAGAATTTGAGTAAATTAAGTAAGAAAATATGAAAAAAATGATTTAATATTCATGATCGAAGACAACTACTTAATTTATTTGTTGTATTTATTATATCACTGTAATTACATTCATATTCAAATTCAACCTAATGATTACATTAAAATGATGGATACAAGAAGCAAATATTGTAACTATTATAATGTCTCTTGAACTTGAAATTGAAAAAAAGAAAAAGAAAGCTACAATTCAAATATTCAATAATGTTGTTTCAAAAAATTCAATAGTACTGAAGGTATGTCTTGTTTTTAATGATTTTGAGATGCAAACTTTTTAAATTCCAAGTGCATGAGCAAATAAAATTTAACATAAAAAACTGAATCAATATTATACTTGAAGAAGCAACAGAACTACGCATTTGAATTAACTTTTGGCATTTTTTATGTATTTAATTTTGCAAAAAAAAAAAGCTGTTTGATTGCTTTGTAAGAAATATTAATTGAAATGAACATCTGTGGATAATAGTAGCTTTTTTTCTTCTTCTGTTTGACGGCAAAAAATAAAAAAATAAAAATAAAATGCAGATAAAAATAATGAGTCATGTTTGTTAGTGTTTTTGTTTTAATAATATTTACGAGATCTCTTTTTTGAATTTTCGATTTAAAGTTTGCTAAAAATGCTGATTTTTGTTTTCAGCTAACACGTATAACTTTTTGTTCGAATTTTTTTAGTAACTAAAAGTTTTTTTGCCAATTTCTGAAAAATTTCCGAAAAAATTCACTGAAATTAAGATTTTGGGATTTTTAATACATTTAATTCCTATGTAAATTTTGGCAATATGATTTTAGATTAAAATATGAGATGAGAAACCTCTTAAAAATGAATTAAACAAATTATGAAATAAATTTTTCAGTTTGTATGATTATAAATATACGCAACAAAGAATGCTTTATGCTTTATCGTAAAGGGAACAATTTTCTGATTACGAATTAAAGAATAAACTGCTCTGAAAAATTTGTTTGATGACCTTTCTACAGCGACAAATTTTGGCTATTAAATTGTATCAGCTAATTAATTGATTACTTACTGTTCAATTTTGTTGAATTTTTTCAGAACCTGGAAAATTTTTTAATTTATTCTATTTCATCTAATATTAACGTTTCATTTCTGATACATCATCTGTCATCGCCTTTATTATTATTATTATTTCTTCACTCATTTCTATAATATTATTCTAATAAGTTTAATTAAGTGTTATTTTTACATAATTGAACTAGTAGATAAAACTGCCACCATTTTTTTTTTTCATTGAGTTCCAATAGAAAATATGATTCCAAACTTGTGTTGCATTGTTAAATATAGAAATTTTATTGCTATTGCCATGAATTTTCGTTATTTAATTTCAATTATCTTTGATGATAAAGCAACAGCAGTTCTATTTATGGCTATACATTATATTAATGAGAATCTATTTGTAAAGATATCATTAATTACAAAAATTGCAGCACTTCTTATTACTTTATAATAATAGCAATGATAGTAATACTAATAAAAGTAATAATATTGATAATAATTAACAATAATAATTAATAGTAATAGTAATAATAATATTATTACGATTAATAAACAGTCCATTCAATATTCTTTTTTTCTCCTAAAATGAATTTTCTTAGTTTTATTGGCTAGAATTCTTGTTAGCTCCACCCCAGAAATATTAAACTTCCTCATTTTGCAATTTATTTGAAAATCGTACCATTCGTTCGAACATCTGTTTGATTTTGATTACTTTCGGGTATTTTGGCGTAATTTCGGCACCATTTGTGCTATAAAATCTTTTTTATCTGCATATTTGCCAAGCCAACAGGAAGTTTGCCATCAGCGAATAATTGATCCTAATTTTATCTTTATCAGAGAAGCATCGATTATCACTAATGGTTATTTCGTGGAATAAATATTCTTCACTAACCTTTTTATCAATCATATTCCTAATACATATTATCAAGGTTTTTCTTTTTTTTTTTTTATCCTTTCAGCTTTTTGTTAATTAATTCTTAAAAATGCGGTAGAAATTAAGGCTTGAAATGTAAAATTTTCGATAAATTTAAATTAAGATAAATCATGATTATAGTATCAGATTTAATATGTAATAATAGGATATGATGCAAAAAAAAAAAACAATAATAATAATGCAATGTAAATAATATGTAATAGAATTATAAGAGAAATCAAAATTTTTTACAGTTATTTTAACTTTTCCTACAAGAATTCAATCATTGCCACCCAGTCTTTTTCAGTTTTAATTCAATTTTTTTTTTCCACAATGAAAAAGCTATGGTTCGATGAAATCATTGAATTGAGTATTTATATATTTAATAGATTCCAATGATAAAAATATTGCAACTAATATAAAAAAACGAAAAAAAAAAAGGAAACGACAAATTATTTTATTCTTATGATAAAAAATTGAAAATTGATAGAATTTCGAAAATTGGCAAATTTACTTCTTACATGGATCCATTTTTTTCATTTTTAAATGAAGGATCTTTTTTGAAGAATTTTAAACTACTACTGTAAGTATTAAAAAAAAGATGAAAGGTATTCAAGGTTTTTGTTTTTTTTTCTGATTTTTTTTCTTTTTTTTTTTTTTTTTTTAAAGCTGAAAATAATGACAGTAGTAGCTAGGAAAGAATAAAATAATTTGTTTAAGTACATAATAGCAGAAAATAATTTCTGCTGACATAAGAAATAATAAATAATAGGAAATCAAATAATAAATAATAGGAAATCAACAACTTTAAGTTATCGTTAAGTATAAATAATTAAAAGATTAGATTACAGTTGTAATTAGCTCAGTCAATTTAAATGAATCTAAATTTTTGAAAATTACATAATTGCAATTCGGGATTATGGCTAATATTACATTTAGTATCATTTATAGGAAAGTTTTTCGTTTTTCAAATAAATATGAAAAAATAAAATTTCCTATAGCAAAAATATTGCTTCTCCGTTATATTTTCCGTCGATCATAGAACTTTCACTCGTTTAATTACCTGTTTTGATAATTGATCTTTGTTGTGATCAAATGAAACTTTTCTATTTATTAATCAAAAATATTGTGATTTAGAATAGTGAATAGCTGTTATAACAGAAATATTTTATCAATTGATAATGAAAAAAATTGCGAGGGGCAAATTATCAAATACTAGTAATTTGAACAAACTGTAAAATTTTTGGACACAATTAAAATATTTTAGATTAAAATATGAAATTTTTGAATGTGAATTAAAATAAAATGAAATAAAACTATGAAATTTTTAAATTAAAATAATATAATCCGAAAAGTGTAAAATCGATGAAATGGCAATACAAGTTCGATATTTTTTGATATGAAGCGCTCCATGAAAGTGTTACCTTAACAAAATTTGCAAATCTATCATATCGATTATATGCAGTAACAGATAAAAAGAATAATTTTAAATTTAGAAACAAAAAATTGATCATTGCAAAATCTTATCACTTATCAATTAAATTCATTAATTAAATTTTTTTTCACGGAGTTTTTCTTTTAGATTATCAAATTAGCATTGTAAATTTATGTTAATTTATTGCCACTATGACAAGGATTTTTGTTTTATGATATGTAATGAATATTTTCATAGGCAAAAAGATACTTATCACTTTAACAACTGATAATAGATTTTATGATGAAGTAAACGGTAAAAGTATACAAATCTTTTAAAGGATTATGAAATTTTGGAATTTTTCAAAAGATAAGAAATTAATTTCTTAGAAAAAATTGATATTTGCAGAGTTGCGATATTCCATCTGATCTATGGTGTGATAGCTACGAATCCGCCAAGAGATGCGATGTAATACAGCAATGTGATCGATTTCGACGCATGAAATTGCCAATAAAGCTAAGTTTGTATTATGAAGCATTATGCCCATATTGTCAACGTTTTATTTCAAATCATCTCGGCATTATTTACAATCAATTTCGTGGATTGATCGAACTTGAAATGATACCCTGGGGAAATTCGAAATTGCTTCAAGTAAGTATTGCCTTAATTAATTTTAGATTTTTAATTATTTTGTTAAAATATTTGTTTAGAAACTTTTTATCAGCTACTATTCAAATTTTGAAATTCTAAAATTTGAGAAAAGTAATGTAAATTGTAATTTTATTTAAATTTGTACATAAATAAGCAGAAATATTTTAGTATAAATAAAGCAATTTCATACATTGTCGAATTTTTGCGCATCTAAATTTAATAAATTATTAATAATCAACAACTAAACAAAGTAAGTTTTGTTTATTATGTATTATTAAAATAGAATTTTCTAAAATATTCAATTCATTTTTATATTAATTTGAAATAGTAATCGTGAATTTCTGATTTTGAGCAACTAAATTTTCAGTTGTGCTGCAAGAAGGAGTTAAATAACCATTCAAGCTACTAAAATAAGCATTATATTATTCTTTAAAATATTGTAAACAAATCATTCAGTTATGTTTTTTACATTTTTTGTAATCACTGGAGAAAGTTCGGAAGATGGAAGTTTTTTGAATTGAACGAAATTCATTTCAAATTATTGATTTCAGAAAAAAAATTAAACAACAAAACATGTTTCGTTTTTTTGTTTCTTTTAATTTTCAACAAACCGGTCTTTAGTAATTTATTGATGAACAAAACAAACTGAATACGGTTTAAAAAAAAAGAAAAAAAAAAAAAGGTTTATCGATTATTAAAGCTTTTTGACTGCATCAAATGATATTCTTCGAAAAACTAATTCTTTTTTTTTCTACAATTTTCTTTGAATACTACTAAATACAAAAGAAAAATCAACTTTTAGTTACTTGAAAGAGAACGAAAAAATAAATATTTGCATTATTTAAACGATTTATAATTAAAACATATTAATTATTTGCTATATTAGTGATAATTTTTAATTTCAACTGACTTCTTAAACATCTAAATAAATTGTTTTTTGTGCTAATTTTTTTTTTTTTTTTTTTTTTAAGATCGCTATTGAAATCAAATTTTGCCAAACTTAATAGTTTGTAATTAATAATGTTTACTGAAGGAATCATTATGTTCCAGCAAATGAGCAAATTTGTTTCGTATTTCTTATCTAATATTAATCAAAGTTTTAGTTTAATATTAAATTGATTTCTAAATAATGCAGAATGGGAACTTTACCAGTTTTATATTCGTTCCTGCAACAGCATTATTGTGAATAAACATATTAATTATATGATACTGTATGATAATTTTAACATTAGCATAAATAAAATATAATAAATTTTAACTTAAAAAAAAAAAAGAAGGACAGTTTAAAAATTTTCTAGAGCATATAGATGCGACAGCTGCAATGCAAATAAATCATTTCATTGTTCTGAAAAGTGATTACAAAAATTTTTTGTCTAATCTTCTAGCTGACTAAAAATTTCAAATTTACACATAAATTATCATTTTACATTTACCATAGTCTTCAAAATTTGCAGCTCATATGTCAATCATTGTTGAGGGAGTATTAACAAATTTTAGAAAAATTGTAAAAAAAAAAAAAAAAAAAGGAAAAATGCAAGCACAAAGTTTGCTAAATAAAAAAGTAAAGGAGATATTATTAACAAAATGATGAGAATATTAGTTTGTTAAAGCGCAAAGAATTACTATGAATATCTAACCAATAATTCATGCACTAATTGGCTCTAAAATTTCATAAAATTTAATAAGGTATTAATTATTCTTTTATTTGAATAAAGATCACTCTTAAAAATTCAAATATAAAATGTTTTCTTCCTTTCAATTACATACATTTTGCTTTTTTCTTTTACAACCAATGTCAACATTAATTATCATCAAAACTTTTGTAATTTGTTCATCAAAACACGGTAATTGCCTTTTTCTTTAAAAATTTGATAGCAAAGAAAACAAAAAAAAAAAAGGAAAAAAATGAAAAAATAAAATGAATTTTAATCAACTAAATTATAATAGTACCAAACAAGTAAATTGTATCTACTCAGTTGTTTTTCTTAACTGTTGCAAAAACTGAACATATTTGCAACATATTGCAATGTTTTAATATATTTGTTTCAAAAAAAATTGTTAAAAAATTTTGAGTAGTCGTGAAATAAGATTTTCTTATCGATATGAAAAATTTCAGCATTAAAAAATTTACTATAATAATAATGAAACAAACAAGTAATTATCCATTCATTTAAAGATAAGTAATAAAATTTTAAACTTTTCAAAATTAAGATTTACATATGAAAATGAAATATGTAAATAAACAAACAAATTATCGATAATTTTATCAGGTAAAAAAAGGAAAGAAAAGTATGAGAAGAAAAGATTTGCATCTCTTGACAAAATTTAAAGCTTAATTAATTAGTAAAGGATGATTTTGTAATCTGATGGGAAAACTTTAGAATGGTACCATACGATGTAATCATGGATCGATTGAATGTAATGCTAATAAATTACAAAGTTGTGTTTTGGAATATGCAAAAATGAAGCATGCTTTGGCATTTATTATTTGTTTCGAACGATCTCTCAATGATGTCGATGTGGAATCAGCATTTCGACACTGTTCTGGTTTTATCCGTAATCATTATGCGCGAATTAGGTTAACTTTTTTTTTTTTTTGTTTACAAAATTAAGAAAATCTAAAACACTACTATGAAACTATTACTTAGTTATAAAGAAAAAAGTGTTGATAAATTTTTTTTTTTTACATTTTACAGTGTATAATTAAATTGAACATTTACTGTTATCGCTATGAAAAGAAAAAAAAAAGAAGAAAGAATCAGCGAAGTTTATGCTATTTTTAATCATTTATCATTAAAAAAAAAAAAAAAAAAAAAAAAAAGAAACTTGCAGGCGATGTTATGATTCGGAACGTGGGACGCAATTGCAGCGAAAAGCATTTTATCATACGCTATCCGCTTCACCAAATCGTATATCGGAAGTACCATATTTGCTCATTAATGGATATAGTTCAAATCCAGATTCCAATAATCTGAATATACATGCGTTGCAATTATTGCTGAAGAAATGGAAGCGAATATTTCGAAATAATTATTCAATTAAATGACTTCTCTTTGAGACTAACTGAATCCTATTCAAATACTTAGCCATCTAAAATAGGCATCATGTATTGATGCTCATGTAAAGAATCTGAATTATGGCATTCCTTTTCCATGTAATATCAAATATAGCATCAATTTCTTGAATATTACAGAGATTTTGATTGGATTATTTAATTGTAAACTTGAACAGACTCAAACATAAGTTTTAGATATTTTAGACTTATTTCCTTACATACAAATATTGTCATAATGTTTAGTGAAACTTCACCATCTTCGTTTTCTCACATTTTATTCAAAATAACTGAAATTTTATGGAATCAAGATTTCTAGATACTCATAAGTCTAAGAATTGATAAATATTTATAGATTAACTGATGGAAGATTTCATTTGCAGCATTTTGATTACTTTTTTTCTTTTCTATTAATTTTTGTTCCGACAATAATGCTGTAAACAAAACTGATTTCATTGATATCTATGTAAAGAAAAAAAAAATAAAAATAATAAGCACCGCAAAAGTTATAAAAACGGTTTGAATACAAATCACATTCATTATCATATTCGTTATATGCCTTAAAACCTTTCCGAGCTACATACATAATATTCTTATTCTACAAATTACATCTTTCAGTTCATATATTTTATTTAAGCACAATAAAAAAAAAATAAACAAACTGCCAATGATCAACAGTATTCCTTAAAAAAAAAGCATTCTATGAAAAAAAAAATGCATGAAGCTTTTGTATAATAATTTGGTAGATTAGCCTTCAATGAAATTTCAGATGTGAAATTCAGATGTAAGCGTGAACTCAAAGGAAAGCTAACTATATGAAAAAGTTTTAATTAACAATATGTAATAGGCATTTCCTACGTATTACATATTATTACGAGAACTATGAAATTTCACAAAAATGGTACGGAAGAAAAAATATATAAAGAGTAATTATAGAACAATTATGACATCAATGAAGAGCTTCAAATAGCAGCAAGACGCTCAGAGAATCCGTGCTTTGCTATCCAGTTTTCGATTTGTAAAATAATAGCATCATATTCAGCTTTCTGTGCTAAGAGCGCATCTTTATTTTCATAATTCAAATATTTTTTCTGTATTTTGATCAATTCCTGCAGTCGATGAAGTCTGTCTTCGACAGCTGTTATTTCATCTTCCAGTTTTTGGTTTTGTGATATCTAAGATTACAATAAAATTTTAAAAGATTAAATAAATTATTGTAAATTTAAAATTTTTATTTGCTTCTTTAATTTCTATTATAATCCACTGCAAGAAATAAAAAATAAAAACCTGTGATTCGATCTTTTTCTCTAAAGAAGGCCTCATTGCCAATGCAAATTCGATAGGTGATGGAGTATCTCTGGTACCCATATACTCAATACGTACTTCATCTACACGCTTTGGACTAAGTGCAATCGACTTATTCAGCTCACTGCAAGTAAAATGATTCAAATTGAAAGTTTAACTAGGAAAAAATTACAATTTCGAATTCCAAAAATCAAAACAATTCTTACAGTGAAATTAGAGTTGTCATGAATTATAGATATGTATTCGAAGTTATTATCCCATATTATATTTCATCTCAATTTCACAATCCTCAGTATTGATCTCTTGGATACTTGAAAAGTCAAAAGACAATAAACTTTATGATTTTTATGATTTCTGAAGTGATGAAATTACCAAAAAAGTTTAGATAATCCCAGGGGTTTTGATGCTTTCGACTGCTGTGCAAATATTGCTGCAAATATAATGGTTTAGACCTAAAAAATGAAACAGTGAACCTTTTTGCAATATCGACATTCCTTTCATAGTTTTGAAGCATTTCATCCCACTGTCCTTTTTCATTTTTTAACTTCTCCATATAACTCATCAAATATTCCTTTTCTTCATCCACAGCAGCCATTTTTACGGATATAAGGGAAGAATTCTTTTCATCCACTTTAATCATATCGTTCCCAATAATCACATCCTTCTAAAAAATATTCGTAATTTTTATAAGTTGGAAAGTCCAAGATTAAACGGCTCAAAGTCTTACAACATACATAATTTATCGATGTTAAGGCATATCTAATATGCTATTTCTAATTTTTTTTTGAGGTCTAGCTCTGTCCAAAAAAAAAAAAAAAAAAAGAAAAAGGATTCGACTTTTTGGTTATAATGCACGTAAATATAGCAAGAAATTAATTATTGTGCCTTCGAAAGGAAATGTTAAGAGATTCCTTAAAAAGGGTGTAATAATAAAAAACAAATATAGACAGTTCAAAAAATCTAATCAATCATTCAATTAAAAAAATCTCAGATAAAAATGCGATTGACTAAGCATGATGAAATTTAAATAGGGAAATGGTTGTAAGAAAAGAATCCCTTCCATCTGTCCATGTTTCACCTTAAAATTGCTCAGAATAGTTCTAATGATTGAAATTGTTTTTGCCTCTTAGAAGAAAGCATTGTGGATTTGAGGAAATTTATCAAACAGGACAAAAATTGCGAGTAAACAAAGAAGTTTAGCGAAAAAATCAGTATCGTATCAAATTTATACTCAATTTTTGTACTTTGCTCAAACTGAACTTACAGTAATTTCGATGCCGTCCACAACCTGTTTCACAGACATGCTTGAACGTCGACCACGGAGAGAACGCCTTTTGTCGCTGACCTGAAAATAAAAATACGGTGATTAATCAGATGAAATTTTGTAACAGTTATAGGTAATATTAAATTAGCAACTATTATTAATGAAGATAGCAATGAGCAGTACAACCACAAGAATAATGATAATAATATGAGAATAATGATAACAAGAGACAGAATAATTCGTTCCAAAGCTAAAAATTACATCAAAATACCTTTCTTTCCTTCAGAGAATTACTCTCCACAAAACAATTCTTACCTCACTGCTAACAGTATTTGATGTGGGAGAACCACTCCGCGTCGATGATCGCAGAGTTGATAAATCGTTCTTTCTTTCCATCTGAAAAATTAAGTAAATTTTGCATAAATTTTGGAATAACAGCATGCGAAGAGTACATGTAAAAATGAGACATGAAGAATTAAATGGAGACAAAAATACAGCTATCAACCGTTATGCTCTTTAATTTGCGGTCATTTTAATAATAATATCAGAAGCATCAGTTAGATCAATCAAAACATTGTAAATTGTATCAATTAAAGTGATTAAAGTTATTAATGAAATGACAATGACATTAATTTGAACGATATTTGCAATAAACTGATGATGACGTACAGTTTAAACCACATTAGTTCCAGTGACATAAGATAGGATGACCTGTGATAAACTGATAATGATGAATCTAATCACGAAATGAATTCTTCCATAATTTTAGGGCAACATTGTCTATCAAAGAAATGAGAAAGATAATATAATACGAAGGAAATTATAAATTAGCAGTAAATTTGAAAGATGAAAGAAATACTTGATAATTTCGACATAATATTTGGTTAGTAATTGAGTGAGAAGCATTAAGAATATCAATGGATGAAATGTTGCTAGAGAATGAAAACAAAGAAATAACACAAGTATTGAAAAGACAGAATAGATTGAGAGAATTTGCAAGACTGGATTCCTTCAATACTCTAAAAGTCAAATATCCTGAATACAGCTGCAGTCATAAGAAAAGGAATATTCAAATTTCCCGCGATAACATCCTTCCTGGGCTCGAGTTCGAGTTGCTACAGATTTTTGGTTTTTTAATTGCTTCATTTGGTGTCGTGATTTATCACTGGTTTACCTGAGATGTAAGGAAGGGTAAGGTAACATTAGTAGTTTTACCTGAGAATTAGGAAGTTACATTCATTTATATAGTTATAATCTTCATCAATGATCCCATTTTTCAACTTTCTCGACATTTAAGACAGATGTTAATGTACTGGATTGCATGGAATTAGATATCTTTGTGATAAACAAATTTATGGTACCATTTGATTGCCATTAAAATAGTTTACAATTTTAAGAGTATCTTCCGATACATTACTTCTTGTGTTTCACGAGAAAACTGCATTTGATCATTTCTATTTGCTCTAATGGAAAATGATTTTACGATTTTTAGATTCCTATATCGCAAAAGTGAACAGTGATCGAGCCAACAGAAAATGTCGGAGAGAGTTGAAGCATATTTGATAAAAAACAAAAATACTTCTCCTGATCCTATTGCTGATATTTGGCAAAAACTAGAACAGCTATACATCAAAAAGTAAAACAATTTTTGTCATTCTACAGTTGAAAAATAAATACTGAGATGATAGTTTTATATTTATATTATCACTGAATCTAAAACAATGTTTTTTGAAACAAATAGCTAAAAGATCATAAATTATATAATAGATCGAATCTTTTTTGCTTAAATGATTTAATGATCTTTGATTTTTTTTATTAAGAAAATGTTATATTTTAAAGTCTTTAGATATCAGAAATGGACTTTAATTACGAGAGAGTCTAATTCATTGTAGATCACATTAATAAATTAATTCATTATTAATAGTGAGATCGCTGTAAAACTTTTTTTATTGAAGTCAACAAATGGAATAAGTTCTTTTTTATCTTTGCTTTTTATCTAACTCCCTTACCTTGAATATCATCTTGATATATCTGTAATGTGCTTCTTTTTTAGATTAATTTTCCTGATTTCCTTTGTTCAAGAACAAGTGTAAATTATCTGGCAGATAATTTTTTCATTATTTCATGGTTTCTGATTAGACCTCTGAGCCAAATTAGTCATGATATATTGAATTTCCATAGTGTCTCTGCAAGTTTTAAGAAATTTTTTTTAAGAAACAAGTTTTTAACGATTTTTATTTTCTAGGCTTTGGCATCAGTTAACTGTGGAATTGCGGAAAGTAATAAGTGATGATGGATTCGTCCAGTCGATTGATTTGAAGGATTTTTATGACAATTTCATCAGTGAATTTGAGCATCGAATAAATCCTTTGCAGCTTGTTGAAATTATCATTCCTGTGGCAAAATCAATTTTTGTTAAAAGTAAGAAATTTTAACATTCATGAACATAATCATACTTCGATGGATAATCCAACTTGGCTTATGTAAGCGAATTTTTAAGAGAATGCCTTCTTTGTTGAACCCTCACATATTACTCTCTCTATAAGAATCATTCGGAACGAATAGCAAATCATATCATTCCTTTTAAAATTTTGGTTGATACTACTGGTACTGCTGCTGGGAAGGAACAGTTGAGGAATTAAAAGGAAAATGGTAAAAGGCAAGAATGAATATACTGATTCAATCTGCAATAATTCATTTGTTGAAATTAATATAAACTATTCAGATATTTGATTTTGGTGGATATAGTTTAAATGACCATCGAATTTAACTTGACCATGACCATTCATAATATAAGTGTAGAAGTAATTAATTTGATGGTTATAATTGGGTAATATATAATGTAACTGCGGCCTGGGAAATTTTTTTTTTTTTATAACAGCGAGCATGATGAGATGCGAAAAATAAGATTAGCAAAAATTTAAAATCAAGAAATTTAAATGAAATGAAAAATCTTCAATACTTCTCGTGAACTCTTAATATTATTACAAACTTATCACGATTTCGAAATGATGTTGATAGAATCTATTGTTGTGGGATATTAAATATAATTAATAAGTGTATTTTTTAAAGACAGAGATGCTGCATTTGAGTTCTTGAATAAGATAGAAAGGACAGTTTCAAAAGATAAACGAGCGGTAGTGCGTGTACGAACAGGTCAAATCGAATTGCGCCTGATGCACAGGGACTCCAAAGATCGTTGTGTCGATATTCAAATCGTGAGGGTACTAATTTACTATTTTTTCTGTCTTCTGTTCGACTTATTTCTGTGAATGCATAAGTAAAGCAAGTCAGCTGCATTTAAGAATGCATTTGATTAGCTACTTAATATTACTGAAGCATCTATTTTTGTTTTTCAGAAAATGATTGAAGAAACTCAGGTCTTGTTAGACGATTTACCCGGAGTTACACCAGTGCACGGACCCTTCTATAAGGTTTCTATATTTTTGGAAAATGAATTCAAATGTTTTTTTTAAAAAAAAAGCTGGAATTCACAGATTAAGCTATATTTAAAAAATAATTAAATTTCAGATTTCATCAGTTTATCTGAAAGAAATTGGCAATTACGCGGGTTATTATCGTGAAGCCTTACGCTATTTGGGTTGTGAAGATCAGACAAAATTACCGCAATCCGAGAAGCAGTTGCAAGCAGTTTTATTAGGATTTGCTGCCCTACTGGGCGATAATGTTTACAATTTTGGTGAACTGGTAAAGTTTCTTTCTTTATTGAATCTTCAGTTTTTGTTCTTTGACTACAATTCTAATACATTTCCTCATGTACTATCCCGGAGTCAGTGCATCTTTCTCTTTTACATGAAATATTTTATATTATAACAAGTATCCTCAAGTTTTTTCCCTGCACCAACGTCTTTCTGGCTCGTGATTAGTATAATTAGATAAACTGTGGGAAAATTTTCCTTGCGTATTGAAAAATTACCTTACATATTGTATTTTTTCTTATGCTCCTTGAACATTTCCCGTTTATTTACGTAAAATGCTTATTCGAATGCAGCATATTCCTTTTTCTTAGATTAAATTCCGATTTTATTCATTTACTTTTACAGCTGGCCCATCCGATTCTCAAATCATTGGAAGGAACTCGCGAAAAATGGATTATTGATGTACTCTACGCTTTCAATGCTGGTGATCTCAATAAATTTAACGAATATCGTTTGCAATGGGCCGAATGGGATGATCTCAAGGATCATCAGGATTTTTTGGAAGATAAAATTCGCTTATTAAGTTTGATGGAGGTGATTAGATTACTGAATGTTTTTCAATGTTATTTTTGACTCATAATAGTGAATTCAGCCATGGGATGCATATAAACCTACTTATTTTTAATTTTAATTTAGAAATTTCATTTATGGAATTTGCAGATTGCTTTGGCTCGTCCTTCAAAGGAACGATACATCTCATTTCAAGAAATTGCTGACAAAGCCCAAGTTGATCTGAATAAAGTTGAGGCTCTGGTTATGAAGGCATTAAGTAAAGGACTAATACAGGGTTCGATTGATCAAGTGGAGGAACTAGTTAATGTTACTTGGGTACAACCGAGAGTACTTTCTCCGCAACAGGTATTTTCATCTTTTTCTTAAGTTTCTTTTTTCCTATACTTCGAAGTTTAAAGAAAGTAGGACCTTGACATTTTGCTTCCTTAAATTTTTCGATTTTTAAATTCTTCTGACTTACTCAAATAGTGAATCTCATTTATTGATGATTTTTCTGCTAAATACCCAATTCTTTATGCTTGAAATACATGCTATAGCCTATTGAAATCTGAAATACAATTGGCCACTCTCTATTTTGCCAAAAATCGATACTGCTAGCAAATCGAATCTAACATTTGAACTTGTTTAAATTTCTTTAAATTTTTTGAAAAATTTATGTTTCTGTTTCTTAAAAAATTTATTCATAAATCAGATATTGGCGATGAGTGATCGCATTGGCGTTTGGTGTGCTGAAGTTGAAGGAATTGAAGCAATTGTACGTAATAATGCCAGAGAAATACTGACAAAAACGTGATCTTGATTATCTGTTGGTGATTTATACTGTTATTAAGAACAGGGAATAATAAATTCAAGTATTTGTTTAGTTAAAAAGTTTATTTTAAAAATCCAAGTTCAGCAAATTAACTTGTGATTCATTAAAATAGGTTTTTCAGTTTTGGGATTTTTAATTTAACGTATTTCGATAAAATTCAGCGATTTCTTAAAGTCCTACTTGAAAGTACAGTTCATTATAGTATTTTGCATTTCGAGAAACACTGAAAAGATTCAGGTTGACACATATTATTGTTATTCGTGGAAATTTTTATAATAAATCTTTAGAAATAAAGGAATTTTTATAAATATTTTTATAAATAAATTTTTTATAAATATTCTTACATCATATGTATCTATCAATTTTACAAATGTGACTGATATTGTTTAAAAGCATCTGAGGGACCAAAGAATTCATTTTAAAAATTAGAGATGACTGCTTAATTGCATGGGAATCGTTTTGTCAAATGTGAAAGGATCATTTTTCAATAAGGTTTTAAAAGATTCATTTCTTTTAAATTAATACCTAAATCTCCTACATTTGAACAATAACTCCACTTGTTACTATTTGGATATTTTGAATAGGATTAAAGGAATTGATGACTTAATTAACATTCGCTGATACAAGATTTGATGCATTTCATTTCATAGATAACCTCTTATTTTCTGCAAATTTACGATGAAAAGTTCTACGCTTATTAGTTCCCTGTTTTCTGTAAATGTAAAGTTTTACAATTTGTTTACGTATTTTTTGCAATAATTTCCTGCTCGTTTCTGCTAATATCAGCAAAGTTTTATTTTCTGATGAGAAATTTTGTATTTTATAAGAATTCTGCGGGCATTTAAATGACCTACTGATTAAAAAAAAAAAAAAAAAAAAAAGAAAAAAATATAATTTTCTGAAATAGGAGGAGAAATAGAGGAAAATAAAATCAATAAATCTTTTTTTCTGTAGTTTTTTAAAAGAATCAGGTAGGATGAAGAGATATTAGAGAAGTGTAGAAGTTATCAGAACATAATATTCATAATGCATCTCAGATGGATATGTCGAGAATTCCAACCAAAGAAAAAAAAGCCAGATAAGATCAAATAAAATTTGTCTTGGCGTACTTTATAATCTTCAAATGAATTAGTACCATGAAGACAATGATTAGAAGTTATTAATTTTATTTGTTTGTGCCTTTTCTTACAATTAAAAATAATAGATGCTAATTTGTGTTTAAATCAATGGGAACAATTTTTTTTTTTTATTCAACATTAGATTTGAAAGCAAACAATTTGTGTGAAAATGATCAAACGTTATTATCACTTCTCAATCATTCTTTGCAATATTCCAATGTCCACTGTATCATCTAATAATACTTCCAATGCTTCATTTTTTTTTTTTCGTTACTTTTTCTTGGTCATTTTCTATAAATTTCACTACATTTTTCTGAAAATTATTTTTTCTTCTTTTTCTTATATAACAGCCAATCCGTAGAATAATCCCATGATTGTCAATAATAGCAAAGAGGAAGAGATGACTGTCATCAAATGTTTGCTAGTTCATCATTTGCCATCGCATTACTTGTTGAGATGCTTGAAGATTTTCTGTTGCTTCCTTCCTCATTAATTTGAATTCAACATTTCTTTATTTTTATCTGTTTATCAAGCAATGTTCGGATGAATTGCTGAAAGCATATATTCAACAATAAATCATCGATAAGTTAGAAAATTTCGAGCTGAATATGTCATATCCGTTGACAAATCTCTTGCAGAAGGCGATTAGACTTACTAATCCACGGAATCAGTTTAAGATTATGTTAGGATTGATAATTGGAATTGACTAAAAAATATTCAAATTAGAATAAAATTCAAAACTTCGATAAGAGCAACATTTCTCTGATATTTTTTGTTATATATAATCTGATTGAAAATGCTGAAAAAATCAGTTGGCCCACCGAAGATTGATTGATCTTGCACCCATCTTCTTCAATCCATTAGACAAAAAATGTTTTTGTTTTGGCTAATTGATTATTGGTATGCTGACCTAAAAAGATTTGGAATTTTTGAAGATTTTATAAATTAAAACATTCCACACTGGGAGAAAGGCCAAAAATTAAAAGTTTTAATGAAATTTTAATTCGAAATTCCAATGTAATTCCAATGAAATTCATATCCAGTTTTAATTTTAATATTGAAAATGATTAAACTAACTTAGTTATAATGACCAAAAACTTAGAAAAGCATATATTCTCAATGAAAATTGTGCAAACCAATTAATCCGAAAAAACAGCAAATGAGCAGATTAAAAACTAAACTTTATTTTCAATTTCAAAATATCATAAAAAAGAAATTACAACTTCTCCAAATACATCAAGTGCATTAAAAGTAACTGAACAATTTCTCTCCCATAAGTTCACTTTCAAGCTTTGCTAGTTCTAATATCTATTTGGGCAGAATAATAATAATCAACATTTGTGTTTTTGAATTTTTCAATGGCATTTGTTGATCTTCATAGAATATGGAAATTGTGCTGTCGTTTCCATCACTGAAATCTAAATTTAGTAATTATTTAATATCATTTTCAATTCAAAATTAAAGTGCATTTTTGACAGCAAATTGAAGAAGAAAGAAGCATGGAACGTTACGTTCTCCGAAGTTTTGTTTCCTTTTAAACTACTATTTAAACTACAATTATCACTGTAATCCCAAAATCGGCATAATGTTTTCATTATTTTTACATTACCTAAGTGAAATTGATATCAACAAAAAGTACGAAATATGGTATTCTGTTATCATTGAATCCTATCAATTGACACAAAGTGATAAAACAATTTGATTACTATTAAAGTACATCGATTAATTACAATTGTGTCAAATAGAAGGATGACATAAATTCAGTGTCGTCAGTGAAAAATAGTTCATTAAATAAGTGCTACAAATTCTCCTAAATTATCATAATAGTATTACTGATTCCATTATCATTATAATCAAGCATTCATGTTGCCAATGTTTGTAAATAATTTCTTTTTTTTTGTTGCAAAAATAATTTATTAGTAAACAAAAGGAGTTGAAATTCAATTAAAAAAAAACACACACACATCATAGAATAATTTTATTCTAAAAGAACTTTCTTTTCCAAAATTCGAAATCAATTAAAATTTTGTCTAAAACAATAAAAAGGTAATAGTATTAATATCACTTTATTTTTTTCCAAAGGTTAAGCGAAATCAATCTCTATCGAATCATTATCATTTTGTTGATAAACAATATCTTTCAGATCAGACAAGAAAAAAAAAAGAGAAAAAAAACCAAACCAAAAGTTTTGGTTAAATAGTCCAAAATGTAATCATTAAACTCTGATTGATTCTGAATATTTTCGATAGAACATTGTATATAAGTCTCAAATGCATGTTTAGGTTGACCTGAAACTTACGTAGGTTATCTTCCATCCAGTTATTGAGTTTGAAAAAAGAATTTTTGAGTGTCGATTTCTTATTGGTACAAAATAATGCATTTTACTGGTTTATAAGTCCCACATAGTTCGAATTCGCTTATTATCTGCGGAAAATACTACTACTCCGATTTTACGCTCGATTTCACTTTTCGCTCCTGCAAATCGAAAGTGCCGAAGCGATCGCGGATCGTAACAGCAGCGATGATCCATCAGTTGGCGTAAAATAACGCAATAATTCTAATGCGAAATTCATCTCGGTCTTAGTCATTAATAGTCTGTAATATTTTAATAGCTTTCAGATATCTTCTAGTAATAACATCAAACCAATGCTTCGAATGAAAGAATTTTCCTTATGTTTTTTAGGTAAACTAATTATATTGACAAGATTGCCTATTTCTCTTATGGATAAGAGAAAAAATCCATTGTCACAATGAGTTTCATTCTGGGAAAAAATCGGATAATTTACTGTAAAATATTTACGCTGAGAGTTATAAATCAGGAAGATTAAGGATTTAAAAAAAAAAAAAATAGAAAAGTTTGCGAAAATTTTGCTGAATCTCAAATAACGATAGCATTCAAATGTTATATTTGTTTAACATATTGATGAGATTAAGGCTATCCAACTGATTCTATTCCATTAAAGATTCATATTTAATAGATTAAAAACAGTACTAAACACTCACTTATTTTAATCATTGCTTTCAAAACAAAGATTTTGAATACTTTCATTGCCATTGAATAAAACCATAACGAGCGAAAATTTCGGTGAGCTTCATGAGAATGACGTAAGGAGAATGCAAATTGCAGATATCAGGTTATCTGAAATCTATTATTCTCGAATATTAGAAAAAAAATTCGAATTCCTTCATAAAAACTATTTCTTAAACTATAGTGATCGACTAATTTTAGTTTTGCGTGAGCATGAAGAGAAATAATCGCCCATAAGTAAATGTAATTACAAATCTAAAAACAATGGCAATATTATGAAATTTACATAAATATCAAAAATTGCTGATAAAATTGTCGTAAAATAACTGAAAAATAATTTCATTTTTCAGATTTCAAATGCATTTATTGATAAAAAATCAAAAAAATATTTTATGTGAATATATTATGCTTTTTTTTAGACTGAACAAAAACTACATATTTGCGATTTTTTTTTTAAATCGCAATTTACTGATATCTTTGTTGTGTACTTTGTTTATTATATTCGCCACGATCATTCGATGTTCAATGTCAAATTACCAAACAAATGATTGATCATTGCTTGCATTTAATCCCTAGTTAATTGGAAAAATTTGAATGAAATATTTTTTGTTTCATTGCAGTAACATGCCATTATAAACCGTTTTTATGACATAATTATATGGAAAAATCCATATTCTGCTGAAATGGATACAACAATTATGTTCTATTTCAATTTTGATTTTCATGATGAATGACTAATTAAATTTGTCATTTCCTCTATTTGATCATATCATTGCACGGCTAAAAGCATGGAGAAAATGAATTGCGACAATTTGATCATTATAACGCTTTCAATCTTTTATCAGCGAAATTATTTTAGATAAATTACGACAAGGTGGAAGTGATTATTATTATTATAATTATTATAGCACTTCTGGGTGGCCCAATTAATACTTGCGCTGGAGATGGTCAGAAAAGTTATATTCCTCCTTTTTTTTTAAAGAGATGTTGACATTTTTTAACTGATCTTTCAGTTTATCATTTAAGAAATAAAATTGATAATTTTACTAAATTCGTTTAAAATTTGAAGTATTTTCTCTACAGATAACTTTATTATTTTAAGTTCCAAGTATTAATATTTTTAAAATTTGGCAATTCACTTAATTTTTCAAGAATCAGTTTTTTTTTTTTTTTAAATGATAAATGATCGCATTGGCACCTGATGTGCTAAAGTTGAAGAACTATTCATAATAATACCAGAGAAATGCCCATAAAAATACGATTCCATTGATTGTTATTTGTAATATTATTCAAAAAACGGGAATAATAAATCCAAATAATTGTCCAGCCAACTAAAAAGTTTATTTTTGAAAATTTGAAATCGAAAATTCGATTTGAGATTCATTAATTTTGATTTCAGTTTTTCAATTTCGAAGACTTTTGTTTCATATATGTCATTAAAATTATGGATAATTCTTGCAAATCCTATATGAAAAAGAATAGTACATCATAATTTTTGAGCTGATTTCAGGAGACATTTAAATTGATATGTAATTACTACTATCTTTGGAAATTTTTCTAAATAAACTATTTTTAAATCATCAAATACTCCCGTGGATATTGGAATTCAAGAATTTTTGTCTGAACAATCAAAGATATTTACAAGTTCATTTGAAAAATTAGAATTATCTACTCGCTATGTATGATAATGCGTTCATCAACAATGATAATTTAGTTTAGGAATAAAATAAAATCAAAAATCATGGCGACTTTGGGATAGGTCAAGTCAGAATAGAAAGGTCATGAACTGTTATAAATTGACCAGTTTTGTTACATTCTAATTTTTAGATTTTTATCATGAAATTACATTCCAACCAATCACCATCTTTAACTAAGCGAAATAGGCAATGGCTTTGAATTTGATAATTTTCAAAAAAAAAAAGAAATGGTCAAAAGTCAAAGATTAGCTTTTTTCTTTATCTTCAAACAATGGGATGCAAATCTACGTGATTCGCAAAAGATAGTTTTTTTGCTGACATGAATAAATTGCACCTTAAATTCATTCTTTCCAAAATCGTTTTCCTTGTAATGGTGACAGACAGCAACCGATATGCGGACATTCGTTCAAACACCGAAAATACATGTAATATTCAACAAACATTTACACATCCGTTTTCGCTTTCAAAAGAGCCAGCACTGAGAGCAATTGGAAAGAATACGATGATGGATGGTTGAAATCGTTGACCCCAATTCGGCTTATTTAAATTTCTACTACTGGAATATTTTATGAGCGGGGGGGAATTAAAACCGGTTCATCCAGATATATATGTACGCAAAATACATGTTCATAGATTGTAATGTTGATTGATTATTTGCTTAGTCTTGTAGTTCCAATAGTAAATTACGAATGAAAATTGACGTAAAAATGTATGAGCGAATAATGATTGACAAGATTTGTTGTATTATTTCTAAGCTTGTCTTTCCAAAAATTTAGGCCAATCTTATCGTAAAAATTTTGATCGTTTTATGAAGATAATTTCAAAATTGTACAAAAAAATGTTATCCATTATAAGTTATGTTATAATGTTATATGTTATAAACAGAATTTTATATGCGATGATTGTTTATTTGATTAAATTATGTATGAAATATAACATGGAGAAAAAATTAAATATCAAAAATTGAAATTTGAAACAAATATAATTATTGTATTTTACCATAGTACATTTAATTTCATCTGCCAACATCCATTGTCATCTATGGAAATTTCATTTATTTAACAGAAATTATTCGAGTAATCTTAAAATATGGAATCGAATTTTTTTTTTTTGTCTTATCGTTCTTTCTCTCTCTCTCTCTCTCCCTTTCTCTTTCCTTTTTTTCTCTCTCCCCTTCTCTTTATAAAATGAGGACATCAGGTGTAAATAAAATGGCATATGAATGACCAGAATGACTGGTCATTAAAAGAGAAAGAGAATATACTACATTAACATGCAAAATTAGGACAATTAATTAAAAGAATCAGGAATTCTTTCTGTTCTCAGTTAATTCGTCTGGTTCCTTTTTTTTTTTTTTTTCCAAGAACCTATTTTATCCTTGACCTTAATTTCCTTTCATTATCCATTTCAATAATTTCATTTTTTTCACACAAAACGAACATTAGCTTAATTAAAAAAAAAAAAAAAAAAAGGAAGAATTAATGAATTTTAGGATAATTTCTTTGAAATTTTCATAATAGATGTCAATTTGTCTGAATAGATTTCATCTGCGCATTTTATAGTTAGTAATAAATCTAAAGATGCATTACAACTCTAACGATTACATTTTCTTAGATTATCTCTCTGATTTAAATAAAACTGCATCTACGAATATTACATATAACAAACTGCAAATAGCAACTGATTTAATGCTACGCCTTTATCCATCCAGAAATCGGATATATTTATTGATTCGCAATTGATTGCGAACATATGACTCCCTCAGGTCATACTACTTATAGCCAATCGAGAATGTCGAAGAGAAGCACGACTTGTTATTGTTTACAGCTTGAATCATACTCATTAGATGCTCATCCGACTGCAACATGAAGTCATTCTGAGAGATAAAATCAGTTCACTCTTCTTACACTTATTGATAACGATGACCCCAATCGATGCTCTCCAATCAATGCTTCTTCATTTATTCGAAAATTTTAGTTAAAATTACTTTTAAATGAGATAAAATATTTGTAGATTGTTTTAAAAGAAGTATTATCATTCATTTTCTATTTCTATCATTCTTCAATCTATCAATTATCAAATAAAAAGTCATTTTTTGATCACGAACTTAAATTGATACTATGAATAGAAATATGATAATGAGATCAGAATAAATTTGATGATTAGAATGAATGAACGAATTTGATTAGATCAAATGATTGGATAAATTTATCATATCAAGATTTTTTTTCCTGTTTCCAATGGCAATTCAGCTTTCATCATGTCGTCGTCGTCGTTCACGATTCATTCGTATATTACGTAACTAACCGCAATTTTCATTTTCCGGTTTTCGGATTTAGACAAGGATTTTTGTTGAAACAAGAAAAGAAGTGTATTTACAATTTTTCTAGTAATGTTTATTTGACAAAACCGGCCTAAAAATTTAGGTAATAGTGTCACTGCCATAGTCGGACCCGTCCTCATTGCAATGAGAGAGGAAAAAGCTCTCTCTCTTCATCTCTTTCTCTCTCTCTCTCTCTCTCCCTCTATTTTTTCACTATCGTTTTCTTCATTTCATGAATTTCACTTTCAATTCGTATTAGTAATTATTTTTTTTTTCCGGATTTAACCTAGATTTTTATGTACAATTACAATTTACTGTTTCTTCTACTATCATTCAATGCCTTACTTCTACCCTTCATCAAACGATTCTTAAAAAAGGCGAACAAATTTTATTTCCATCATTGGTAGTTGCGATTTATTGCAGAAAAATAAGTTCCACTAATATCATCTATCTATTTCTGTTACCGTGCATTCATTTTTCTTAACAATTTTCTTCCATTCTTGTTTTTTTTTTTTTTTAATGCATAATTGAAATAATTTCTTAGCTAATGCAAATCAAAAATTTGTATTCAAGAAAAAGGTGAAGTTATGATTATAAGCTTAGAATCATTGCCGCTCCAGTAATTTGAACTGGAGATTTTAGATCGATCCACATTGTCATCGCAATTTAAAATGTTAAACAGAAATTCGAACAGAGCTAGTTGAGCCATCCTCGCATGGCAATATTGGCTATTGTAAATGAAATATTAGAAATGATTTCAAATAGCTCTTTCGCCTATGTTTTTGTTTTGATCGCGAAATTCAGCGAATCATTGCTTCGGAAGAGGAATGCAGCGGGAAATGGGATTCTTTTACGTTACATTACTCATTAATTGTTATTAATATTAATGTATAGATATTTAATAGGTTTCATGATCAATGGAATTATTTTCCATCTCGAATCCTAATGTTTTTTTTTTCGTAGTAAATTTAAATTTAAATTTAAATTTCAGTTTGAGGATCGATGTGAAATATCAAGTTATAAAAGCAAAAATGATTCTAAATGTACAATCATACAGATTTTCGACTTTCATTAGCTAATGCATTATTTTAATCATAGGTGCTATTTGATGACATCAACTTAGTTCCAAGAAGAGAAGCTAGCAAGAATAATTAATTGTCATTAGGGAAGAGATAATTTAACAAGTTCAAATAGATGAAAAATCTTTTCGAATAATTTTCGCCTAAAAAATTAACTTATAAAAATATTATCTATTTCAAAAAATGTCAATTATTATTTAGAATAAGCTATCTACTTTTTTTCGTAAAATATAGAAAAAAATTTAGAATTTATATATCACTATTTTCTATGAATGCTTTTTTTTTTCCGAGAAATGAAATCATTTTCGTTTCTGTTCGTCATTTCATTTGCTACTTTTTTCAACTTTTCTTTGTCCACTACAAACAAATGATTTGTTCATTATTTGAGGATAATTTTAATGACAGAAAATGAACTTCTCAAAAGGTCAATTTTTTGTGTTATAAAATTTTTCTGTCCAACCCGTCGATTGATTTTCGCCTGCATTTTATTTCTTAAAAGTCCGATCGGGATAAAAGAAGAAAGGAGTGAAATGATTTTTGATTAAGGTATGGGGACATGAACAAGAAAAGTGTAATTCTTGTTGTTGTCACTTTCACTTTTATTCCGATTCTACTCCCACCTATTTGATTGTTATTGTTATTGCTGTTGGTTGTCATTTTTCAATATTTTATCGCACTAAAATTAATCAAATTAAATTAAAAAATTTTTAAATTGGAGGAGAAAGTTATGTTGTAACTTTCTCTTTTTCACTTTTAAACTTTAAAATTACCCGATCTTCTTAACTGTAACGATGATTAAGGGTTTTTGTTTCTTATCATATTGTTATCGAAACTTTGCGGTATCTCAAACTTGAGTAATGAAACCTTTATTTTAAAAAAATTAGATAACACGACAACGCAAAGCAACAATTACAAATCAATAAAGGGAAATCCAATATCCCGCCAAAACATCCAACACCGCACTCGTTGATTTCAATCTTTGATATGATTCATTAAGAAGCGTCTCCGTAGCATGAGGAAGCTTCTCTTTGTTAGCACATGAGAGAGCGCTTTTGTAGTATGATTTATAGCAGTATAAAACAAAGGTTAAAGCTATTTGACAAAGCCATAAAACAAAATCATTTGATTTGAAACAAAGAAATAAATTTCATACAACCATCAACGGTTACAAATTATTTCATTTAAAACAAAGAATTCATCTTTCTCTGATCTTCTTCGCTATTTCAACAACACAATATAATCCAAATGTAACTAATTAATTTCTCTGGATTACTGGATTGCATTTTTGAGTGTTAATAAATTTTATTCGACGTTAATCCATTAAACTATAAGTGGACAAAAAAAATTTTATCATTTAGATATAATTCCAACATAGAACAAATTTGTCCAAACTTGAAGTTGCTATTAGATGAATTATATCTTTGCGTGTGTTTGTGTGTGTGTGTACTGGTCTGTCTATGATGGCTACTGTAGTTTTGTTCCACTTTTTTTACATTCAAATTCCCGCATGCAATAAAACTTTTTTCTTATTATCCGAAAGGGAGCACCTCAATATCTCTCGATATGTGGACAATTGAACTCGCACACATACAATTGTCACTCTCATCCTTTCCCTTTATAATTCATCAAACATTCTCAAAATGTTCCTCAATTTTTATCCCTTTTAATATGAAATGTTTTGAGTGTACGTCGACATTTTTCGTATCGTTTTTTGTAAATTTTTTCAATAACTTGTTATCTGTAACTGATTAATTAATTAATTAATTAATATAATCATGATCGTGTAATTTTTTTTTCATTCCGTATGTTTATTAAATGCTACTTTGTCATATATTCATATCTGTTTCCTATTTTTTTCCATACTTCAATCATTTGCTTTTAATTTTCATCAACATTTTATCATTTTCGTATTTTTTGAAAAATGAAATCATTTGTATTACTGATCAATGATTAGTTAAATGCTATTATTGCATTATTAATTAACGTCTCATTATTATCTCATTATTATTTGATTCTACTAATCATACGACATTTTTCCTCGTTTCATTTTATTCTTTCCTATTAAAAGCCCGCTCAATTTTGTATTAAAAAATTCAATACTTCACAGTCTAAAAATTTAACAATTAAATTTGAAAAATTTTTTCCTTATATACATTCGACCATCATTCTGACTATTGTTTTTTTTATTTCTCCTTTTCATAATTATTACTTTACATTCAGTTATTTCTCACAGTGTTTACAAGTTTTTATTTAATAATACTATTGTTCCGTTCATAATGATACCCAAAAATTAAAATATGGTTCTAAATGAATCATATATTGCCAAAAATTCGGGCTAGTGACATACATATATTGTTCCAGAAAGATCAAATGATATTCAGGATTCAGAAATCCATTTTCCATTCATCGCAAAAAGTTTTTTATGTCCACATGATGATTTGATAGCCCTCGTTTGTATTGGAAATAAATTGTCATTTATGTTGCCTCTAGTCGGGTCAAGTGACATCGTGGATCGTGAGATGCGAAGACATGTCTGATCTCCTTGTTTCGCTCAACCTTTTTTTTTTTTTGTATTATAATTTCATGCACCAAACGTCTGTCAGCGCTTTTTTTTCTCGAGGTCGTGTTGGACATTATGTCCGACACCTTTTAGCCATCTCACTTTATCCACCTATCATTTTTGACCAAAGTTCCAAAAATGAATATATTTGATTGAGTACTGATTAGTAATATAATGGAATAGAATATATTTTGTAGCAAATTGAAATAAATTCAAAATTCTTAAAAATTGGAATTGAGCACAGATGTCACAGTTAATTATTCACTGTGTCATTTATGGTATATGCAGCTGTCTGATCCTCTTTTAAGTCCATATTATCTTTCAGGAATGACCTATATAGTAATTTAAGATTTTTTTCATATAAATCCATGCTAAATTTACGTGAGAAATTTGAAATGAAATAATTCAAAATTAAAAATAGAACCAAGTGTTTAAATTAAATTAATTGGCATGATTTAAATTATTAATTATGTCTTGTTTAGATTTTTGCTCTTCACATGTTAAAATCCATCATCAAATTTATTATTTTTATCAAAAACACAACATCCTAAATAAAATATCACAAACAGATCAAAAATAAATAACTTTAAATGTCATCGAGAAGAATATTTGGAAAAAATGAAAACGATGGTAACTCACAGCGATTTGGAAAATCATAGTTCAAAAAAGTTGTACTAGGAAATTCAAATTATGAAGTCATATGGAATGAAATCTTAAAAAAAAAAAAAAAAGAAGAAAGAAAACTGCAAAATAAATTAAATTGGAAAAGTGGGAAGAAAATGGTGAAAACGCTTAAAACCTTAAAGCATTAGATCAACATTACTTTGTTATCGATGTAATTTTGATGAAATGATAAAATATTGTCGATTTTTTAGATTCAGTTAAAATTTTGACCATTTCTCATTTTTTTCTCAACTTTTCGACAACTTTAATTTTGTTTGCTTTTTTTCAATTCTGATTTATGCTTCTAAAATTTGCCTCTCTGATTGATCTTTTATTGTTTTCCTCTTATTATTTTCGTTATTTTACTTTATTTTCTCAAAAATTTGCGGACTTGACTCAATAATTTTTCATTTCTTTTTTTTAAGCTTTAAATTTGTCCCAATAAAACTTTTTTTTTTAGCATTTCTATCCATTCCTAATTCGCTTCGTTTTTTCTTATTTCAGAAATTTCATTTGACAATTTCAATGCACAGAATTTTATACAAAAAGATGAAGCCAATTTCGATCGCCCACAAATCAATCCTGACAAATTTGAGTGGAAACGCTAATAGGCAGGATATATTCATAACATAACGATTAACGACATTGACCTTACGAAGGTCACGGAGGCGGGAACCTGACCCTGTCTGCCCTTTCAACGATCCGTTCAGTGCTTCATACACACACACACACGCACACACACACGCATGGACACACCACTTTGTTATATCAATTTTTGAATCTCTTTATATCCTATGAAATATATTATTATTTTTTTTATTTTGACATTTTAAAAATGGACAGTTAATTTAGGTATTAAATTATTTTAATTATTTCATTCGAAAATGCATTGCCTACTAATGAATTCCATACTTTGTTAGTGATCATCATTTTTTTTTAGGCCTTGAATTCATCATCTCGAATAAAAAAAAATACTTCTGAAAGTTTGAAAAAAGTATAATAAAATTGAAATAAGATCAGAAATAATCAATTAACAACTCTGGTAGGTAGTTTTAATGAATATATTAACATCAAATATGCTAGAGTTATAAAGTAAGTTTTTTCTCTATCAATATCAATATATTTTAAGTTTTAAGCCAAAATTAAATGTTGCACAAATTTCTTTGATCCTAATTTGCTCTTCTATACTGCATACATATGATTATCTCTGATATTCAAGTTTTATCACAAGAAAAATGGGAATGTATAAGTCGAGAAATCTTTTGCTTTGTTACCTTGAAAAATGCTTTTCTTCAGTAGTCCTTTTTAGATGGATCTAAAAAAAATCTTTGTTCTGATTGAAATGAAAGTTCGTTTTTTAACATTTTTCTTCCATCAACTCTTACCTATTCATCCGTCCATCTATTCGGTATATTTCTCTCCTTTGAATCCTAGCGTTTTTCATTAGCTTCCAAATTCTACACATGGATAAGAAATGTTTGTACTAAGATTCTAGAATCTTGCCAAAATTGAAAATACTCTTCCGATGGATTCTTTTTTTTTTTGGCGATTTGCATAAGGAGTAGAAGTAGAATACGATGTGTAATACTAAAAAAAAAAAAAAGCACAAATACACATAGTAGTGACCTTGCAACTGCCATCTATCATCAGAAAAACGTTAAGAAACTTTCACTTCTTGCACTATGCAGTATAATTTTCTATATTATTCGATAATTGTGCTTGGAAAAGGTGATGGAGCTCGGAGATGAATGATGTGAATTGGAAGAATCATCATTCAGATTCATCGTATGTGCTAGAACCTGAATTATATGTAGTAGAATTGTTCGAATCACTATTTGCATCAGAGTCTTCCGGAATCATCACATGTACCAAAACCACACATCCAGAATCTCTACATATGGCATAATTTTCCAGAATCATGTATCAGAATTGCCCGAAATCGCTGCATATTATTAGAATCTTTCATTATTTGTATCGAAAAATACATTCTTTTCTTTTTTTAGATTCCAAATTGTCCTCCAAAATTATTTATTAGCAAATTGTTTACTCTTATGTAACTGTTTTTAATGCTGTCTTAACTAACTTAATTTTCGAAGTCTCCACGAATTGCTGCAAATTTTAAGAATCTCTAAAGATATTTTAATCAATTTCAGTATTGATTGCTATTTCAAATATGTTCAGAGCAGGAAAACAAAATTGACGAAGCGATATGACCTGCGATTTACAGTAAAAACAATACAAATATATCGTTACGATTGGCATTCTGCATAAATCAGGCAAGCTTTGTTCCATTGTTCCATAAAAATCCTGATCCTAGATAAGATACAGTCAGAAATCGATAAAAATTATTTCAATGAATGAATTTAAATTCGTCTATTTATTCTAATAATTTTGATTTTAGATTTAGTAAAATTAATCAGGTAATAGCATTTGAAGAAAGTTTTAGTATGCTATCATCATGTATTTTTGAAGGCAGATTGTAACTGCAATTAGTTTATGCAAATTTTAGAAAGTTTAGATCACATTTCATTTTGATTCCAATGATGATAATCGATAGGATCATTATGCGAAGTATTTCTTGTCCAGTGCAAATCATTTATGTGATACTTTTTTTTTTTTTTTAGAAACTAAAGTAAATCGTATAGATTCAATTTAAAATAAGGTCATCCAGACGTAAAAAAACATCTGCCTTGATTATCTCAATTTTTGACTGTTTGATTTATTCAGTAAAATATTTTTCAAATTAATAAAGGATAGAGGATTAGAATGGCGGAGGTGAATTTTTAAGCAGATTATTAAATAGTAAGTAAATGAAGGTATGAATAAGTATTTGCATAGAATTAATTCATTTTCAATCCCTTTTAAATATCCGGTTATCGATTCATAACCGGATATTGTTGTTGTCATTATTTGTGGACAATTTCGATGTAATGCCAATACATCGAAACAATACCATATATAGAAAATCTTGTTTTTCAAATCACATTCATTTGATGGTCATTACTCATACCTTTGATTACAAATGACCAACGGCATCATTACTGTCATTTGTTCTACTTCAATTTTCATCTTTCACTTTCAGAAACTTGTTTTCACTTTTCTTGTTTTCATTTTTGCTACATTCATCTCTATGATGTTAGTGTTATCACCATTATTGTTCTTATTATTATTGTCACTATCATCATCATCAACAAAATTATTTTTGATATCAATAGCATAACATGCATAGTTATTACATCACATATATCCTTAAAGATGAAACGTGAAATTCTACTTATGATCAAATATTTTTATCATCTTTCTTATAAGTCGATAACATGATAATTGTCTTTATCATTGTTATTGATATTATTATTTTATTACTCATATCTTTGGTTACAAATGACCGACGGCATCATCATTCTCATCCAGTTCTAATTCCGCTAGTGATATTATCACTGAAATTACGATTAACGTTATTTTCTTGAATAAGTTAGTGATATCATCACAACTAATAGTAAAGCTATGATTTTTAGTTAATGAGTAATGTCACCTTTTATTTGAATAATATTTTTATCAAGTCAGTATAATTTAACTAAATATCAATATTATATGCATGATAAGCAACAGACATAAAAATGTCAACGAATTACTAAAATTCATCAAATAATAATTATGAAATTTGAAACTAAAATTTTCGCCAAAACAAACTGAAAGCCTAGCAGAGAAGAATAATATTTTATTTCGCAGAGTATTCATTCATGTTATTTCTTTTTCGAATCTAATATATAAATGTGGAATTCATTTCAAGTGGGAATGGAAAAGATAATGAAGACGAAATTTAGTTTGATTAATTATTTCCCTTAATTTTCTCTTTTCAAATAGCAATAGTCATTCATCTGTTGAATGACTATTATAATAATAATAATATTGTTTCATTTGATAGAAATAATTTGTGAGTAAATTAGAGATAAAAATATTTCTAGATGTGTAATGGACGGTTTGGGTATTGAATCTTGCTCAAGTTCACACCCATCTTCATCATTACGAGGTTTGAATCTGATCAGTTCTAGCGATCACATAGAACGACGCCCATCTGATTCATCGAATAGCTCCGAAGCATCCATTTCACCAGTACCATCTAATACTGATCCCAACAGGTGGATTGTCTCTTTTTATAAAATTTAATCCCGATTTGTATGATCAAATTTCAAAAATATAAAATTCAAGGAATATGTTCAAAGTAAAATTTAAGTGCTTTCATTTTCTTTTTATTTTAAGAAAGGGGAAAAAATGCTATAGAAATAATCTGTAGATGATGGTAAATTTATTCAGAAAATTTTAATTTTCTAACAAAAAAAGGTATTCTGGAACAGGCCAATTGTAAACAAAAGTAGCAGAGATGATGTGTATTGGGAGAAACGGCGCCGCAACAACGATGTCGCAAAAAGGTCACGCGGAAAACGTCATATGAATGATATGGTATTTGTAATTTAAATAGAAACATCTTTTATTGTGAAGCGATTATGATGATATTTATGTATTTATAATTTTAAACAGATTTAAATTTTTTAAATTGAATTTTAGATTATGGAACAAAAGCTTCTCGAATTAACAAGAGAAAACAATTTGCTAAAGAATCGATTGAAACAGCAACAACAACAACAACAACAACAGCAAAATCAAGAGCAACAAGCATTACGTTCTGCTTCGCATGATACTGTTATTGTATCAACAATGCAAAACAAAGATACTACCGGTCCGATGATACCTACGGTATCATCGCTACCATCTCTACCGGTTTCATCGGTAACAACACTTGCAGCTAATTTGGCAAATGTTATTGGGCCACCATCAAAGCTACCGGCATTATTTCCTACTCATCTATTTGCTGCTGCTCCTTTACTTGCTACATCATCCACTTCTGCACCTTCACCAATTTTTCTACCATCCGGAACAAAAAGTCCAACATCACTTTTAACACCTGCTGAAAATACTGCAGCACAAATGACTGCATCTGCAACACAGCAATTTCCTGCATTACAAATATGCACCCTTCAAGCTGCATTACAACAAGTTCAACAGGTATTTTAGTTTATGTATTAAAAATGCAACATTTGTTATCATAAAATCATCATACGGTAGTATTTTTAACAAATGTTTTGAGTGCATCAATTTTTTTTTTGTTAGCAACATAAATGTATTTGACGTAAGGTGTTATATTTAACGTATTTAACGTTTGTTGTATTTAATGTTTCTTCAGCTTGACATGATAATATCAACGTAAGTGTATTTGACGTAAGGTGTATTATATTTAACGTATTTAACGTTTGTTGTATTTAACATTTTTGCAGCTTGACATGATATATTTGACGTAAAATTTTAAAAAATAACCAGGAAACAATTATTTTAGAATTATTGCCCATCATCTGGACCAGCAATAATTTCCTCTGGTCATGGCGCTTTTCAACCGTTTCATAGCTCACGTGATCCAACAAGTTCCACGCAAATTTATAGTCCAGATTCATCAACAACTGATACCATACCAATGGATTACTTAATGCATGGTACTATTCATACAGGTTGCTTATTTTAACATACTGATATAGATCGCAATGTATTGCAATTCAACGCAATTCTATGCGATTTATTCATCATTTTTACAGACACATCATCCGGTCCATCAAACATTTTACGATATCAGTTGCCAGAACGACAATCGGATTTATCTACGGAAACTGGAATGAAGCAGCAAGTATCAAACAACATTTTGGCTCAATCATCATTCTCCTTAGAAAAAGCTAAAAAAAGCAATCCGGATGATATGTCACGATCTTTGCTTGGCTTACTACTTTCCACGAAACGAACATCACCGTTGGTTCCACAAAGTCGTACCGATACTCATTCCGGTCTCAACAATACAACACCCAAAGATGTAAACTAAATCCAGAAAATGAAATTTTTCCTAGTTAAAATTTCAAATTTTCGCAACAATTTATATCTTGAAAAAAATTTGAAACTTTGAAATCATAAAATATAAGTATGATTTTTTTTTTCTTTTTTGATCTTTAAAGATTACCATTAAAAGATAAGATAACTGATTGATTTTTCAATAAGATAATATTGATTGGAAAATTCATTTCGGGGGTAAATTTGAAAACTTGAGATAAATTGGTAGTAAATTTGAATATAACCTTAACAAAATCAGAAGAACGAATCGTAGAATTACAAACCTTCATTTTTATTTTTTTCTTTTTATTTTCATATTTTATAATTGGAAATGTGCAGATTTTTGAAATTAACTGTATAATTTTTAAAAAAAGAAGTTTTTTCTTTCTTTTTTTTCAATTTAATGTACGAAATGAATAAATTTATTTGCAGAATGATTTGAAAAATTGTTTGAGTAGTTTGGCAGTAAATTTGAATAACGTCTTAGCAGTGCCAACACGAACGATTGTATCAGAAGTATCATCGAAATCCGGGAAAATTTGTTCGATGGCTATATCTGATCCAGTGACAACTAAAAGTGATAGCAGTGATAGCATCGGATCACCAACCAGTAATAATAGTACAACTGATTCAATGACATCACAATTTAGTCCAGCATCGAAACATTCCGCAATTGTCAAAGCTTTACGCTCAAGACCATCTAGTAAGGTAGAAATTAGCGATATTATAAGATTTTCAAAAATGATTGAAATCAATTTACTAATATTTAGAATTATTGAATTTTATTAAAAATTGTAAATGTTACTTAGTCATTTAAATATGTGTATTATACTACATGTTATTGCAAAAAATTTCAAAATAATTTCTTTTAAACTCGTTTTCAATATTACTGGAAATATTACAGCAACAATACATGGATCGTCGACGTCGTAACAATGAAGCGGCAAAACGATGTCGTGCGAATCGTCGAGCTCAATTTGAATATCGCAGCAAACGAGCCCAACAATTGGAAGTCGAAAATGATGAACTTCGAAGAGAGATGAATTGTTTGAATCAAGAATTGGAACAACTTAAAGCATTACATGCAGCTAAAAATACTAGCGTTATTCAACGATAAGCTTTTAAAAATTGCTCCAAAAAAAAAAAAAAAAAAGAAAAAAAAAATTAATCAATATTTCTTATGCTTCAGTAATATTACTTTAAAAAATTTTAAAAAAAGGGGTAATTTCGATGGGTAATATTTGAATATTTGAAAAGGGGTAATTTCAATGGGTAGCAATAATATTTCATTAGCTTCAATGAATCAAATCCATAATTCATTCTGAAAAACTCTCATTTCGTATAAATTTATAGCGAAAGGAATTCGTTAATTAGTTAATTATTCATACTTACTAATGTTAATTTTATTTAGTCATTTTTCTTCTATTATTTAGAATCCAAAATACTGTTCCAAAAAACCATATGCTTCGAGGAATAATTACGTAATTGAAAAACTTTTACAAAAAACAAATTTCTTTTTTTTTTTTATTGAAAAATTATTTTCTAGAAAAAAAGCGGAAATGATGTGTTACTAATTGTTGCATACATTGTTTAATTATTTCTATCAAAAAAAAAAAAAAAAAAAAAATTGATTGCTTTGATCTTCGACCTCAATTTTTTTTTTTTTTTGCTATTTCTTTTCAACCTAAGAATTAACGTGTCATTTACAAGGCTAATTTTCAAATGTACTTTGAATGTGTATGTGTTTTTTTTCTTTCTTTCTTAAAAAAGTGTCGTCTGATATGCTTTACGGAATTATACGTTATTACGTGACATTTGACCTCAATTTTTTTCATTTTTTACAGTGTTTTTGATACATTTTTTCCTTCATTATATAACGCATTAAATGAATGAATCCCACGTTGAATTTGCTAATTCAATCATTTTGTTGATTATATCAATTCCCAAAATTCTAGTATTAAAATATGATATAAAAATTCAAATATTAAAGATTGTCTTATGTAAAAATTGTCTAATTCAAAATAAACGAGAAATCTTTGGTTCGAATTATGCAATAATTTCAATTTCTGATTTATTTATTCATTTTTTTCACAATTTTTAGTAACCATTCCAATTGTTATAGACAGGAATCTACTAATGATTCTATGAAAAATTCTTTCATAGCAAAGATTTTATCTTCAAGCAGAAGATTCCAAAAATTGCAATTATTGCAATTCCACATGTATCATTGATGTTTGCACGGAAAATATAGTCAAGAATCTGAATCTCAGAAGTTCTTTTCTGTTCGTCTTCTTCGTTCTATGTGAAGGAATCACAAGATCATTGGAATCAAAACTTGATACATATCCAGGAAAGCTAGATTTTGTGAAGGTTAAAAAAGCTGGAAAGAAATCGATTGAAATATCTCAATTTACTTCAAATACAAATCAGATTCTTTCAGTTCCATTTTTTTTTTCCTTTTTTAGTTAATCTTTTAATGTTATCTTCTGCCATTTTTTTTTTCTCCTTGTTAAATATCAAGAAAATTGAATATTTGAATTTAATATATCAAACTGTTACAATATTTGTTTGTTTATAAATCTTCAAGATAATTCATCTATTAATTACATGAAGTTAATTTAAAATTATTGCAATACTATTAAAATAAAACATTGAAACAGTTGACGAATACATATGTATATTAGAAATATATAAATGAGAAGTAAAATAATGCTATTTATTCTTTTTCTTCAGCATTCTAGAATGTTTTTTGACTTTTTTGCTCTGAAAATTGATTGAATCAATAATGGATAATAAAGTTTTTTTTTTAACATAAATATTTATATTTCTTTTAAAAGTTTCATTTATTAAGTAGCCAAGGAAATTTCTATCAAAATTAATTAATCATGCACTGTCTTTGAATGCTATCGATCAATTAAAATCATATTAAAATAGAGTATAAATTTGATTGTACTGATAATAATTTTTCATTGATAAACGATACTTATCAACCGATCCTTATCATACGACAAGAATTGCTTACCGGTGTTGCTACCGGTTGTGCAACCGGTAGTTTATTTAGTGAATTTTTTGAGGATACATTTTGCACGGGGGAATCAGTAACTTTCTTAGAAGAATTCATTTCCTTGGCTGAACTTCCGACCAATGTCGTTACAATTTCCATATGTTTTTGATAGCCATTTCTCAACGATTCCGATTGATTAATATGTTTGGCAATTTTTTCCAATTTCTTCACAGCCTTAAAAAATATTGTTGAAAAATAGCAAAAAAGCAAATATAACATGAAAACAAGTCCACAATTACTATCTTAATTTCAATTTTGCATCACAAATTCTTAAAATCTAATTAAGCCAATTCAAGATTTTCGACAATTTTTTTTTAAATATTATTTTTGATTCCTTTCTTTTTTCTTTTTTTTAAATATCAATTTCTCAACATTTTACCTCTTATTTCTTTAAATGCTTACTTCTTTAAATTCTAATATTCAGTTTTAGAATTAAAGAAAAACTTTAATGAAGCAAATTTTACATCGGTCATTGTCCATCGACTTGCTGAATTTTGATCCCAGCAATGTCTAATTAACGATGGTATACCCTCAGGAGCTTGCGGTATTTCCATTCTTCTTCCAAGTAATATCTAAATTATTTGTTCAACATTTCTAGATATCATAACTTTTACTAATCAATAATCTTATTATGTCATAACCATTTTCTTGACTTCTGTATTGGACAGTCCTTTGTAAGGTTCTTCACCATCGGTAAACACCTCGCAAACGGTTATGCTAAACGAGTAAACATCTGTTTTCAAGCTGTAAACAAATGTAGCAATCGTTTCTGGCGCTGTCCATTTGATCGGTACTTTCTTGCATGTCCTCATCTTATAAATTGTCCCCTCGCGTGACATTCCAAAATCACTTATTTTAGCCTGCAAAAATTGCTTCTCTGCGATTTCTATTTTCGTTTTTCCAATCCTGATATTCAATGGATTGAATAATTGATAATTAAGTTCTGAAAGTAAAGAAAGAAAAGAAAAATGAAAAAAATGCCTTAAAAAAATTGATAGAAAATAAGAAAAAAAAGAAAAATGGATAAATAATAGAATGAAATTTTTAATGATTTAAAGTAAAAATTAAAAAAATTAAAAAAAAAAATAACAAATATCAAACCACTTTATCCTTGGTATACAAAATATTTCGAGCTGCTACATCACGATGAATGCATTTTTTTGAATGCAAATATTGCAAACCGTATGCAGCACCAAGACACATTTTTTCAACTTTTTCATCATTTGTGACATTTCCTTTTCGTTGTTTCAATTCATCCGAAAGGCATCCTCCTTCAATCTATAATTTTTAATTAATTAATTAGCATAGTATACATTTATTTATCGTTAAATCTACAATGCAATTATTTCCTTAATTTTATTTCCAAGTTCTTTTTTTTTTTTTAATATTTTATCCTTTTTGTTTTCTGAGTTTTAAATTTCTATTTTAATTTTTGAATTTTTTGCAAAAAAATTTTCAAAGAATATTTGCTTATCAAATTAATTCTAATTCTTTGCATTATTATATTCATTGTTTACCAATTCGATCACAATCATCAACGGTTCTCGATCCACCGCAACGCCATAGATGCGAACAATATTGTCGTGATCATAACGACGCATCAAACGTGCTTCATGCATCATTTCCTTAATTTTCTCTTTTCGAAATGCCATTTGCGATTCTGTCACCGTAAGTTTAGCCTAAATTTGTGCAAAAAAATAGAAGCAAAAGTTGCTAAAAATGAAGTTTTAAAATAAAATTTAAGCTTTATTTTTATATGAAATTCAGAAATGAATACTAAAAAAAAAGAAGTAAAAAATTTCAGTCAAGTTACGAACAATTTTCACAGCACATTTAGTTTTTTTCTTGTTAATTGTCACTTCACCGGATCGTACTTCACCAAATGCACCTGAGCCAAGCATTTTATCAAGCGTAATATCATCGTGATTAAGTTCCCACGGTTGACGCTTAATTGCTTTGATCAATACACTACTTTCCAGCTGCATATTAATTATTTAAAAGATTTATGTTTTTCAAATTTTCGAAAAAGTTTAATTTAGTTAATTGAAGAAAAAAAAAACATGAAATGTATTAAAAATTTTTTCGAAATATAAATTTGAAGTCATTACTTTGTTTCATAATTATTTTTTTATCATAAATTTTTTTCTCTTTAAATTTTTAGCTACAAATTTTTTGCAAAAATTTCAGCACTTTTATAAAATGTTATTTGATAGGGAATTTAAAAAATTCGAAAATTTTTAATACCATCTATTAATTAGGCAATATTAATGAATTTTTGAATTATTTGAAAATAATTTTAACATTTTTTAAATAAAGAAACAGCTATTTAATTAAAGCAAGTTGCTTTCGATTGTTTGCAAAAATGTTAATTAATTAAAATTTGGGTAATTAATTCATGTAATTACTTCAATCGTATTTAAGTTATACTATTGAAAATGCAAGGAAAATTGAAATCGTTAATTCAATTTTTCTATAACATTAATTTTCACTTATCACTTATTGATAAAATCCTTGAAATTCTTGAGCTAATTTTAAATGATCGTTGAAATTTTTTATAATTTTATATTTTTTCGAAAAAAAAAGCCATACATCAGGATTAATTGGATCGCCTTTCTTCATATAATGTTCGATTAAATCAAAAAATGACATGAATTTGATCGCTTCAATTGCAATCCATACAACTTTTCCGTCCGGAAGCTTTTGTTTCCTAACTATTACATGTCGAATCTACAAAGATGAGACGATCCATTAAAATTAAATTTTTTAAAATTTCGTATTTTATTGATAAATCAATAAATCATATATTTGAATAATAATATTCAAAATCTAATTGCAATCATTCTATGATGATTCGATGAAAACCATTCAAATGTTAACAGACTGATTGTGGTGTTTGTTCCTTAGATATGCGTACTGATATGATTATTTCACGTGGATCAGTTGGTCGTGGCTGTGATACACGCACAAGAAAATCTCCGATCTATATTAAAACTGATAACATTTTACCTTTCTATAGAAATAAACCAAAAATTGAATTTGAATACATGAATTGGAATTAATTAATGAAATGAATAATTAAAATGTCCCCAATTATTTTCCCAAAAAGTATAATTGTGAACATAACCTCAGTCAAAATTTCGTTGCAATCTTCACGTGGTAATAAACCATGAAAATATTCGGCATCCTCTAAACCTTTCGGTATATCTTCTATCCCATCCGGTTTCATTTTCTTGTCTAAAATTCGCTTTCTACAAATTTTGAAGAATTCATTTTAAAAAACTATAATATTCTATTCAAAGAAGAAACTAGAATATCCTAATCAAATAAGGAGATGAGGTTTTATCACTAACGAAGTGATAACAGTGATTTTACAGAATCTGTAGTGATAAAATGAAGTACTTCTAGCATGATTATTGTTAGAATTGATTTACTGTAAATAGTTTTTTTATATATTTCAGAAAGTTTCATGAAATGATGACGCATAGATTTTCAACCTGAACGAATTTTTTTCAAAGATCTTGTTGCCATAAGTTTTTAAATTAATGCAAGCAACCAAACGACTACTCTGAGCAAACTATGAATAACAAAAATTCCATTACTGCACGATTCTTATAGACCCAATTGAAGTTTTTTAAATTTTAAAAATTCAAAATAAAGAAATTATTCAAAATTTGCATTGAAATGAATTATTTTGCAGTTTGATAGTTTTTGCAAAGAAATTTTCAATGAAACAAACGAGCTATAGCTATCTAAATTAAAAAAAAGAGAAAAAAAATGCACTCATTTTCTGATCTCAATTTAGATTAGTAAAAAATCTTTAAGATTTTGATTAGAAAGTGTAAAAAGTTGCAAAATTTTTTCCAGTTTGCATCAGTCGCAAATAATAAGAAATTGATTCTTTCATTTTCGATTTTGTTTTTTTTCTATTTTCGAAACAAAAAATGCACTGAAAATTTAGTTAATCACTTTATCAACAAATTAAACCAATTTCGAGTTTTGAAAACTAGTTTTAAACCAATTTTTAAACTTGAAGAAATTATAATTTAAACTAATTCTCGATATTAAAATACTGTTTATGATGTGCTTATAATAACTATACATTACAGCGAATCGATATTGTCGAATTTTTGATAAATATTATTTTAAAATAGTTTTTTCAGTTAATTTTAAGATTTTTTAATATTATCTTCTATTGTGACTTTCAAATATTAACATTTTCCGGAAGGAAATTTTGGCTGGAAAAGTTATTTTAGAAAAACTATGGTAGGCTTCGGAGCAACAGGTTTTAGATTGGTATGACAACAACCATTAATTGTAAAAATTGAATTTTTGTATGATTTCGATCTTTTTCTTTCTTGCTCATTAAATTTTGATATGTTTGAATTTTAAAATCATAGAAGAAGTTTGTAGGGAATTCGTACTTTTGAAATTATGACAGATTTAAATTTTTAAAAATGTGAGAGAAATTTTTAGTGAAGTCGTTTCTTTTAAATATTACTGAATCTTTTTGCTTGTGAATTTGGAAATTTTTCACACATAAATTTCAAAGTTTGAATTTGTAAAAATTAGCCTTTTTTGTTGTGTTAGGCGAAAATAGTAAAAAAAAAAGTTGACAAGCAATAATTTATACTTTCGAATAAGACAAATTAATATTATTCAATAAAATATGCAAATTTTCATGCTGAACATTTCGTTTGTGAATGAATTCTGTCAAAATTCCATTAATCAACCATTCTCTTTCTAATCGGCCGAGATAAATAGATGATCTACTTTCTATGTACTCGAAAATTTAAGCTTCCGTTTTCAATCTAGTTTGCCATTTCGCTTCTATTCTTCTCAACTTTACAAAATGATGTTTCCTGTTCTTGGCAATTCCTTTCATCATTTTTGTTCCTATTTCTGCTGATTTCAACATTATTTCGCCATTCATCAATTAAATGTCGAATTTCCGGAATTCTGTAAATGATTTAAAATTTTCAAACAATCAGTAATAATGATGTTAAAGAAATGAACGTATACAATTCATTTCCAATAGATTATTGAATTTAAATAATCTAATTGAACAATAAATTGAATGAATTTCAAAATTTAACATGAAAAATTTGAATTCTTTAAATTCTTTAATTTTTTAAACATAATTTTTTCCAAAATTTACTCACCTTAGTTTTATTATGATTTATAAAAAAAAAAAAAATTGGAAGTGCAAAAGAATTTTCCTCTTCTCTGCAGTATTAAATAACTTCTCAAAATATAACAAAAGCTCATCACACTTCATTTTTTTTTTTTTTTTTTAATTTTGAGAAAAAATAAATGAAAACGAAAAAGTGATCAAAGCATACCTTGTGGCATAGATGATCGGATTAGTGATCGATTTAATCATGATAAGGATCAGTGTCGTTAAAGCAAAGATATTCAGCCAAATACTTTCAACCTGATAAAGTGGCATATCTTGGGCCGTAAGTATGTAAAGTAACGATGCAGGTAACCAGCCTATGACGAATGTCCCAAAAATAAGGCCTGATGCTACTACAATGCGATGTTTACGTATTGTTGTCGTAGATTTTGTAAAAGACTGGAAAAGAAAAAAGAAGAATTTCAATTTTTCTTGAAAATTTTCGATAATAATACATTTAAGACTAATTTATATCTGAAATTTCTAAAAATTGAAAAAAAAAAGATTTAATTTCAACTAAAAGCTAATTAATTCGTTTATGAAATGAAAAATGTCTGTTTTATCATGTGAATGATAAAATTTGCCTAAATTTTATCATTTACTTAAAAAAAATTAAACTTTTGCTCTGTTTTATTTTCAAAATATAATTTTAAAACAAAAATAACGATGAAAACAATTCTCACATTTATTTTCACCATCTAATTTGTTCTAAATTAAATTTTTTTTTTTTTATTCAATTTATTTTCATATATCTTCAAATATTTATGGAAATAATTTTATTTTCTATATTTAAATTCAAATAGGATTATATTTTCATGGACAAATTATGTCAATCAATAAGTTCGCTTGCGTTATAATATATGAAAATTGATAAACAAAAAGTTTAATCTGACTGGAAAATTTTTGACTGATGAAATTAAGCTTCCGCAAACTTCATTTAGCTTTTTGAGCAACTTCCAATACATCAATCCAGTGCTCAACATGAGTGCGACAATCAAAATTGAAATTATCATCCGGAAATACAATTTATCATAGAAGTCGACGACCGAACAATTTTTAATTCGATATCCTTGATTAGGCCAAGCGGAAAAGTACAATAAAAGGATTAATGGCGGTAAAAGCCAAATCAGAACGACTATCAATCGTGTCCTGTATCGATTTAACAATTTGTTATGATCAAACGGATGTGTGATAGATAGCAAATGATAAACTGCCAACGTAGACAGGTGAAAAAGACCAGTTAACAGTCCACCTGTTCGAAATACCTGAAGAAGTAAGTAAACTTGCATGATTGCTGACGGAAAGACTACAACAATCCCGAAATTTAGCTTACTTTGCAAAAAATTATTCATATTTTAATCAGAATTTTTCTATGATTTTTATCTTCTCCATGTTTGCTTTTTTTTTTTTTTTTTTTTTTGAAAAGAAATGAGAACTTTAAAATTTTCCATTTTTGATTGAAAATTCATCCTCGAAATTATTTTTTTTTTTCCTTTTTTCCATTCTATCATTCATATTTCTTTTTCACACGAATGATTAGAAAAGTACGAAATAGGCTTTTAATTAAACTTTGAAAATATCTTAGCATGGGAAAAAGAAAAAATCAGTTTATAATTTATTTTATCGCATCATTTTTGAATTCATTTTTTTATAATTTTATATTTTTAACAAAGTGTTAAGTTCTACGAGCTAACAATTCTGATGATTCATCAATTATGATTAATGTGAAAACTTTCAGTTTTAATTTTTTTCCGAACAACTGATTCCATCAGTAAGTTCAGTTAGGTTTTTTTTTTTTTTTTTTTTTTTTAAATGAGTGAACTGGATCGAGAAGATCAATGTTCAATCTATTTTCTATATTTAGTAACTAAATATGAAATTAATTTCGATATATTTTACTGCTCTAAATAAATAAACTTGCTTCTCATGAAGCATTTAATATTTAGTCTTATCATTTTTATTTCAATTCCTATTATAATTTGGAAAAATTCTGCTAAAATAATACAATTTCATGCGTTTATTCTTGAAGGAAAAAGTATTCATTACTTATTTAACCTATACAAATAAGATAAATTTAATTTTCAAATATCAACTAATTTAATAATCTTATAATATGCTCAGATAATAATTCATATATGTGTTATAATCAAGTTTGAAGAAAGCAAAAAGTGCGTAAAATAATGTTCTCACACTTAGGATATGCAGTAACTATGAAAGAAAATAGAATATATTTTTTTCAATTTATCGATCTATTTTATTCGTAATAAAATAATTAGCACAAAATTTTGAATTAATTATTTAATTTTGAGCAAATTTAGTTTTTTTTTTCAAATCTTTTGCGAAATTTTATTTTATTGAATATTAAATAAATATATATATTTATTAATAATAACAAATTTTATTACCTCTAAAGTAAGTGAGAAACATACAGAAGTATAATTTATACCCAATACAACAGGCATATAAGAATTGCGGAATAATGATGCAACAACGACGATCGATGTCCAGATATCTGATACGGCCAAGGAAAAGGTCAATTCTAGGGCACCACTTCGATTTTTGATCTGTAGTCGAGTTAACAGGACCAGTAAATTACAAAAAGCAGCCAAAATACATAAAGCAAAAATTATTGGGATGCATACCGTATACAATGCTATTTGTTGGACTACCCAACTCATTACTGAAAAAAAAGTTTTTTTTTTTTTTTTTCAATTGAAAAAATTTTTTTGAAAATATTCTTGCACTGCGTATAGCATAAATATTAATTTATAATTTCATTAAATACTTACACTTAAATTTCAACAATAAATAAATATTTAGAAAAAACAAAATAATTTCTATCCCTTAACGGTATATTCAAGGAATTAAAGTGTTCAAATTTTAAAAATATTTATGATTTGAAATAAACAAACAAAAAAAAAAAAAAAGAAAAGGAAGAAAAAATCAATAAATCATACTATCTCTAGTATTGTATATTATTATTCAGTAACAATTATATATTTTTTTTCTTAAAAATATGAATAGAATTTTCAAATATTTCTTCCACAGCTGCATAGTATAAAAGTAATAATGTTACAATTAATTGAAAAAAATTTTGCCTTTATTTTAATTCTAATACAAGTACTAAATTTAAACTAAATTGATACAAAAAAAAAACTTTTTTTATTCCAAAAATATTCTCTAAAAAGTAATTTTAAAAAAAAAAGTAATAATTTCGCCTTCGAAAGTTTTGTAACAGAAATAAGTTTTTTGAAATTTGATATGCTCTTTGCTATACAGATGTGGCATATTGCCAGTCTCACTGAAAGTTTTTTTTTTTTTTTAATTTTCTAGTAATACAGAATTTTTTTTAAATTATTTATTAGATTAGCCGGAAATTGAATCGGAAAGTCGGAAACTCTTCCATGCAAAATACTTATATATCGCACTGACTCGAAAACTTGTCCGAAAAAACACAATTTTGAGTAAAAAAAAAAGTTCCAAATAGAAAATTCTTTCATATTTCATCTTTTATATACGCAAACATACATAGAAATACACATCTAAGCAATTTAAAACGAAGGAAACAAAATAAATTGACAGAAATAGCTTTAATTTTACGCTATATCCTTTTTTTTCCATTTTTTTTTTTCAAATATTGAAATTTCCCATCTTTCTTCTTCTCTAAAAATACGAAAATTTTAATTTACCGTAAAAAACTTTTATTTAAATTTGATGAAATTCCTTATTTCAGTAACAGTATATTTATTTCACTTATTATATTAAATAAAATAATAGAAAAGGAAAAAAGAAAATAGGAAATCGAAGATTAAAATCTAATAAATTTTTGATTAAACAAGAAGAAACGATTTCAAGAAGAGAGAAAGAATACTTTGAGAATTATAAATTTAATATGAAGCATCATTTATTCATTTCTATGCAGCGAAAAAAAACGAAAAACAAAAATTTGAAAAGAAAAAAAAGGGAAAAAAAAATGTGAAAAATAATTTAGCTCATATTTGTTATGGTAGAATTGAATGTGTTATCTCATTAAGTTCTTGCAAATGTGCTAAATTATGACATAATCCAAATATTCCATCCTTTTTCTCCTTATTTTTCTCTCTTTTATTGCTATTCTTATTTACTCTAAAAAAAGGGTAATAAATAAGTTCCGATTTATAATAAAGTCTATTTGAATAGAATAAATTAATCGCAGCAAAGAAATTTGTCGCATTTTTTTTTTATAAATAAAGATTTCTGCGATCTTTTAAGTTGTAGCACGCAAAACTGATATACCTTGAAAAAGTTAGCTAAAAAAAAAAAAAAAAAAAAAAGACAAGAAAATTATTTTCCTTTCAAATTAAGTAGTAAGAATGGTTATAACATAATGATCAATTAATTAATTCAATAAATAAATATTCCATATTTAGAAATAATAATATCATTGTAAAAATATTCTGTTCTCTAATTAGATTTTCCTCAGTAAGATACCAATTTTACTATTACTGAAGCTATCATTTTGTTTAGCATAATGTTTACAACCTAACAAACAAAATGATAACCTAAGTAATAGTAAAATTGCCATCTTATTCACTTTAAATTAACAAAATAATGCTAATTAAAATCAGAGATTTAAAATTTTTAATCATTTTTTCAACAGCTATTGAATATCTTTTAACTCTCTTGCTTTTTTAAATTATTACAATTTTATTATCATCTAGCATAGAAATTTTTTTTTTTTTTTATATCTAGTTATTACTATCACTTTTAATTTCATTATTACAATAAACATACCATTTTTACTTTTTTTTTTTTTTGGAAAGAAGTTCTTATAAGTTGTAAAGATGAATAACAATGATTGAAGTTAAAAAGAAATTTTATGAAGAAAAAAAAAAGAGAGAGAAAGGAAAGAGATGTACTACAAACTTTGCTATCAGTTAGCTACTGATCTTGAAAGAAAAAATTCTCGTCAAAAGAAAAATTTTTTATGTTAATGAAAAAGAAAAAAAAAAAAAAGAAAGAAATCTCATTTGGTTAAAGGTGTATTTAAACAATATGTTAATTGTATCATGAAACTTATTTGATTAGCAACAAATAATTTTACCCATTAGTGAGTAATAATTAATTAAAAAAACAAATGTAATGGAAAATTCATTGATTTCGAAATGCTTGAAAATGATATGTCGAGCAGAATATTGTATATGATAGTTGGTTCCTTTGCTTAAAAGCAGAAGGAGGAAAAATCTAATACTTAGCTAAAATAATTTGAAAATTTTTCGGATATCTTAAAAATAGTTTTACAAAAATTGCAAAAAAACAAAAAAAATTAGAATAATTTGGTTTAAACAAAAAAACAATGATAAGGATTTCGAATTTCATCGATAAAGAAATTAATGATTCAATTTCTTCGCTTAATGTGACCTTAACTCAACGAGATTGGAAATGATACTAGAAATGTTTGTTATTAAATTATGTAAAAGCAAAAACTTGAAGATGTGGATTAAATTTTGCATATGCAAATAAAAAAATCGGAATTGCAAAAAAACAAAATTGATAGATCAAATCAGTTGAAATCTGTTATATGCGGTAATATTCGTAATATAAGCATGCAAGAATGAAGTATTTAATGATCGATTAATGCTTTTATTTTATGAACTTCACTTACTGATGAATTTTCAAAGTGAAGGAAAAAAAAGATTTGAAATTTGAATAAGTATGAATGGATAAAAAATTGGAGCGTTTTATCATACTAACAACAATGAATGATGATAATCATAGAAAGACTTTTAATCAAATTTATAATGAATGAATAAGTTTCCAATTGTTGCCAAATGGAGAAATATTTTCGATTAAATATAAATAGAATATGAAAGAATGCTTTTTTTTTTAACTTTTTTTTCATCGATATTATATCATCAACGAGAAAATAATGGCAAAATCGGTAGAAATGTCCAACAATGTCACGAAACATTTACATTTACGTAAATGTTTCGTGACATTTACGTAAAATGTTTCGTGACATCATTGGATATTTCACGAAACATTTGCGAGAATAAATCCTTAAATAATATGATAAAATTTTTCTTTTATAAATTTTTTCTTATTTATTTTATATGATATATTTTTATATTTATACAAATAAAGGATAGCAATATAATGGATGCGATGGAAATTTCGCAAATAATAGGATCACGTAAAACCACGTAAATGCTGTTCATTCATTTTAATCAATCGTAAATGAATCGGTATAAATAAAAGAAACAGTATAAGATTTTTCTCCTTATATCGATGCGTTTATTGTTGATTAACGATTTCACGTGAAATAAATGAACGCAATAAATCCATTAAATCAGAAATGCCTTATTTTTGAAAGATGAGTTAATGAGGCATTGAAATTTAAGAAATGATATGATATATTCTTTCATGCTATCCCTCAAATCATTCCGAAATGCAAAAGAAATTCAATGGATCATCTCAAATGACAATGCGTTCTGACAGATGTAAGAATTCAAATTTGCAGTGTAAACAAATTTCTCGTATATTTTTTTCATTACTTTAGCATCAAAAATTTTTACATCATGATTAGAATTAAATGATAAAAGAGCAGAAATACATCTATTAATAAATGGTTAAAACGACAAATTGTACTCAAATATTAATTCCTTTATTCTGAAATGTTAAAATTTCATTTTGTAAGTATTTTTTAATTTATTGGTTAATTAAAAAAGTTTGCAATAAACGTATTGGTAAATATAAACCTAGAAAAAAGTAGCGAGAAATTAGTTTAAATTATTGAAGAATTCTTCACAATATAATTTTTTATTTTTTTTCCCCTTCCTTCAAAAAAAAAAAAAAAAAAAAAAAGAAAAAAAGAAAAAAGGAAAAATTAGTAAATAATAATGAAATAATAGAGTTTCAATTCTAATTCTGAATAAAAGTTCAGATATATAAATATATATATATTTTTTGTGAATTACTTCGATTGATCATTTTAAGTCAAATGAAATCATCTCTGATGATTTATTAAAAGATTTTGATAATTTAATGAAATGGAAATGAAATAAAACTTTAATATCAGTTGTATTGAATGAATATTGGTTTCGAATTCAAATTCAAATCCCGAAAAACTTCTACTTTTGATTAGCCGACATCGAGAAGCAAATTATAGAAAATTTACTGAGTATAATAGGAAAAGTTAAATGATGAAGATTAGCAATTAGCAAAATTAATTATCATTAAATCGTTTCAACTCTAATTGGCCTCTTTTTTAATTAATTATATGTGATTAGAATCGCCGTGATAAAATGATAAACTGATATTATTGAACTGAAATGACTATTTTTGATCATTCCTCTAAACAAGGTATTACTCTAAATGAATATCAAATTTCTAAGCTTCAATATTTTTCAGCAACAAATAATGCAAGCACTAAGGAAATAATTAGTATAAATTGAAGTTGAAATCTATCAAGTACTATCCGTCAAGAACTACTTCCTCCTCAAGTATTAAATAAATTTTTTTTCCCAGTTGTGAAAAAATATCTTCAAAATATGCCAAGTATTTTGAAAAATAGTCAACACTATTCTTTTTTTTTTTAGCATTTGTTGAAATTGTAAATGACCATCTGTAATATACTAAGATGAATTATAACCTGAAAATAATCATTTCGGCAAAAAAAAAAATTAAGTTTTAAATTAAAAAAGAAAAAAAATTCAAAATTGAAAATTTTTTCTTGCCAAAATTATGATTAGTTTCAAGTTATAATTCATTTTAATCATCTTGTAATGCATATTATTGATCAAATATTATGATTAAAGTATAACAATTTATGACATCAAATATTTCCAACCGAATAAATCCTTTATAATTTAGTTAAGTGGAAATTCGATCATTAAACAATTGAGATTTTTTTTTTCAAAATCCTCGAGCTCATTCAACCAAGCCAAATCAAAAACAAAAATTTTCAAATTATCAAACCTTAAACTTATTCCAAATATTTAAATAAGTAATACCTGTATCAGTGATGAATTGTACGACACTAATTTATGCACAAAAATAGTGATTCTATTTTTCAAAAACAGAAAAAAATAAATAAAAAAAAAAAGAAAAAAGAATAATCAACAAAACAAGTTAGGAAATAACTTCCATTAAAACTTTGCCACTTATTTTTTCAATTTATTCAGAAAGGATTATTATCCATTCCATTAGCTTCATTCTTATAATAATGCCATGAGCAATCAAGCATATTCAATTTATTTTTATACACAAATTCAAATTCATATTTTTTGTTCAATTACTAGATATAATAGGAATTTTACGGATTAGATCAAAATTTATTGAAAATATTCAAAAATATTTGCTGAAGTTATGGTACAAATTTTTTTGCAAATTTTAAATAAACGAAAATATTTTATAATTCTAATTCTCAACTAAACTTATTGAGCAGCGCAATTTTTCATCAAGCGTTATTGCAAATTTTGGCGCATATTTTCGCGCCTTGTAAAAAAAGTACTTTTGCGCATCAATTTAGCATAAAAAATATTTGCTAAAATGATAATTTGCCTCAGATTATTTTCGTGATGTTTGGATGTATGAGTAAAAGAATGTTGTGAAATAAATCTTGCAAAATAAACAAAATTAAAAAAAAAACTAATAAATTCAGCTTGAGTACTCTTAAAGTTTGCATTAAATTGGTCCTTTCCAAACTGCTCGAAAAATTTCGGACGAAATTGAAACTTTCTGAAATTCTACCAATCATTCCGTTAATCTAGCAAAAATTATCATTGTATGAAAATAATGGAAATATTTGAATCAAATTAAGTAATGCAATTTTTTTATTAATTCAATTTATGCAAGTAACTTTTGTATTTTATTCCAAAGCAACTATTATTGATTGTTTAACACAGATTATATTTGAATTAAAAGAAAACTAAAAATTGTGAAGTAATTTTTCTGTTTATAAAACTAACCTAAATAAATTTTTCATCAAGAAAGAAAAACTTTTACAAACTAAGAAAAAAAAACCAGAAACTATTATCAAATTAGATGAGAAAAATTCTGTTTGTCAAGTTGCAGTTGTCGTAAGCGATCCTCAATTATACGGAATTTTTAATGACTTTTACTGATGTTTCGTTTTCAGTATCGCAAAAAAAAAAGAAAAACAAAACAAAACAATAAACAAACCTATTTTACTTTACTTATTCGGAAGAAAAAGTACGACATGCTTATTTCATTCATTTCAATCAATATCTTAGTTTGAAATTAATTTGGAGCAAAAAATTTGCTGTAATAAATAAGTCTTGCAGAAAAGATCGTGAAATTTTTAATAGGAAAAATAAAAATTTTAAATTTTTTGCTAGAAGTTAAAATTGTAAAATGATTTAATAATTATTAAATTGAAATAAAAAATAAAAAAAGTTTATTAATAAGTTTATTAAGTACTGAATAAATAATCAAATAACTTTTTTTTCTTATCATTTCGCCGAAAGATTTCCTTGAATATTTCCTCACATTATGAGAATGCTAACAGCTAGAAATGCTACGAAAATGATGATTATTTAAATAAACTTGTTAACAAAAGTTTTTTAGTTTTTATTTTAATCCAAGAAAGTTAAATCTAACGATTCGTTACAATTTTAAATTTCAACTAATTCAGACTGGAATTAGTTTCTATGTTTTTCATTTCGCAATTTTTCATGCAAATATTTGATGAGAAGAATCGTTTACTTTAAATTAATTTTAATTTTTGACATTGATTGAAATCAATGAAGCATTTATTTCATTTAATTTTTTCTTTTTCATTAATGAAACTTTTTAGCCATTACTTCATTTTTTTCTCACTCCTTATTCAAATTTATTTAAAACATTCAAATAGTTGCAGCCGAGACTTTAAAAACTAGTTTTTCATAGATATTGATAATTTTGAGAAGATAAAAAGACAGTACAAGAAAGTTTTGTTCAAATTTTGGAAGTTTGATTAATGAAAATTAGATAATCGGGATGATAATTGAAAAGCTTATGAACTTATCATTCTGCAATTCTTATCATTGCTTCTTCTTAAAGTCTTTATCATCACTGTATCACTACAAAAATCTTCATCGTTTTTGTATTTTTGCAACAATTTTCCTATTAATGTATTCCTAAAATCTCTATTAATATTGTATCCAGCTGAAAACTTCATATTCTTAAAATCTTTACAAATATTTACCACAGTATTATATTTTAGGATATGCATGACATTGAAATAAATTCTCTCTTTCCAATGTTAAATTATTAATCATTGTTATCAAGTTTGGCAGTGATATAGCAATTTTTTTCATTTTCATAAAATTTTTATAGTTTTATGATAAAATTAATGTGATTATAACATATTTTTTTATTTTGTTACACGATCATTTTTTGTCATTTATTATCTACTTATCAAAATTGATCAGATAATATGCATAAGTTTTAATTTTTATGATATTCCTTAAAATTGCTTACAATTTGATCGAAATTGTCTAAAAAAAGAATCCTACATAGTATTTTTGGATTTCAATTTCAATAACATTATTGCTTTGCTATAAATAGCATGGATATGCCAATTATTTTGGTGGTAATTCCGGTGAAATTGACTTCATTTTGAGCATTAATGAATTAGATTGGTGTTTACGAAGAGATAAAAATGACCACACATCAAACACATTTGAACATTCATTTCATTAATAATTAGCATATCCATGCTATTTATAGCAAAAAATTTTACAATTTTTATTATTTTAACCAAATCAAAGAATCAATCAATCATTCAAATTATCCAGTCATTGTTTGATATTACAAATTCATTAACTCATTCAAGGTAAAAATGATCGCGTGGATAGCACTAAATTGAAAGCTTGATCAAAATTTGAAATAAACAAATGTTCTTAATGCTATACAGTATTGTAATCATTCCTAACACGATGAAGTACTAATAACTACACATTAAGAAAGCAGATAATATATTGAAATGCCTACATCTCAGAAAAAGTTTCTCCTAATCATGCATTAATGATTAGCGTAAAATAAATATTAAAGGCATTTTTAATTAAATAATAATATTAAGTATTTTATTTTAATGTTAAAATTATCCATTTTTGATCTAGAAAATTTCGTTTTATTTAATTATTAGCCAGATACAGCTAGTCTATATAAATAAAAAAAGTAAACGTTCATTTTTTCAAAATCTTAAATCTCCGAAAGTTCTTAAATATGCGCTTATTCGAATGCAACGTTGCATGAAAATTTCAAATCAATCGGTGAAGACTTGAAACCTTGTGTGGAAATGAACAACGAACATTTACATTTTTATTTATATAGATTTCAATCATCGAATGACAATTGAAATAGTGAGCAAAGAAATATTTTTTCCTTTTAGAGAATGATAATAAAATATTCATATTTTTTAATTCTTAAATTCTCTTTTGATTAAACGTCTCGCGTAATGTATGATTTCATTTACTGAAAAATTTATTTAATTTTTCTTTTTTTTACTTAATTAAGGCTTAAAATTTACTGCTGTGATGAATTAATTCAGTTCGATTCTTTCCAGGATGTGAAAAAATTAGCAAATGATATTAATGTTTTAGGGCAATCTTAACTCATAAGCATTTCTGTATTTAACTTTTGCAGATATATTAAAATCTCCAATTTCTATAATTTCAAGTTAGAGTAAGAAGAAAAAACATTTTTTTTGCCGTGTTTTATTAAATTCAAATTGGTAAAAATTTTATAAACAAAATAAATCTGATCATTCCTTGGAAATCTATATTGAACTAACTACAAATGAATTATAAAAAATTAGATTATTCAAAGATTGGCATTAAAATGTTAAAGTTAAAAGCATATTGTGACAAACCTTTCGATTTCAACAAAATTTCTGCTTCATGAATGATTAGATGAGGCATTAAAATAATGAGAAAGCATGCAAATTCATAATGATCTGAAATGAATTTTTGAAAATTTTGGTTCAATAAAAAATTTGGAAAATTGCAAAAAAATTTAAATATAAAGAATTAAGGGATAAACAGATTGCGAAAAATTTCCGGCAATAATTAGCTATCCAAAGTAATTTCGAAAGTGCAAAGATTCATTTTTTACTTCTCATAACATCATTTTTCTTCTTGTGGCATTGAATATACCGTTTATTCACGTCATGTATCAAAGTTGCTTTCAATGATGCAATTAAAAAAAATGTTAGCAAATGATTTTCATTCTCGCTGCAAATATAAAAATGTTTAAAAAATATAAAGGTAATTATTAATTTGTTGAAAATTATCGATGAGAAATTTGAAAAAAAAAATGAATTGTTACTCAGTATTTCATTAAGTTTTTTTTAGAAGTATTTTTTATAAAATAGCGATTTAAATAATGTCATATCTTTGTTATGTATTGATTGAAAATCGCAAATGGAAGTTATCATATGAAAATTATAAAAAATCTTTTAATGCTTCGAATTTGCCTCTTAGTATTGACACTTTGTAGATTTATAGTTTGGATATTAATAATAATAATAAAAAGCAAAAACTTTAACTGTCGTTTAATTATTGATGTTTTAACAAATTTCAATTTCCGATTACAATATTTGTATGTAGCGCAGTTTGAATTAAAACGGATACCACCACTATCTGCAGGTTCTGCAAAGATTGAAATAGAATTTGCAGTTAATGTTGACGGAATATTGACTGTTAGTGGAAAAGAAATAAATTCAAGTTTTGGCTTAAGAGAAATCGATATTCAAGAAATGGTTAATCAATCAATAAATAACTTTCATAAAGATATGAAAGCTCGTTCTCTTGCAGAAGCCAAAGTTAATGGAAGTAAATTTATACATCTGATTGAAAGCAACAATGGTCATTCTATTGATCAAAGGTTAAAAAAACCTATCGTAAAATGCAAAAAATGCTTTACAGGGAAATGATTTGAACAAAATTAATAACGCTATCGCTGAATTGAAAAATTCCTCTTTAAAGTTGTGTAAATTAACAAATAGATGAAGTTTTATACGATACTGTCCAATATCCTATTCAACCGCAGAGCAACAGATATTATTCTGAAATTAAATGGCAACTCTCTCAATTTAAACGATAAATCAACAATGCTTATACGTTCAATTATATTTTCCATTGGTACAAAACTGATTTCAGAAGCTATTATCAAATTTCTGTTACATTCCAAAACAAAAAAATTGATTGTCAGACACAGAATAAGTTAGACTTTTCAAGAAAATGTAATTACTATGCTGGAAAAAAGACCTAGATGTATAAGCCAGAAATGAATCAAAATCCTGCAAATACACTTACAATGAAATAATTAAACTTATCGGAAAATATTTTTGTCCCGTTTAAATAATGATCAAAATATTGATTTAATTATTTTAGTGCTATAGTAATAGTTATCACATAATAATCTTAATAATTTAGATAATAAATTATTAATACAGAAATATTTGATACGTATACTGTTATTACTGATAGTTTTTGTAAATTTCATTAAATTTGCAAGTTTGAAATATTGATTTAACTTTTTAAAACTTAATTAAAACTGTATTAGGTGAATCAGTTCAAGTGTGCTACGAAGCACAGTTATCCGGAACGTGATTGAAAAACTGATTTAACTTATTGATGTTTTGTAGAGTTGTTGTCATCTGAATGAATCGTGGCTATTCATATTATAACAAGAATAGTAGAATTAATATGTAATTCAAAAATCACATACTTTTCAATCGAATCCTTTCAAACATGAAATATAATATTTTGATGAGTGATTTTTCCCTTTTCCTTGTTTCAACTTTGCTAACTAAATTTATTGATTGATTTTAGAAAAAATAGTTAAAAAAAAAATCAGCTTCGGTGAAAGAGAGAAATTGAAGAATAAATTTTGATGTGTTGTGTGTATTTTTCTTTCTTTCTTTTTTTTTTTTTCAAACTTTATTAAATTTTAAGTAAGCAATTTTGTATGGGAACAATTGAATATTTGTTTTTGCTCTCTCTAATTTGCAAAATTTGATTTTTCCAAAATTACTTTCTTTAAAATTTTACATTGTTTAATAATATTTAAGTGAGCAAATACCAAATAATTGTTAGTATTGATAAAAGCAACTTTTATTTTATGTTAGCACTAAAAAAAAAAAAAACATAAATGGAGCAAATTTATGATAAATGAAAATAAAAGTAACATTTTAAATTCTTCATTTCCTATTTAAAATAATCCAACAGAGTACATGAAAATGTTTACAGTGTGTTTATTGAAATAAATAAATTTTTAATTAATAAATGCAATACAATTATGAATATAATGTCTGATATGTTACCATTTATTAACTTTATTTAAAATTGCTACGAAAAAAATACATATAGAGAAAATTATAAAACCAAAAAATTTTACATTTTCCCTTAAGATAGCAAATTATCTTTCAAACATTGAAGAATTTTTTTAGAATGAAGGAGGCAGAAAAATTCTGGTTGCCGCAAGTTTAATCTCATTTTTCCATTGCAATAATTGAGACATTGTTCAGGTACATTCCTGAAATGTACATTAAAATACGATAATTGGATAATAATAATTAAAGAATTAAACTAAGATTTCAAATGTATAAAATTAGCGAAAAAAGAGATTGGAACTGAAGAGTATTTTTGATTTGAAATTTGAATTTGTGCAAGATAATGATAATGATAATGATAATGATACTATTTACCGTTCAATACAGCAATCACTCTGATCTTTCATTTGGGAAGCACATGACCAGATTTTTTGCATCTTTCGTCCACAGCTTGATACATGTGATACTAGCTGTAATCAATAGAATAACTTTGAAAAATTAAATGAAAATAAGTTGAGAAAAAAAAAAAAGAAAACATGAACTATTTTTATAAATCATTTCTATAAAAGAATAATCAAGAAATCATTATGTAAATCGAATTAAAATTATTTTAAAATCTTTTTTGTTTTTGCCAAATTTTAATTTCAACAAGCTTTTGATAGTAGTAATTTAATCGAATCTACAAATTGATTAAATGTTAAAAATGAAAGATTGTCATCAACTGATTCTTTTGAAGTGATTCAAAAATATGCCTAGCATATCGTTTTATCATTGACAAGAATTTTGTTAATTATCCGTTGTAATTGAAATTTGTCCAGAAATTCAGTCTCATTCAAAGATTGAAATGAAAATTACCTCAGCAGGTGTCATCCTGGAAATGCTACTTATATTGCACAACTGATATGTGCAGTAAAAATCACCAATTTTCTCGATGCAACACTCTTTGAAATGTTCATCTGCCCTGCTTGGTACCATAAGTTCCTCATCTCCTAGCAAAAATTCATTTTGCATTTGTGCTAGAATTTCGTTCTGTTGAAGTATTTGTCGCCAATCATCTCCTCGTGCTAATGTCACAAAAATGGCTGACACAAAAATGACGAGCAATTTGTTCATTGCTGAAATGATCGGATAAGTTTCGATACAAAAAACGAAGGTTAAAGTTCAAATTGAAAAGACAATATAGATAGTTCAAAATAAAAATAAGTTAATTAGTCAAATAATTGAGTGAAAAATAAAATAATGAAATGAAAAAAATCTGGACAAAAATAATTTCTTTAAATCTTAATTTATTGCTATAATAATTATGAGAAAGAATCATTTGAAAAAAACTGAGGATTAATTGGAAAATCTAAAATTATTCAGTTAGAAGTTGCCAGATTATCTAATCAAAGTTTAGATGTTGACCTAGAAATTGTCCAAGAATCTAATCAAACCTCAGAAGTTGTCCCAGATTATCTGATCAAAGCCTAAAAAACGCCCAGATCATCTAGTGATATAACTAAAAAAATTGCTCAGATTATCTGGTCCCAATTTAGAAGTTTGTCCAAATTATCTAATTATAAATTAATCATTTATAAGTCTGGCTGAATTAATTTGCCTATTTTACAACAGCATTAGCCAAATAATATGAAGAAACAATTAATTCTCGAAAGTAAGTGATCGGAATAAATCATTGAAGAATTGATCAACTTTTGTGTCAAATCTGTTTATTATATATCTTTCTTCATATTTGTTCTACAATTTATAACATTTTTAACATCAAATATGGCCATTTATTCTTTTCAAACCTAAAATAAATTCGTTTCATTGTCAAAGGCAAATCAAAACGAATCGCCGATTTGTTGTGATGTTTGATCTTCTCAGCTATCATTTATTGCAATTTTTTTTTTTTTTTGTTAATCAAATAAAATCATTTTTCATTGTCCCATTTTCAATTCAGCTAATAGAAGGCGAGAAAAAAGCGAGAAACTTTGATTATTTTTAATTCTTTGATTGTTAGCATAATGGAAACTATCTTTTTGGTGCATTACTTTTATGCAATATTTTTGCAAAACCTTCTAAATTCATAAATAAATTTTATTGCAAATAAAATTAAGCGATATCATTGCGCTTCTTATTTTTGTCACGAAATAGTGGCTAAAAAAATTATGATTTTGAAAAATCGATTGATTGAAATTGAAGAGAGAGAAAAAAAACAGAGAAAAAAAACGATTATTCAAATTTTCATCGGAGATTTAATGACTTCAAGAAAAAATGTGTAAAACATACAATAAAAATTACAAATGTTTTTGTTAAAATGATTGTAATATTAATTATATGTTAGTAATTTTTTGTTCAATTACTTCGTTTCGATTCAAATTTAATGAAAAATTTGAGACTTTCAAATTGCTTTATTTTATTTACATATTTAAATATTTATACAATGTTTAAACGATTTGGGCAGCAAATTTTTTTGCTTATCCAATCTAACTTAATGTCATTCACTGGACTACTATAACTTACAGAAACATTCGAATAAATTTGATTTCATGAATATTGTTTATATAAAATGATCCATCTATTGGTAAAGATACCTGATAAAACTTGGCTTGGACTATTTTTGGATATTTAAGTTCTTACTTTTGTTATATTCTTATAAAAATTTCGAATGAAAATTCAAAATAAAACATTCAATTGAAATGTTTTTCTTATTAATTTTGGATTTTTTCGTCGAATGAAAATTTGTTTTAAATATATTTTCAATTGAAAATTTCATTTTGATTGAAAAATTTCTGCTTTTCATTTCGTTTAAAATTTTTTGTTTTATTTTCTTAATTAATTTTGAATTATCAAATAAAAGATCATTTTAAGCATTTTAATGATGTATTAAACAATGGGAAGAGATCTACAAATAGCAGCATAAGAAAAAAGAAAAATGAAAAAGTTTAAACTGAAATAACTAATTCCATTTAGTTTCCTTTTCTCTGTCTTTTTTTTTTTTATATTGAATTTAATTTCAGTTTTCTTTCTTCATAATAATTTCAGTTTTGATGTTTGTTTCTTCTTAAATTAAATTTGATTTGAGAATAATAATATTTGCAAAGTATGAAATCGACGACTTAGCAAATTTTTAAGGCACTAACAATTGTCACAACAATATCGATGATAATTAATAACAGCGCATAATTATATGGCAACTATTGAGACGAAAAGAGAGATTAAAAAATGATAATAATATGAAAAAATATCATATCTTTTCTCTCAAAGTTAACTAATTTCCTTTTTTTTTTTTCATTAATCATTGAGAGATTTAAAGATTCAAATATTTCTTTTCCAATTTTCATCAATTTGTTGCATGAATACAGATTTTATCTAGCATTTTATTTGCAAATGATTTTGTTAAAAATGTTAAAATTTCAACAAGTCACATGTTGATTATAAGAAATAATAAAATATTTCTATATTTTTTAATCCTTTTCTTTTTTATTTCTTGTTAAATATTTCAAAAACAAATATTAAAAGTTTTCTTAAACTAGTAGAAGAAATGATAAATAATTGTACTTGCAAATAAATTGAAATCATTTTCCCATACTCATCTTTTACTTTTACTATTAAATTTATTTTAATTAAAATTTTCGAAATTTTTTCCTCTCTTTGAAACAGAAAAAAAAAGGTTATTATTCTCGGCAATACAAATCAGATATACATGTCGGGGTCATCGTGAATTGAAATTTTTCTAAATAAGTCAACGATACCAACAATATATTTATTCCCGATCCCCGCTCTACATTTGTAGTTCAATTGTTATGTAATTCATTCTTCTTAATTTACTGTTAATATGTTCCTTTTATCATCTACAATCGAATTTTCAAAATTTCCACTCTTTTAATTATAAATTTGATGACAGTTGTATGACAAAAATCTTTTATCTTTGATTTAGTATTTTTATATTTATTTCCAAGTATTTGATTGATTGCTTTTCAAGTTCAGTAATTATTTATACTTGAACTGATTACAGTGAAGATAATGCAAATTTACCATACATGAAATGTTCTTAATTTATTAAACGTTATCCGGGACATCCCAGGTCAACCTTCAAGATTTACGCTCATTCCAAACTTTTCTATCTTGGATTTTCTAATTATTGGAACTAACAAATTCACAAAATTTCCAATTATTGGAACTAGCAAATTTGCAAAATTTATTATTATTATTAATTGCTTACTTTTTTCTGCTACCACAACAAGCTAACATGAGCATTTATCAGAATTGATCTTTTTACTTGGAATTTTTTTTTTTTTTTTTACTTTTTACTTTAAAGAAATAAATATAATTTTCAAAAATCCCATACAGAACTAGCCAAATAATTCATTCAATTTATTAGCAATCATTATTTATGCTAATTTCGCAATTAATCCTGATAATCGTCAATTTTCAACAATCGAAATATTTAACTTTTCAAAAAGTCAGTTGAATCAAACAAATTTCGATTGCTAATTTCTTTCTCGCTCTTAACCTTGAAATGAAAATTACTTTCTTCTTCGTATGAATTCTACTTTTCTGAATAAAAATGAAAAATAGAACGAATTCCATCAGAAAATTTTTTTATTCAGATCATTAATTGGCGAAAAGAACTAAAATTTATCATTCATGTTAATATTTGTTTTGGTTGACAGTGAAAAGTATTTACATTAATTTCTTCACGGAATAGTCCACTCAATTAGAAATGAAAATTTCAAAAAAAAAAAACGAAAAAAAAAGAATGAAATGAAACGAGGAAAAAAACAAGAATAAAAAAAAATACCTCTTCTCTCTCTTTTTTTCTCTCGCCCTTTCTCTCTCTCCGTTCATCATCGTTATTAAATTCTAGGTATAAAAGAGATGGCATACTTTTTTCCATTCATTTTACTAAATTTCGTAACAAATTTTCTCGGCTAATATATCACTTAGGCAAAAGATTATGCTGAAGTAAAAAAAAAAAAAAAAAAAAAATTAATTCATTATTGTCTATTTATTGTCATTTTTCTTAATTTTTGAAAAGAAATTTACGAACAAACAACTTTCTTTTTTTTCACAATTTTTAAATTATTCGAAAAAAAAACATACTGTGGTTGTTAATTGCTAATTGAAATCTTTTCATATAATTTCTATTTACTGTAAAGACAACAAAAAGTTACTTTTAACTTATTAATTAAGTAGAGAAGGATAGCTGGAAATAAGATTTAATCTTTTTTGACAAAAAATTTAATCAAACAAATGTTAACTTAATTTTTTAGCACAAATTAACGATTAATGTTTTTAAAGATTGTAATTAACAAGAACACTTGAATACTTTTTCATTCTGTTCAATTTTAATTATTGTATTGAAACTGAATATCTAAGTTTTTTAATTATTTCTGTAATTTGAAATTCAATTTTCCAATTTCCTCTTTTTATGGATGAAACAAAAGTTTTTATATTATGTTTGATTCTAAGATATTAAAAGCAAATAAAACATAATAATTTTATAAGTTCACGTGGGAAGTTCACGGGATATTTGCAAAATTCTGCAATTTACATGTTGTCCTTTTTGTATCTTAATGACCCATCATGACCCATACGATTCCGATAGTCCTTCTGATTTCAGTGTTCTAATTTTTTGTTAAATAAACATCTGTTCTGTTTTTTTTTCCAGTTTTCACATATAAAAATGGATGTGCATGCATGCCTTGACAATTCTTTAATTCTAATAATCATTCTATGAGCCATTGTCATAATAAAATATTTTCTTGGAAGTGTTGAAGATAACTTATTTTTCGTGAAGATCTTTTCAACGTACGTGATTATTTAAAATTTCTTGAAGCGTCCATTTTCTTCTAATTGAAAATTTGAGCATTTTCAAAGCAATGACATGTCATCGAATGTGTATTATCGGTGGTGGTGGATACTTTGGACAACATATAGCTCAAGAATTACAAGGACAAGGCTTTCATACCGTTATACTAGATATCAGTTTTTGTGATATACCAACTGTGAAACTAAATGAATCTCTCACAACCCGAATAAAGGTCTATATTCTGGGATAAATTGGAGAAATTTCAAACTCGAAAATTATGGACCGATCGAAATGATATTCTTCCAAAAAAGCATTTTTTGAATTTTATTATAAATGACTGATATTCTATATTATTCATGTATTTACACAAATAATACTTTTTCTCACAAAAAACTATTCCATTACAATTATATAAAAACCATTCAAAGTAATATTTTTATTTAATTTAAAAATTTCAAATTATGAAGATTAATTTTTGGATTTCGGGAATCCTTTGAAAATTTTCAAATGATTAATGAAAGAAAAGTATAAAAAAGCAATTAGATTTTTATTTCTATTCCGTAAATTTTGCAGGGTTCACTACTGGATACAGATATATTGGATCAAGCGTTACATGGTTGTGTCGCGTGTTTTCATCTTGCCGCTTATGGCATGAGTGGTGGTGCTTCTGTAAGTAAAAATAATTTTTTTTTTTGAAATGATTTCCAAATAGTCAGCTGAATGCAAAACTAATAAATCATCCCATTTTATCAAGTTTACACAGTCAAATTTTAACATTAAAAAGTCTGTTTTTTAATTTCCAAATGAGTACTGTAATAATTGTATTATTATAAGTGTTATTTCAGCATGTATATAAATTACACACTAATTTAAGTTTTTTTCTTGAAATTTATTTGAATTTAGCGAATTAAAAAGTTCTAGTTCCGAGCATTAATGTATGTTGTTGTCTTAAAATATTTAAGAAATAGTAAAGTTAAAAGAAAGCTTATTTCAATAAAATTTGTATTTATAAGATAACGGAACAAATTTTCATCAAATTTAAGTTGGACAAAGAAATGATATACTTAATTAACGTTGCTGGCACTAAACAAGTATTGGAGCATTGTCGCATCAATGGTGTACAAAGGTTCATATTTGCAAGTTCTGTAGTTGTGATTTTTACCGATCAAGAATTACATAATGCTGATGAATTGACCCCGTATCCACATCCATCTAAGGTTAATAATTTCAGTTAATAACCGATTTAATCTGCGAAAATTTAAAACTTCGTACTTCTAAATAGTGAATTAATGAAGAATTTACGTAAAAAGAATTCACTTAGAATTGAAACTTGATGAAGATACAATTACTTCATATGAAATAGAAATATGCTCCAAGCAAATTCATTACTTAAACTGTTAACTTGGCCATTTTTATTGTTCTAGCCTTTATTGTTATTCTTTCCATAGTTATAAATAATTTACTCCAGAATTTAATTCTGACTTTCATTTAAATTTGTTATGCAGCTACAAAAAGAAAAAAATAATTTTCATTTCATAGATGATCCTTTTTTTTTAAATATTTTTGAATTTCGTGAAAAATTGCTTGTATTACTTTCTTAGCATGATTTTCGAAGCCAAAATTGAGAATAAATCAATGATAAATATTAAAGATATGAAATCAATTTATTTGTTATTATTTATAATAGGAAAACATTAATTATTTCAAAATCAAGTTCAAATATTACAGTATCATTCATATTATGCAGCATCTAAAGCAATAGCTGAAAAATATGTGGTAGATAGCAACTGTGATACGCTAAAGACATGTGCTCTAAGATATCGCGGGATATATGGTCCGGCAGAACCGCGAACCGTAAATAGGACAGTGGTAAGCTGTTCTTTATTAAGCCATTTGGGTAAAACGTTTCAAATCTATAATTTAATTCGTATTTTTTACTAATTTTACCGGCCATGCTTCGCGCGGTCGTCCAGTTAGTCCATATAAATATAAATGCCATTATAAAAAAAAATTAAAATGTACTCACAGGTGTGACAGGTAAAAAGAAAAAAAGTAGGCATCTATATAAAAACACACGCATATTCGAATGCAACGTTGTTTCAGAACTGGCCTGACTTTGCTTATCTGTTAATCGGAGCGTTTTGGCGGGAAAAATGTTTATCCTTAAGGACAAATAAAAAAAATAAAAAGAAGTAGGTATATCTATATAAAAACACGCGTCTATTCGAATGCAACGTTGTATCAAAAGCCACAACGAACTTTGCACTTTTATTTATGTGATCAAATTTCTTATATATTTCGAGATAAAGAAATTAATAATTTGCGTACTCTCGAATTCATTCTTATAATTTTATTTGCTCTAGAAATTGTCTAAAATTTCCAATTTTTAATTACTAAAAAGTTTTTTTAAGGATATATGCAAACGTGGTTTAATTTTTGCAACTTTTCACAAATCTCATAAATGTACCACTCAGTACAGTGGAATTGGAAATAGTGCTCGGGTATGATTATAATTTCATCCTTAATAACCTTTAATAATAGAGTAAGCAAATATTCATTGTTCGCATTATTTATCTTCATTATTATTAAAAATTCCATCATATTCATTAAGTATATTTTTAGATAATTATATATTTCAGGCTATGAGATTGGCAGAAGATGCCTTGAGAAGAGGTACTGCATGTGGTAAAGTATATAATATTGTTGACGGTGGTCCACCTGTCGGAACGTTTAGTTTTTGGTTTCCGCTTATTCGAGGTAAGTTCTTTTTAGCATCAATCATTTCATTGTTTGAGATCCATGCTTGAGACTAGGCTTATATAAGTTTTTTTTTTTGACTTATACAATTGGCAAGAGATATTGCATTTGGTAAATTATATAATTTCTGGAAATTTTTAATCTTAATTTATCATATTTTATTTCAGCACTTAACAAGCCGCTTCCTGTATTCAAAGTACCATATATATTAATAATATTTTTGGCTATATTATTCGAAAATCTATATCGTTATTTTGGCTTAGAACCATTTTTTACTAGGCTTGAAGTGAATCTAATGTCAATTACTAATACTTATTCGATTGAACAAGCTCAACACGATCTCGGCTATGAGCCAATTCAAAATCATGACCTTTCCGAAGTGATAAATTATTATAAAATAGTTGATAATGAGAGTAGGACAAAAAATAAAAGGTTTTTGATGCCAGTAATATCATCGAAAAAAAGTCGCTTAATTGTTCTTAATAGTACCAGTTTCATCTTATTGATGTTAATGGTATTCTTTTTCTGGCTTGTAGTGCATCATTCTTAATGCTTTGTAAAACATATTCAGTTACTTTTTAAAAACAATAATTATGAATAATTGACTGAAATATAACATAAACTAGATAATATTATCGATATGAGTAATGTTAATGAGTATTTTTTGACTTGATTAGCAAATGAGGAGTTAATATTTACTGTGGTAGAGTTAGTTCGGGTATTGTAATAGCAAATATTGGAACATTTAAGCACTTCTAAGATTAATCATTAGTCTAGAATGATTTTGAAAGGATAAATTATCAAAATTAGTTCTCATCATTTTCCTTTTTTTAAAAAGGAATAGCCATGTAAATTAATAATGATAGAAATTGTTATGCAGAAATGAATTTTGCCAACATTTTGGAAAGGATTCTTGGAAAAATGTCTATAATATTTGAAAATCTTTAATTCAATTATTTCATGTAAATAATTTTTTTTCATTATTTTGTTGTCATCTATTTCTTCAATTTGTGTCTCTCTTTTTCCAAAGTATAGTTTTGAATAGAAGATTGAAATCCTACAGTTTCATATCAAACATACTTGTATGCATGCTTTTTATTTTAACTATACACTTTTTTACGATTAATTAGAAATCTTGAATATTTTGATTTTTGATTTCAAATTTTTGAGAAAATAAAACTAGATAATGGATGCATTAAAGCATTGTAAAATTTTTACAAAAAAAAATCGAAGAAAATGGCAAATGTGAAAACAACATTCAAAACACAAAAATTAATTTTTTTTGTGTGTCAGAAAAAGTGAACGGATGAAATATTCAAAAATGTTGTCAAAAATAAGTAAATCGAATTAAACAATTTTCAAGTAAATAAAAAGCAGTTTGCAATTTACACTAAAATTATTTTGTTAAGGGAGATTTTTTTTTTCAGTGATTGATATTTTTGGTTTTGCATATTTATTGTATCTAATTAATACATATTAAATTATGGTATTTATTTCAGCACGTTTAAATTATCCAATGGATAAAGTTATATAAATCGATTTTTTATAACAAATAAATTCAAATATTTATGTTAATTTCAACCATGAGAAAATGATTAAAAATTGATCGAAAAATACGTTATAACTCATGCTATCATTCTTTAACACAATACATGCATTTCACAAATTATCATATGAGCTTAAAAATTTTCTCAGTTGCTTTTGTTGACAAGCGACCACTGAGGGTTTTGAACGATTTTTATTGATTTAAAAAATTGAACTAATTCGAAATTTATGTCATTTTTAAACTGAAATTTTCAAAAAATTTTAAGACTTCGGTTTGGAACAATGAAAATTGTCATCAAATGCAAGGTTTTATAATCATTTGTAATTCTCTTAATTTTTTCGAATAATTTTAGTGGCGAGATCAAAAACGATTAAGTAGTTTTTCAAAATTTATAGTCATATTATTATGTATTGACATAAATTTCCCATTTTCTTCAATTAATAATAATTGTTGTTTACATCGTTATTTTTTTTTTCCCGGATTTTATTATTCAAAAAAAAGAGAAGAGAAATCAAAAAAAGAAAAAAGCAAATCAATCAATATAGATGAGTAATGTACAAACAGGATTTCCAGACTTCTGCCTTATTTCATCATTTATTTCTCATTTGTTACTCAACTATTAGATAAATAACAGAAGAAATTAAAACAAAAAAGAAGGAAAATTATTGAACAAAAAAAGATCAGCCAATATTTGAATATGGGAACTGATTTTCAACAATTGGATGATATAGAATTGATATAATCAGAAGTGTAGTAATACAATTGTTGCAACATAATTTCTGTCTAAATTTTTCATGTAATTTCAAATTTTACTCAATTCTTTTTATTTGAATTTTTCAAAAAGTTTATGCTAGAAGCGAATAATTGCGTATATATGGCTTTAATTGTTTAATTGCAGAAATTATCTAGCAATACAGAGTAATTTTTGGACAGATAATCGGCATTATAAGCTTTTGTACAGGTAATAATTCTTTTGTACATATATTTGATAGTGAGGGATACAGATGGCAAGTGGATTATTCTCAAAGAAGACTCTTTGCTTTCGAATTTATAAGTTTAGTTATAAATTTTTAAAATTGAAAATTTTTGATACTTTTTGAAAATGAATGATGAGAAGAAGCGCTCATTGATTGGCTATTTTTGGAAATCGAACTAAATTGAAATTGCTGATTTGCACTAAATTAGACAAATATAGAAGAGACATTTGACCAATTTGAATGGTGGAGACAATCATCAAGTAAAATAATATTTTCCATTTGTTATCAGTTGAACGAAAGAGATATATCAATGTTCAAAAAATTATTGTTTACTTACTATACGACGTTAAACTTTCAAATCATTTGGCAAACAAACAATAGTTTTTTCGTTTTAAAAAACTTTTTACAATTAATTTTGAAATTTCGAGTTTTGAAAAGAAGGTAAAACAGTTGAAAGACGGAATTAAGTTTTGAAAAATTTTCAAATTTTTTAATTTTTTTTTCCATTTCACATCAATCACTTCAACTCTTTTTCGATTTCTTCAAAACAGCTCTATCATGAATTTCTATCAGTGTAAAAGGGAAAATTTCAAGATGCTATAAAAAAGTCAGACAAAGTTCAATTTTATTTGCTTTAAGTTTGGCTATCTGTTACAAAATTATTTTTCTTTGTTCATTTTTCTCGTCTTAACTTCAAAAGAGAATTTAAATTTTAAATGAAATTGAGCAAAACAAATGAGAAAATAGCGTGAAACAAGATTGAAATATTACAAACTAAAACATAAAAATGGAACATTTAGGAGAATTTTGGACATTATTTTTAACAAAATAAGCGATTTTTATGTATTACAAGGGCATACTTTCAACCAAATCGCCTAATTTAATTTGTTGTTTATCCAAAATATAATTATTATCATTATTTTTATTAATATTAATGCTACTATTACTATTATTCTTAACATAATCGGATTTTGCTATAGCCTGATTTCTGACATTCCGTAATTCCTGCTCCACAAACTGTAAATCGGCAAAAATTTGCGCATCACGTTGTCGCATATTAGCCTGAAATGAATGAATAATGTTTTGAGAAAAACAAAGCAAGAGAAATAAAGAAATAGAAAGGAAGATATCAAGCAAGAAACGAATATCTAAATACTAAAATATTCGAATAATCAAACTGCATTAAAATATTGGGCATTATGTAATCAAATTTTGTGCCAAATCGTATTTTTCCTTTTCTTTTTTTTTTTTTTTTTTCAAAAAATACTCATTATTGTTGAAAAATAGTCCACAATGATAATATTTTTTACTGCTTATAATATTGTAATAAAATATTTTGAATTTAATAGCTTAATATTTAGCTGAAATGTTAGTCTACTAAATTAATTATGCAAAAATACAATTACCATTTCACGTCTGAGATGATTGAAGACTTCATTCCAAGATCGAAAATCACCACAAGAAGTTTTTTGGGAATCATTGGAACTTATTGATCTTGACAAACCCGAATCATTCGTTATATCATCCATTAACATTACTGGTTTCATTTTTGCTGGTGCAGGATTAGAATCATGACTGACCATATTGCATGAATTTATCACATCTGAATTGAATTTCATTTTAAAATTATCACAAATTATGATTTCTAAATTAATATTTCGCCGAAAAAGAGGAGGAAAAGGAAAAGAAATGAAGAATAATTGAGAGAGAACTTGGAAGGACGTGAAGTTATGTAAGAATTTAAATGAGATCAAAGATTAATCTATGCTTTAGAAGAAAAACTTTTCTTTTTGTTTGCATTTTATTGATGGCTAAAACTAACTATTGATGACAGATAAATATGAATCATTTGTTGAAATACAGAATTTACATTTAGAATAGATTTGGCATTTCTATCATTATCAAATTAATATTTTTTTGAATTTAATATTAATCAGATTTGAATTTGATGATTTTCAATTTGTTCGTAAATTTTTTTTCCTCTTTTTTATCTCTTCTTCCTTCTTCTCTCCGTTTTCCTTCGTTATATTATTTTACTTCTTATTCAATTTTTCTTTTTTTTTTTTTTTTGATTTTTAAGAAAAGAAAAATCTAACTCTGATTATCAATATCATGATTATCCTGATAACTTTGTTCATCATCCGGCAATTCCAGGAAATAACTAGCATCAGTAAATGATTGTTGTGAAGATAGTGATGTTGACGGAATTTCATCTTGCTCTGTTACATTTGAAGCTAATATTTTTGAATTTAATCGACCAGGCAATGTTGCTGTATCGTATATCCTGAAAATAGTATCATTCTTAATTATCAAATAATTCCAAAATATAATTTTCATATATATATATATTTAATTAAAATTTATAATGAATTAGAAAATACAAATGAATTATCATTTTTTATCAGATTTTTCATTTGTTTTCTTAATATCATTTTTTTTATCTTTGTTAGCAATGAATGAAAAATAAGAAAATAAATTAAAAATCAATAAATATGATAATTCACTTAAATTTTTAATCCATTAATTTGAAATATTTGAAATTTAAAAAAAAAAAATTAATCTTTTAAAATTTTTAAACGATGATAAACTAACTTTTTGAAAAATTTCTTCGTCGCTTTGAATGTATTTAGCAATCCACCACCACTACTACCAGCGCTAGCATTCCCACTATTGCAATTTGGATGAAAATCACATGGAATTGATGACATTTTGTTGAAAGTTTGCTTGGATGGTGATAAGCAAAGCGAGATATGATTATTGCTGCCAGCACTGCGAGATCTGAAAATGCAAAACTTTAGTGATAAATGCAAGTTTTCAATAAAATATTTCTAACGAACGAAGAGGAATACTACAGAAAATGAATTATTCCTTCTCAAAGTAAAATATAATGCAAAAATATTGTTGAAATAAATAAAATAAGAAGAAGAAGAAAAAGAAAGGGAGAGGGAGAGAGAGAGAGAGAGATTTTAATCAGTGTTTTATTGACAATTCTTCTGTCAAATATTTCAACTTTAAATTTAGCACATTTAATCTAATTTGTTTAAATACGAATATTAGAAACATAAAGCTCTAATACATAATAATGAAATTTAGATTTATAAAGAATGCTTATTTTAATAAAATTTGTTTTTTTTTTTTTATTTCTGAAAATGGAAATAGAAATAAACTAAACTCCGGAAAATTATCATGAATGTCATCATTACAGGACTTTATTGCTCCCTGATCGTTGAACTTCACATAAAATTTATTTATGGACTAATTTTATGGTATTTTTGCTGAATGATGCCCAATTTAGCCGACGCTTTTCTATACTTATTATTAATTATAGCAATTTTAATAAATTCATTTTATTTCAAATTAATTATTCATCTCAAAAATTAATTATGCCTCTCAAATGGGTAATATTGCTATCATTATAAGTTCTGCATATATTATATGTATAATATATATTTTTTTATGTATAAAAATATTTACATCCATGTAGAATGCATATGTATGATCGATTAAATTTAAATTTAAGAACAAAGCGAAATATTTTAAAATTATTAAATTTTAATAAAAACAATAATGAAAAGAAATAAATTAATAAAACAATTAATAAAGATATAAAATCTAAATTTTAATCACACCTTTGATGTAACCTTTGCGCAATTGTTTCAAATCGATCCTTTTTTCGTCGACTGAAAGAACCAAATGATCGATTTATGGCGTGATTTTCATATAAATTGATCTTTTCACGGATATTTGTCACTTCGTTCAATTTCTTCCCGTTTCGACTGATTTTATCTGAAATTCCATTAGTATTTTATCTTATATGAAACAATTTTTTTGTTTCCTTTTTTCATAATTAATAATTTGTTTGAGCAAATATAAAATATGCTTCATAACTTTTCCAAAGTTTATTTCAAAATTACAAAATAATGTTTATTCGCACATTTAAAACTGTTATAGCTAGCAAAAAATATTCTTTTTTTATAAAATTTTGTATAATATTGCTATAATAATTCGAATAATTGCTTTATTTTACTAGATAACGAAATAATCGAATAACTGAAATAATGAAAGAGAATAAAATAAACGAGCTGCCAAAAAAAAAAAAAAAAAAAAAAAGTGGAATAGTGATAATTGGAAAGAGTTGATCTCATCGCTGACCTAATAACCTAATTCTTTTATTAAAATTTCCTGAAAATGATAGCTTTTAATCACTACTATTATAGTTATCATAATCACTAGAATGATAAAGAGAAGAATTGATTAAAACTAGATTTCTCAACAGCATTATCTTATTTATATATTTAGTCGTAATTTTTCGTCCTTATTTGGAATTTTTTTAATATCGATAATTTAACAAATTTTATTTCATAAAACTCATACCAAATTTAAAAAAAAAAAAAACAAAAAACTGAAAAAAAGTTTCAGATTCTTGAACAAAGAAGAATGCAAGCAAGAAATAGGATACTTTTTGAAATTCGGAACTAATTAATACTCACTCATTTAGTGACTAGTACTTTTGCTAATTAACCAAATAAAATTTTAGATCAAAGTAATTCGGATTTTCTAATTTATTGTAAACGTAAACATTAATAGTTCTAAAAGGTTTAACTTTGAATGTTTATTTTATTTCAACTGGAAAGTATGTCTGCTATAATGATAGGTTGTTTATGAATTTAAATTATTAAAAATTGTGAAGTAACTGAAATGCTAAACTATCATCTAAACAGACAAATGATTGATGGAAATAGTAATTAAGTGTAAAATTCTATATATGTTTATAAATTGCATTAGTACATGAAAATTTTCGAAATTTTGATAAATTATTTAAAATTATTGCACAGATTGTTCACTTGTCAGTCAATGGATAACATAATAATTTAAATAGTTTAAGGATTTTCTTCTATGCAAATAATTTATCTAATTCAAGGATTTCAATAACTATTTAAAGACTTTTTTGAATAATCATTGCATAAAATTTAAGTAACATAAAAGTCAAAAATTTATGAGACAATTCTTTTAGCAGCAAAAAAATAAAAAAATAAAAAAAAAGAAAAACTGGTTGATATTTATTTGTTGAGATTTGAAGTAATAAGACATGACGATTAATTTAAAAAATATATTTTAAGCCTATATAAGCTTGGCTCTACCAAGCTTATATAGGCTTAAAATATCTACGACAACAACAATTTCGACAAGATTCACTTTTTTTTTTTTTGTTTTAAATAATAAATGAGTTATTGCTACAGATATAGCTGATTGATTGAATAACTTATTGATTGAATGATCGGAAATAACTAATGAATTAAAGAAGTGATTAACTTACTTAACCAACGAGTGATTAATGGATAAATCAACTGAATTAAAAAAATGATTGATGGATAATTAGCTGAATCAATGAAATGATTAATGGATAAATTATAATTATCAGAAATGAATAATTCATCAAACTTCTCCTATTTTCCAGTATTTCTGAAATGCTTAGTTTACAAATAAAACGAAACCAATAAGAGTAATTTGTTACGTATAGTACTAAGAGTTCGCAAGGTTGAAATTAAAAAAAGAATTGAAAAATTATCCAATGAGTGAATGCTTCATAATCAAAACAATCGATATTACCTCACGTAATTTCCGTGAAAAAGTTAGAAAAAGTTTATGATAATAGCCATGAAATCAATCCCGTCCATCCTTCTACGAGATTTAAACTATTTCGACTCAACCTACCAAAAATACTTTTGGAATTAGATTGAAATTACATCGAATTGACTTTAAAGACTATTAATAGCAGAATAAGTTCAAATAGTCTAAATTTTTCGAAAATATGTCTCTTTTTCTTTTTTTATCTTTCTTGATTATATGTTTTTTTTTTTTCTCCTCATCTTTCTTATTCATGCAATACTCAATTCATGACACTCCTACAATTGACCTAGAGGTCAAATTACTTTCGGCATATTTCTATCGATTATTCGCTTCAAACAATATTTATGAAAACGAATAAATAATTTGTTCATTTTCACTATAGTAATTGACCTATAGGTCAAATTGCTTTCGAAATGTTTCTATCGATTATTCGTTTTAAGCAATATTTGTAAAAATGAATAAGTAAGTTTAATAAATCTAATAATTTCTAAAATTCTATTTTAAAATTACTTAAGTGAAGGATAAAAAATTTGCTCAATTAAATTTTTAAAATTTAATATCAATTTTCTAATTTACAATTTTACACAAAAGTTGAAAATTCCATCGTATGCAGATTTAAATGGATAAATTTCGAAGAATAAGCAAAACTTTTAAGCTCAGAAATTTAAAAAAAAAATTTGCTATTGTTATTAATTAAATCAATAAATTATTGATTCCTTATGTAAATTATTCTAAAAAAAAAAAAAAAAAAAAGAAAAGAAAAAATAAATGTTTAAAGTTTTATTTTTGTTTTTTTGTTTTCTTTCATAAATTTGCAGAAAGGGAATACTATTACACAAACACAAGCTAACAGCCATCATTAATTTATCTTCCTCATTTCTCAAACAACTCGACACTTCAATTTCAATACTTAAAATCTTCACCATTTTCTCACTGCTAACGACATATTCCTTACACTAGTGAGAAGCAAATACATTCCCAAAAAAAAACAAATTTTTAAATTCGTAAAAATTTAGAATTAAATTTATTTTAAAAAATCATAAAATCTAATATTTCAGTCATTAAATGAAAGAGATAATATATAATTGATAAAAAAAAAACTCCGATTTTTTTATGCTTGGCAGAAAAATAACTTTTATTGGAATTCTCAAAAGAAAAATTCCAAATTGATTTATTAATTTAATGAAATTTGAAATGATTATGAACGAAAAGAAAAATGTTTGATTTTTAATAAAATATGATATAATATTGGATTTAAAAATGAAGAAATGATTTCTGACGTGAAATTAATATGAAATTCGGCGAGAACAAAAAGAGATCTTAGAATGAAACAGCACAATGTGACTTATTCATTCTTCTCAAGCAATTCTCGAGATTTCTGATAGAAAAATTTGTAATTTTGATAATGAGAATATCATGCTGAGAAATGAAATAATGAATGGAAACAATAAATACATCATTAAATCAAAGCCGACAGAAACCGGAAATAAAATTCGCATTTTTGTTCATGATCATATCTTTCTTCAAACCGGAAATTGAATTCATTTTTATAATTTCATAATAGTTTCTTAGAATTGAGCAGAAATTTAAATTGCAACTCTTATCTTTCTTCAACAAGAAATTTAATTTCATATTAAAATAATGAAGCATAAAATTAATATCAACAAGAGAAACAAAGCAACTTTAAATTGTTGAAAAATATTTCAAAATTATCAGATAAAATCAAATTTACATTCTATCATATGAAAGAGATTAAATCTTCTAGAAAAAAAAAAAAAAAAAAAAAAAACGAAAAAATTTTTCAGACATTCTTGCTATCATTTTGTTAAAATTTTCGACAAAAATTTTTAAAAATTTAAAAAAATGGAGAATTTTTCGAATGGAAAATTAAGATAGATGTTCTGACATTTCAAACAGTTTACTCAGATGATAAAAAAGGATTTGAAAATCAAAAAAAAAAAAAGGAAAAAAGTGTACGCATACTTTGAAAATAAATCAGTTCAAAAATTGATTGAAAAAAAGAGAACGGAAAAGCTTTGATGGAGGTAAATGTTTCAATTTTTTTTTTTGTCAGCATTTACTATGCACTTTTAGATGAAAAATTTTGAATTTTAATTAGAATTTTATTGATTTTTTTGTTATTCGAATAGAAATATATGTCTTTCTTTTTCTCAGAAAGACATATATTTAAAATCTTTTAAATACATTTATTAAAGAAATTTCGACAAAAAAATTGCAAAACTATTTTTTTTTTGAAATGAATAAATATGAAAAGTATATGTAAAATATATATGTATGTGAAGGTTGTAATATATATATGAACGTATTAAAGATTGTGAAATAGGCTTAATTAGAACTTAATTATAACAAAATCATATTCTTATTGACAAAAAGAAAACATTCACTTGTAAACGTGAAATACGTGAACTTGACAAAGTTGCTACTCAAAGAAATCGATCATAAAACTTGGACAAAAGTTGCTATCAAAGAAAAAATCTATCATAAAAAAAAGTTGAATAAAGTTTTCAAAAGAAGGCGCATTTCTTAAAAATAATATGTTTAACTTATTGACATTTCACGCTTATCTTGCATTTCATATACTTCTATAGTTACATCATCACTTATCAATCATTCCAACATCAATAATCAACCTTAATGACGTCAATCGTCGGTTTGTTTAAGTTATTCCGTCGATTTCAAAGGGAAGGATGTTTTCAAACAAGAAAACATATTTATATCTTGAAAATTTGATCTAATCTGTGTTTTGAAAACAATTTTTATTGATTAACTGAATTGAATCGAAAAATTCCCAATTTTTTGTTTAAAAATTTTACGTTTAAAACGATGTATATAATAATAATAATTTATTATTGATTACTGATATTGGAGTGAAAATAACTACGGTCATGTCGCTCAAATAATAATCATCTTCGGATTTTAGAAATTTCTAATAATAAAGCAGATTTTCTTAAATTATTTTTTTATATAAAATTATAGATCAAATTTATTATTTCTCATCGAATGTTATTAATTAATTGACCCACTCGTTTAATTATTTGTTTGTATAAATGCTTACTTACTTATTTACTCAATTAATCACTTTTCAATGATAAGCAAATATTTACTAATTTTTAGGAGTAAAAAAAAAACAATGACAAATCGCAACTAATGAATTATCCAATTTCTCTACTAATTAAATTTTAAAAAAAAAGAAAAAAAAAACCTAATTCTGATATGTTAATTGATCTGGATCCAGGTGTTCCATCTCTTCGACGCCTATCCATCCGTGTCGTATTTCCACGCTTTATCGATGCTGCGGTATCATTATGATAATTGTTATCATAATTTAATGGAATTCCAAAATTTGCCGATCTTAACATGCAAAATCGATTGCCAGTTGTTGCGATTGAATAATTTTGATTCATATCCAATGATCTAAAATTTTATTAATTGTTAATTAAAATTATTGATTAATTCCAAATACGAAAACTCATAGATAAGATTATCTGTTACATACATAATTTCGCATGTGCTTTATATTCATACCATTGTTAAAGATATAAATTTATGTATACTTTAAAGTTTATTGTATAATATAATAAAACATGTAATATCAGCAATTAAAAATTTTTCTATGATCTTCAAATCTCAAATTTACGAAATTCGCACTACAAAAAAGTTATTAAAATTAATAAAATGAATCAAATTTTGAATTATAACAAATTCAGCAATTGTTTTTTTCTTCCATTAAACACTCTTTGATGACAGAAAAAAATTGAAATCTTTATATAAACAATTAAAATGGAAGGATTTAGTGAACAGGCAAGTATCCCATTGTTTTTGACAAAAATATAATCATTTCCCAAAAATAAATTAAACAAAAATGAAAAAATTAGCTTTGAAAATAGAAATGAATAACATCTAAAACATAAATTTCAATGATTAGAAATTCAAAAAACCTGATCAAAGATCATTTGATATATCAAATTATCGGGTTTTCTTTAATCATAGAAAAAAAAAAAAAAAAAAAGTGGAAATAGCAATGATTTACACTTTACTTCAAATCAAATTCACCAATAATTTGCAAATAAATCATCGGTAAATTAAAAAAAAAAAAGGAAAAAATTGATTTAGATTTGCTAAAACTTAAAAAGAAAAAATAAGTTTGATCAATTAATAAATTAAAATTTCTGTTTTTTTTTTTCTTGCTAAAAATATCTAATTTTTATTGTTTAAATTTTTTCAAATTTTAAAAATTACATCTAAGCTAATACAAATTTCTTAAAGATATTTGAAATGCTTTTACATTCTTTGCTATCCCATTATCTTCAGACAATACATGTATATATACTGACTGAAAAATTTTTTAGAAATCATTCGTTAAAGTTTATCAAAAAAAAATCAATATTACTAGTTCAAGTTAAAAAAAAAAAAAAACAGAAAAAAGGAAAGAAGGAAATAGAAAAAAATGAGCGAAACATTTTTTCAATGAAATATGAATCATTATAACAATGAAAGCAATTTCAGTAACAATAATAATGATAATAATGATAATAATGATAAGAATACCATTTCCAATATTTTAGATAGTTTTTTTCAATTCAATTCAATTCAATTAATTCAGCAATGAAAGAAGATATCATTCATTGCATTTTATGGAAATAATAAAAGATGCATAATGTAATTTGTTAGCTGTACGAAATGATTGCAAAATAATTTTGAAGAAATTTATGAAATGCAAAAAAAACGGAGCAAAATAATCATTCAAACGAGAGATAATTTTAATTTAAAAAAAAAAAGTAGCAAATTGTTAAATTGAAAAGCGAAGCAATATTAAATGATACATTTGGTGGTGTGAATGAATGATTTTGTAGATATTTACAAAATTTGCAAGATAATATTTAAAGCTGCATGAATAGTGCATTAAGAAGAGAAATTTCAAAAAAAAAAAAAGAAGAAACTGATAATAGTTCGGAAGATAAGGAAGTGATAAATGAAATAGAATGACAGTTTTTTCTTCGCGTAAAAAATCATTCTTTTACCACAAATGAGTTGAAGAAATTTGATTGTTAAAGTCGAAAAGTTGAATTTTTTTTTTCGATATTATTTCTTCAATTTTTTAGTTGCTAAGAATTGAAAATTTTTGTTGAAAATTTAAATTCATTAAATATTGATATGTATCATTCATTAAAATTGTACAAATTTTAGTTTATATACACACTTTCATATCGATAAATTAACAAATGCTTACAGTTATAACCAAATTGAAGAAATTATTAAACTTAAAAAGCAAATTGAATAAAAGTTTTTCTATACGAAAAATTGTTTTCTTGTAATGGCTCAGATTCAAACAGTTGGCAAATGAGTTGGAAGGCATTTGGTACAACAATACATTTAGAACTTTGTATTCTTCTTGCAAATTTGATTAATTTTTCATTTTCAACAAAAGAATTTTTTTCTTTTTCTTGAAAAAATTCGCAACAAAAATTTCGGGAAATTTTTTTGAATTCGCAAGCAAACTTTAGAAATGGACACTGTCACAGTAACATTCTTTCATACTTTTTTTTTTTTTTTTTTTCATCTATTACCATTTTAGGATCCGGTTACTTTAAATAATTGATGAGATGACATTTTGTTTTTTAGATAATGATGGAATTTGGAATTTAAAATAAGATAGTGATGGATTTGAAATTTAAAAAATTCTCCTGGTTTGACCCATCAGAATTATCAAAAGTGAGGTATGAATGGACATGAGCGTTGTTATAAGAAATGTTTTGATCAATTAGTCCTTGCGTTGGTGCAACTTCATTAAACATTAAATTTGTCATTTTCCTCTTCCTTTTCTCGTAAATTCGTCCTATTTGTTCAACAGTTTTAAATTTCGAACAATGACATTTTGATTTGTAAATCAAAAGAATAGGGCTCCATGCATTGCTTACTTATCTTCAAATTCCTCAGGAAGTAATGAAGTATATCCATTTTGGAAATTACATATGACTGAATCAGATTACTAGAAAATAAATTTTTCACAAATGCGAATGATTTTATAAGAATTCTAAATTTTGAACTCACACAACTTTAGGCCGAATTTGTACAAAAAAAAAAAAAAAAAAAAGGATTAAATCAAATTGAAAAATTCTGTATTTATGTGATAATCGATCTTGAAAATTTCAGTAAGGATGTATTGAATTAAAAAGTTATCCGAATGATTCTTCTAATATTTAATTATAAATTAAACGGTCAGTAATTTAATTTTAAACATATCAAAAAGATGAACAGATTCATACAACTGCTTAAAATTTCAATCGATTGAATATTATCCATTCGAAAAAAAAAAAATGATCGTTTGTTAGACCTTTAAGATCGTAAAAATTAGCAAAGATGACGAATATCTTCAAAAATTTCAAATTAGATAAATGCTATACGAATAAATTTCGTAAAATAAATCAAAACAAATTAGTTTGATATCATTTCAGTTCTTTTGATAAGAAAAAGAAAATAATAAAATGAGCATTATTTTTTGAATTCAATGAAAAGTCAATCAGGAAGATGAAAGTCGATAATAGCATGAATGAAAGAGCAATTGAAGAAAGATGGCAGTGCTTTCAATTTTCGTAAATTTAATAGAAATTCGCAAATCAAACCGCATGAAGCGTATTTGCCAGCTTTCTTAAGAAAAGAATAATTGAATGGAAAACTTTTCTATCTTAAGATGAAATGCTCAATGCTTAAAAAGTATTTTGCATCGAAAAAAAAGAAAGAGTAAATAAACAAATCTTTGAAATATTTCGCAACATTTCCGGAAGTTTCCAATATAGAAATTGTACATTATTTACATAGAAATTTATTCATCCGAAGAAATAAGAATGAATTTGAAAAAATATTAGGTTAATAATTTTTACTAAGGATATGATCAAAAAACTTCTTAGAATTCGGAGACAATAATTTCAAAAATTTCGAATGTTAAAAACGCTAACAGATCGATAACGAGCGTTAAATGTACGGACAACTTAACCTCTGAAGAAGTATAGTTTGACCTCTGAATCTCAACTTAAGAATCAAAAGTGGTTTAAAAGTCTTATTAATTCTTAATATATTATATAATAAAAAGTAATTAAGAATTTTCAATAATTAGTTAGTGAATTTTTGTTGAAAGAGAATTTGTTTATTACCAAATTTTGAGGAAAAAAAACTAAAAGTTTTTTAGGAAGTAAAATTTTCTATTTTGTCCCAAAAATTTGAACAAATATGAGACTTTTCAAATTTTGATCCATTTTATTGGTTGCAAACTTTTATGCAATGTATCTGAAGTTTGAATTTCTAAACTTTAAATTTGTGATAAATAATTAGAAAAAATAAATACGAAATAAGTGTCATAATTGTTTCTGCTATAAAATAGTTGGAAATTCCTATAGCATGGAAAAAATAATTTTATTCGTTTCAAAATTCCTCAAAATTGGCGGTGAATTGTCATTTAACAATGAATTTTTTCTTTAACCGTAAAATTTGCATAGATCAAAAAAGTAGTAATTTGTCAAATTTTTCATTCCATCCCACTATATTTCGCATATTTTTGATGCTAAAATGAATTTGCGAAAGTTGCAAACAAATAAAAATTGAAATTTTTGCAAAAAAAGATTTGAAAAAAATTTTCACAAAAAATTTCTAAATTTAGAGGAAAAAATTATGAAATCATTTGTAATTGTTTGACATTATTTTGCTCCAACAAGCATATAAAGAAAATATGAAAATCATTTGAAGATGATAGTGATTTGAAGTTTATTTAAAAGATTTTTAACTCTCAGAAATCTCAGAAAATAGCTATAATAAATTGAAATTGAAAAACTTTTATGAGTCATAAAGCTGTTGAAAATTGAATTGAAATACATATACAACATATTCAAATGTGCAATAAAATTTATTATCTTAGACTTAATATTGGAAATGATAATGAAATGAATAAACATATCGTAACAGATAAATAAAAAGGTAAATACATGATTGTAGAAGGTTACTCAAACAATCAAATATGCAAATAACAAAGTGATTATAGGAAGAGATAAGATGATAGAGCAATTGATAGATAAAAATACTTCGGCAATCAAATTTATCAAAGAACGAATACTTTCAAAGGATTGGTCTGTTATCGTTGAAGGTCATCGAGGTGTTAATGGGACGGAAGTTTGTTATTCAAAATAAATCGTGATGAACTTTACAATATGTAATCATTCATTGCTACTAATGGAATGATGAATGTGCGGTAAAAGTTAGTTTAAAATTCAATTAAATCATTTATAGATAAAGATAATTAATAAATTAACAACTATTTTACTTAAATTATATGGCAAATGATTAAACGATTGGAATTTGCTGAAAAATGACCCATTTGATAGTATATACTACTTGGCGAAGATATAAATTAATGATTTAATGGTGATATATTTGAAGTGAAAGAAAAAAAAAAGAAAAAAAATTAATTTGAAAATATTTGAATTGAAAATAATGAATTTTAAAATTGCATCTTTTGAACAAAATTAAGTAATACAAAAATTTTAATTTTTTAATTTATAATTTTTCAATTCAGCCAATTTATTATTTATGGTTAAAGTGGATGATAAAATTTATCTGAATTCAATCGATGATGAAATTTATTTGAATTTATAGAGTTGTTGAACTTTCATTGTAAAAATGCAATAAAGAAATTTCAAATATTTCATCATAGAAAGAAATTATATAAAAAATTATGCGATATAAAATAATATGAAGAAAATTTTAGTTTAAATTTTAAAAAAAATTTAAAAAATGATATGAAATGATAATGAGAGATGTATATGCATATGCGAACTTCAATATATTTCTTTCATAAATATGAAGCTTATTTTAAATTCAACCATCAGTTAGACTTAAAATGGCATAATTTAATATTATCGATCATTAATTATTCCATTCCCTCTCATATTTTTACCGCTATGGATAATTTTTCATGTCAAGGAAAAGATTGGAAAATTGATAAAATTGATTGATATTAGCAGATAAAATGAATTTTAATAGGAATCGAGAATTTATGTTCTTGCTCAATATTGCAAATGGACATAAATAATATGAGATTAAATTAGTTCAACCTCGATAGATGTAAATAACAATCTTGGAATGATTCAGCGCATGCTTTTAAATTTGAAAATCTAATAAATTCTAATAAATATGTGTAAAAATATCGAATTGCTATAATTCAATAGGAATTGAATAAAGTCAATTGATGTAAATGCATTCATTGTATAAAGTGAATTAGTCGTGAAATTTGAGAAAATTTCATTTCAACAAAAGTTTGCTATTTATACAGAAATGGATTAATACGAAGAAATAAATGATAAAAGAAATTTGTTTCAGAAGAATTACAAAAATCTTGAACTAACTTGTTCTTCCGATCTACTTCAGAAATGTTTGCGGAAATATAAATGATACTAATTGAAAGTTAGGAAAAATCTTATCTCTCGTCAAGTACTGATTATCATCAATAATAGCAAATAAATGATAATTTTGATAATCAGAATAAACAAATAATCATAATTTTACAAGAAAAGAAAGAAGGATCTATAGAAATTTATTCGATAAATACTGTTACGTTTGTATCTATTAGTGATAATATTTCCAGATCGTTTTTAAATCGAATTACAGTTTAGACTTCAATAATTAAAAATATAAAATATAATAATTAAAATTATTACGACATTATAAAACAAGTACTTGAAAAATACGGAAATATATGACTGTCTAGTTTCAATAACTGCCAAAATCGATTTGAGTATTTATTTGATCAATACAAATTAAGCTGTCATATTTGCCGTTTTAAAGACAAGGTCAAATGTTCGCAATGTCAGAAAAAATGACATTTAACAAAGAAAGTAATCAATTTAAAATTAAAATAAAAAAAATATATGAGAGAATTTTACATTAAAAAAAAAGAAAAAGAAAAGAAAAAGGATTGGATGGTTAATATGATTGTATAAGATAAGATGAAATTTTATGAAAATTCAGCTCATCACTAGTTTGATTTGAAAATGATAAAAACAGGTTGAAAATTAGAAGAAGAGAATCAAGTAAATTGAAATATTTATTAAAATTTAGTCTCAGGTGATCATAGGAGAAGAAATATATCAGAAAAATTATATAAATTAATATCTAAAAATATCAACAAACAATATCTAAAAATATCAACAAACAAGAATTGCATATCAGCAGATCAAGATTTATCGATCTTTTTCTCTTGGAAATCTCATGATAATGTTATTTTCAGTATGCATAAATTTAATTTTACTGATTTTTCAAGTAATTCGTGACATTTGAATTTATCTTTTATTGCACACAGTGTAAAAAAATTTTTTTTATCAGTATCGATTTTTTGAATTATCAATGCTGCTGATATTAGTTGTATTTTTGCTAAATTTAATGTTAAAACTAAAAAAAATAAATATAACATTGCGGAAATTTTGTTCGTCAAACGAAATGAGAATTGTCACATTTTCCACTTTTCTTTTTTTTAATTTGCGAATTTCGATAAAAAAAATAAATTCTATAAAATCTTTGCGAATATTTTGTAAATTTTAACAAAACTTATAAGTTTTCTAAACAAAGAACTTTTTGCACATTTAACAGCATGAATGGATGCTAAAACTTGTAGTTTGCTATTTATTTGTTGTCGAAATAATCCCATCTTATCACCATTCATCAATGACAAATATAATTTATACACTTTTCCTTTAGCAACAAAAGGAATTTTAAATCAAGTTCTAACATATGCAGATAGATGTCAACAAATTTTAAAAGTTTTTCAAACTTTAAGAATTATTCAAAATTAAAAGGAAAATATGAAGTCTTGATAATATAAATGTGCAATATTGACGAAACTTCATGCAATAAATAACTTCGAATATAAATTACACGCCAATGGCATTTGTTGACAATTTCATTGCTGATCTAATCATATCATGGAATCAAAACTATTCGATTAATCAGTACAGCCTATCTTTTTCGGTGGAATTATTCAAAACACTGTGCTAAACACAACTATACATGAATACATCGATAATAAAATTTCATTCATAAAAGCTTTTAAAATATGAAAATTAGTTAATAATTTTAATTAATAAAAATAAAAAAATACGCATTATAAATTCAAAAATTTTGTAAACAAGGAAAAAGAATTTTTCTTGAATTATTTTAACCAAATTTTATGATAGAAAAAAAAAGAGATGGACAAATACGAAATGAAACATCGAAATGAAAACGATAAGTTTGTTGTTAAACTCGAACATTTCAACAAATGACACCTTTTTTTTTTCCCTTCCTCCATTTCCTGCCCTATTATATGACTTTTTTATGAAATATGATGAATTGATCAGTTTGAATGATCAAATATCGGAAAATGATTGAAATAAATAAAAAGTAATTAAAATTAGAAATAATACATTGTCATTTTTTACCGTATCAATTTTTTGGTACCTCAATTTTCTCAGTTTGTTTCATAAAAAAGTTTATGAAAAATGATTAAAAAAATGAACTAAATGATTTTTAGTCTTTGGATCGAAGAAAAAAAAAATTCTTATCCTTAGCAATGTTTGCTTTTGTAAATTTGTTCTGTTGAAAAAAACAATTCCAGTTTCGATACTGAAATTGTTTTTTTCTTTTTTTTTTTTTTAATTCTTCTCAGAAAAAATTATAAATTTGTGTGAAGTTAAAATTAACTTAAAATTAGCATTAAGTGATAAATTAAATGACGATTAATCTTCTTTTCCATTCTTTATGAATGATTAATATCATAGTTTGTTTATATTATTTTTCGTGAAATATTACTAATATCATTTGGTAAAATCTAATTTTGATTCACTTCATCTGGTTTATTCTTAAAGTTTATTTTTAAAAAGTTCAATTTCGTTATTTAATTTAACAAAATATATGTTCTTTTGGGATAAAATAAAAGTTACACAATCTGATAATAACAATGTTTTAGTCAAACAAAAGCGAAAAAAAAATCAATCTTCACTTATTTAAAGATTTGCAATAGGATAAATTTTTGCCTTATTGAAGAAATTTTTCTTTCATATCAATCGTTCCAACGATTGACCTCAAATGACCCTATTTTATTTTCTCCTTTTCTCTTCTATCCAATTATTTCATTTCCCTAATTTCCACTCTCATATCTTTGTCCTATGGTATTTTTCCATCTGTTCTTTCTTTGAATCAAAAAATTTAAAAAAAAAAAAAAAAAAAGCGGAATTTGTTTAATTTTGAATAGTATCGGACCTGATACCAGTTATGATATCTGGTCCAACTCATAACCAGTAATTTGCCGATACGATCTTTCTGAGGCCATTTGAATTGAATTTTAGTTTTTGTTCTTTCTTACTCGAACAATAACAATTTATTCGAAGTTTTGTATGTTTAATGTGAAGAATAAATCAATGAAAGTATGAATCAATGAATGAATGAAATTGCTGGCAGCAAATTTGAAATCTAAAATGATTTAAACGATTAAGTGCAGCGTTGATTGTGCACAAATGGTTAAATTGAAATTTGAAAAAAAGGATCAATTTTAGCAATTCTAAGAAATTCGACCGTATTCTTGATTGATGTCAAAAGAATATCAAATAAAAATAGGTATATGAGTGATATAATATCCCAAGAAAGTTTGCCATTTTTATAGAAAAAAAAGTCCTCAAAAATTCGATTTTATAACGAAATTTCTGAAAATTCAAAAATTTTTACAAAACTTTTTAGAATTGAATCACACAAAATTCGAATTCTGCTTCATTTTTGATGTATTCATATTGCTATACTGACCATTATACTATAATAATGAGTACGAGATAAATGATTGAAAAGTGAATTGAAATTAAAGAATATTATTGAAATTTGACAAAAATCATCTTTAATTACTCAAAAATTTTAAATCGAATGGGATTAACGAAGACAAAGGCCTATTTCACTTTATTTTCCCATTTATGTTTAAATTAGTTTGCATTAAATTGAAGGATTTCAAATTTGAACATGTCAAGACGACAATTTAATTGTATTTTATACACTTCATTTTACAACCTTACAGTATTAACTCTTACACTTCTTGTACTGAAATTCAAATTAAAAATTTAATTTAAATTCATATATACTATTCTAATAATCCAACATCTTTTCATACGGTAAATATAATAATATAAGCTTTTAAGCCTTCATTTAACATTTATAAGAATTCTTCCTTTCTTTATATTCCTTTAATCCCTTTCTCCGTTCTTTTCATAATTTTCAAAAAACTCTCAAATAAGCATTTAAAAAAAGAAAATGAAATCTGAAATTAAAACAAAAAATTCAAATATCTAATTTTTGTTTGATAATAAGAAGTGATGATTCTGTCCAGATAATTAACAATAAAACGAGTGAATAGTCAAATGAAAATTGAAGCTTAAATGTAATTTAAGCTTTCAGAAACAGATAAATGCGAGCAAATAGATTTTGAAGAATATGAATTTAAAATGGCCTATACTTTACAACAAATATTTCAATTTCTTCGATTTCAATAGATTATTAAAATTTTCCATCATAAATCAATAGGAATCACAAAGAAAACTGACCGATAAATAAACTTTTTTTTATCATTTAGATTTTATTAATTGTTGCTCTAAATTACTAATTGATTTCTAAAATTGAAATGACTGATCAAAATTTTGGCATCTTTTTGTTCCAGAAATACAAATGAGATTAGATTTTTCCTTATGACATATTTGAACATAAAAGATGGATTCTGTCTTAAAATTTAGAAATAATATTGTCGTCATATGAAACTCTCATGTGATATTAGTTGATAAGTTAGTGAAAGAAATTTGATTTCATGATTTGACATCAATTTTGCGACAAATTCAATTCGTAATTTTGCTAAGGTAAGAAAAGAAAAATCGATTTAAACGAATGAAATATCAAAAGTTGAAGAGCAAAGAAGAAGTGAAAAACAAGTTCATGACATATGCTTTTCTTATCCGAATCAAATCTTAACAGCAACAATGATATGATTGAAAACAATCAGTGATAAGGAACTGATTGAATTGAGTTTGAGTAATTTTCTAATCGAACTAAGTTTCTATGAACGATGCTGGAATGAGATCAATGTTATAATTTCATCTGTGATATTTGTGTTTTTCGAAATAATAGTTAATGGTATTTGTTGGATCAATTAATGTGCATGCACTTTACCGGTTCCCTTTTTTTCAAGAATTTTTATAAATTTTCATCAATTGTAGGCGAAATTTTCAACTTTCTCAAATGGTATTTTGAATGCATAAATGATTTCTAATGTCGTATCTATGATGAAATGCCATTGTGTGAAAAATAAACGAACGAATTTTGATTGCTGCAAAGTTAGGGAAAACGAAACATTTGATTTTTAGCAAAAATTTCTCAAGATTTTTTCTTTATTCAAATAAGATTAAAAAAATTTTCTTTTTGTTAAATTGAAATGTACTGAAATATGAAATAGCGACTACATCGATTTAAAGTTTCCGCTATCGCAATTCGCTGGTTAACGACGAATCATGCGAATCAAGCAATAATTTTTCGTCTATTATGCTTTAAGAATTTTTCAACCGACAATTTGAATGCAACAAATGATTCAATACTTTGTGGTTTTAAATATTAAAAATAAAAATGAATTTGAAATTTTGCATTAATTATGATTAATTTGATGTTTTTTTTTTCATAAAAATGTGCAAAATGTGTACTTTTATAAGAATTTGCAAATAAGTATTTTTGTAAAAACTTGCAAAATACACATTTTTATGAGAATGTGCATTAAAACGTGTTCTAAATCAACCAGAATTTTGAATAGAAGATGAAAAAAAAAATGGGAATTTCTAACAATTAATCAAAAGATAGAATTGATTTACGAACAAAATATTCAAATTTCATTGAAAAAAAAAATTTTTTTTATTGATTTATTAGAATATATGGAAAAAAAATATGATAGAATAGCGACGATTCATTTCTGCATATAAATATGATCAAATTAAGTTAAATAAAATTAATAAAGTAAATTATTAGATAATCTGCTGCAAATAACATTATTTTATTAAAGCACTTAATTTTGGCGAATTCTAATTAATAATTCAGATATTGAAATTTAAGACTATGGATGAAGATTAATTAAAAATAATTAACAATTTAATAAGAGAAAAGTAAACAAACAAAAGAACAAATCTTATCAAAAGTAAAATCTTACTAACCGAATTACTTGTCCTTCATTTTCAGAAACACAACGTCTGAGGGACAACTCTCGAGCATCACCTACTTTCCAGGTACCAAATGCTACCGATCGGTACTGTCGTCGAGTGTTGTACCAACCACCTCCAATATTTCTACTACTATTTCCCTCACTTTGTCTACGAAACACTGTTGAATTTCCTTCCCGTATTTGTTCCATTTATTTCAACTTGTAGTTTTTAAAAAAAATTTCAATTCCAAGCTGAAATTTGACAACACGCATAAATTTGAAAAAATTCAAAAAGAAATGAAAAATGAAATGACAAAAATTAAATATGAATTTATTCTAAAAAATATTGGTTGAAAAAATTTTGAACAAAAAATTTAACGATAAAAAATTGATCTGACAGCAAGTTAAAATGATGGTAAATTACTGCATGCACAAAATTCACTGCTATGCAAATTAGGTGATATTTTCATGCAGTTGGCAAGTTCTTTGCCCCCAAATTTGACCAAAATTTCATCGTTCGAATTGGGTTGAGAAATCTGAAAAAAAGGAAAAAAAAAATCAAAGAAAGCGACAAATATTCGACGAAAGTATTAATGAATCAATAAATAAATGAATGGGAATTGACAAAATAGACTGAAAAATAATTGAATGATTCGAAAAAGTAAGTAAAGGAAGAAAAAGGTTGAATGGATAAAAGATGAACGGAAGTGTCGGAAAGATTTCACTCGGATAAATGTGACACGATTGAGTGAAAATGTGACAAAAATGATGAAGAGGATGACAAATTTCAACGAAATGGTCAAGTTACTTTCAGCTAACAACTCCTCAATCAACAATCTAGAAATTCTTAGTGGAAAAATAAAAACGGAAAAAACAGGTCTTTCTTTTAGCTTCTTATCTTTTCATTTACTTAATGAAGTGATGGAGTTTTCTCAAGTACTTAAATTGTCAGATTACTTTTAATTAATTATTTGTAGGTGAGAAAATTTACATTTCTATAAATTTATTATGTGAACAAAATAAAATAATTCATAATAATAATTTGAAATATTCGTAGATTAATATTTATGTTTATATTCAACTATTACACTATAACATCACAAGATGGCATTTTCGAAGATAATTCATTTTTTATCATTTATTCAAATTTAAACCGAAAATAAAATGTTTGAAAATATAAAAATTAACATCAATTTTCAGAAAAAAAAATATAAAAATGAATTATTGTGAACTAAAATATAATCAGCAACTACTAGATATTGATTAATTGATGTGCTAAAGATTGTCACTGACCACAATTATTGGTGCATTATTTTGCTAATAATTAATAACTGGTTACTTATCAATGAAACTATCTGGTCATTCCAACTAGTTTAATGAATTATCTCTATTAATAAATTCCATCTCTTGATAATTTAATCTCTCTTTTGATAATTCAGTTGACATATTGAAACAAACAATTAATTAATTAAGAAATGTAATGTACTTAATGATAGATCTTAATGAAGCTATATTTGTTCAAAATCTTAAATTTGAACTAATTTTTAGAAAAAAAAAAAAAAAAAAGCAAACAGGGAAAAAAAGTAATTATTCAATTCTGTTATTCTAATCAAACAACTATCGAAATTTCGATACTGGCAAACAAATTGTACACGGTGTGATATCTTTTTTTTTTTTTTTTTTAAAAAAATTATCAATAATTTGATAATTATGGAAAATGGAAAAGTATTTGAAAAGAATGAAAAATGAAAATGATTAAATTTGCAAAAATTCTCGATAATTCGATTGTTTTGCAGTAAATTTCATTAAAGAATAGATGAAAATAGAAGGATAGTTCGTGTTAAATCATTAATTTTTCAGATTTGCATTTCAATCTGAATAGATTAGAGATTTAATCGAGTCTCAAAGATATGTAAAATTTCGAGTTTTTTAATGTTTCTGTTGTTAAAAGTTAAATTATTTATTCTAACAACATTTCATTATCGAAAAAATTGCAAGAAAATTGGTTATATAAAAATTCCAAAGTGATTTTTTTCTTTGAAATGAAATTAAATTCAAAGTATAAAATTATTTCTTTCATCTTATGGTAAAACATCCATTACAGAAATTAGAAAAAATCGAAGAGAATTTTCTAGAAGAGAGAGAGAGAGAGAAAAAAAAGAAGCATTTATTTCAAATGCATTTGTAATTATTCAAATTACCCTTAAAATCATTGAAAATAATTACTTGCAAATATCAATCAGATAAAAATAGGGAAAATAGGAACTTAAAAAAAAAATTAAATGACTTCAATTTTTTTTTAATTTAATGTTACTTAAATAAATTTGTACGCTCATTTCGTTTAAAAAATATTCACAATAATTCATTCAAAAGATCTAAAATAATATTTTAAGAAATTTTGTGCTTCTTTATTCTTTTGAGAAATTGAAATAATTTATTCATTCTATTAAATATTTGAAAATTGCATGGAATATTTTGCAATAAATGACCAAAATTTTTAATACGAAATTTATTTTCAATGATAGAAATAATTATTCATTTAAGTGTATTTAAAAAAAAAATAAAGTTAATTTATGCACATTTTATCATTAAATATATCATTGTAATTAAATTGGCAGAATAAAATCAAGCGAAGTATTAGATAGATGAAATTGAATTTTAAATTTCCATAATTTTTTTTTTTCTTTGATTCATTTTGCTTTTTGGAAAGCATATTTATATTATTCTATGTAAGCAACATGCAAGTGAATGAACAAGTTAAATTGCTATTCATCAAGAAATCACTTAGTTAGATGAATAATTTTTGCAGGATAGGAATAAATTCCGAAACTTTTAGCTAATTCCATCATGCATCAAATAAAGTTAATAGCTGCCATAAGCTTCAAGCAAAATTTGACTTATTTTTTTTTGTCAATAAAAAGGGACTTTTTTTTCCAATTTTAATTCGAAATAGCGAATGTCTTGCAGCGAAAAAAAAGCGAAGAAAACAGCAGGCAAATATATTTTTAAATTATGCAATGTTCAATAAATTTTTGCCTTAAGAAATATGACTTTTGCAGCAAAAAATGTAAATAACTTCTGTCTTTTTCTGTTGAAAATTTTTGCCAAAAAAAAATTATAAAACAAAATGATTTTATTGGAAATTAATTAATTTCAATATGATAGGTTGCTTGCAAAGATTAATGTAATATTTGTTCAATTTTAAATGCACATTAATTTATTATATTATAGAAAAAATTTATTGCTCTTTTTCCTTCCTCTAATGTAAACCAGAATGATTTTAGAAAATTTTATGCAATATTATAAATTTAATTCTTAATATTTTCGCTGTAAATAATAATAATAATAATAATAATAATAATAATAATAATAATAATAATAATAATAATAATAATAATAATAATAATAATAATAATAATAATAATAATAATAATAATAATAATAATAATAATAATAATAATATGAAAAAGAAAAACGCATTGAAAGAGATGAGATATGAAAATATGAATAACAAATTATCATCTTATCACATAAAATATGAATAACATCAAATGCTTCTATCATTATCATCTCATATTCCATCATCAAATTTCACAAAAATTTCCATATGCTTGTAACAAAACTGTCAACATTTGCGACGAGAAGAAACGAAATGCGAAACTATTGAAATTTAATGAGTCAGCGAGAATTAGAATAAAAAATATTGGAGATTAAGCAGTATCAATGTTATTGAAAAACTAATGGATCATGTAAAAGACAAAAAAAAAAAACGATTAATTTCTAGCAGAGAGAAACAATCATGAATTTTTTCATGAATATTTCAATGATTTGATGAAATGAATAATTTTGATAACATTTGATAAAATGTAAGTTTTAGCGAATCTAAGAAATGTTTCACTTCTAAGACTAAATGTTTCATCGACGGACTAACAATTTTCAACAAAAATTTTCGAAGTCTTTTTTTTTTTTAAGAAAAAGCTAAATTTTCATACATGAAAGATAAAAAACAAATAAATAAACGAAATCTTCTGAAATTTAGGGCTGTCTATTGGAATTTCCTTTGCTTAATCGGCAAAATCTTCTCATCCCGTGAATAATTGCACTTTTTTTTTAATGTACAAAGCATAAGCCGAAGAGAAAATTGATATATTTGAAGATAAAAATGAAATGAAAGATAGAAGCAATGATAAACACAAATATTCAGATTTCATTTTATAAAAAAAAAAAAATCAAATTTATAAAAATATTTCGGAAATTTTACTGCATCAAATTATGACTCTGAAAAAAATTTTAATTGAACAATTTTTTTTTTTAAAACAGTTTAATAGTTTAATAATTGAGAAAATATTTTGTTTCTTTTTTGACAGAAATTCATTTTACGAATTTTTTTTTTTGTGAATTTTTGTCTATTAAATGAAAGATGATGTTGTACTTTCAAATTTAAGATCTGAAATTTTTTCGTTTTAAATTTTTTGAAATTTTAAGGAAATATTTACGCAAAGAAGCTGCAAGAAATTATAAGAAAAGAAATGAACTTTTGTAGATTTTGAAATAGTGTAAGAGATTTGATAAATTATTCATTCATTAATAGTTTCATAAGTGTTTTTGACAGAATAAAAAACTTTACTAAATTAAATAAGATCGCAATTTAAATTAAACCTTTAAAGTAAAATGATAATAGAATTTCCCAGCTTGTCATGATCGCTTAAATGGATAAACAAAATGATAAAAAAGTAAGTAAAAAACAAGTTTTTTTTCTCAGATAATACTTATAATTATATGAAAGTAATGGAAGGGTATATAAATATAACATTAAGAGTAAAAGATGAGAAAAATAATTAACATATTTATTACTAAAATACATAAAGACTGAAAAATACGAATATAATTAATGATAAATTAATGAAACAAATGTATTTAATTAATCATTTAGATGAATGAAAAAAGTTTTTTCTAAATGATATTTCTATGACAACAATTATTTTTGGTGAAATATAATAAAAATTTCGGTAGAATTAGCTTATTCAATTATGGTGAGGCTAAATTTTAATGGTGATAAAAGTTGGAGTAGTTTATGATAAGATTTATTGCTAGTAGCAAGAATGGTGAGTAATAGTTCAAAGATTAATTTAATATAAACATTATAAAATCCTTTCAGACAATACTTATCTCGAGAAGAAACGAGAAATCTAAATACATCTTCTTCTAAATAAAACATTCCATTAATCAGAATGATCATTTATTAAGATGGAGCAGAAATTCAAGCATCAATATTTACTTGAAAATCGATTTACTAGAAAATAGAAGAAATAAACTGGAATCAAATTTTGATGACCTATTCTATTTACACTGAAAATACTAAGGAAAAAAAAAAAGGGAAAAAATATGGTAAACAAAGAGAGGAAAATCAAATGAACAAACATTTTTGATGTTTTAGAAGAGAGTTATGAAACAACAAAAAAAAAAAAAAAAATTGATAAAGAACTAAATTAGGAATTAAATAAACAATTCGTTAAATGTGTAAATATTTGGAAAGAAAGAATTAAAAAATTAAAAATAAGTAAATATGAAAGTAAAGAAAACAAATAAATTAGAAGATTTTCTGAAAATTTTGATTTTCATAACAAGGTAAAGTATAATTTTAAGTGATTTTAAATCGATTTGCCTTGAAAGGACAAATGCTAACATTTGCCTTTTAGTATTGTGCAAAGTAGTTGTTTCATGCTAGTAGTCATATTTCATGTTAGCAAAATGATTAGTTAAATATTTGACATTTAAAATTTAAAAAAATTAACAAATCAAATAAGTTATATAATTAATGCATTTTCAAGTAAGCAGAAATTAACGGTTAATTAAATTACTTGCTATATTATTAATTGATTAAAAATATTGATAAGAATGTATATCGCAATTAATGCCTTAATTATAATTAAAAGAATACGAAGAATACGAAGCAAAGCGATTTATAAAAAAGTGAACACGAAAAATTTGCTAATTTTTATTAAGAAGATTGATTATTTGTGAAAAAATTAAATTAATATATTCAAGTAATTGGATGTACTAATTTTGAATATCGAATAATTTAATAATTAACATTATCAAGTTTCAACTGCAAATCATTTTACCATATTAATCGAAATTAATTAAATTAATGATGAATTCATGAATGAAATTATGAAATAAAATTTTATCATTTTTTCATTCGTAATCTTAAATTTGTTTTTTTTTCAAAAAAATCAACTTTCCTAGCATATTCATATATAATTTTAAAATGGAAAGAAAACCAAATAAGAATGAAAAGAAGGAAAATTTCGATTTTTTGAAAAGATTCAAATCGAAGGAATTTCATCCTTTTATTTATCTTCTTTTTTTTTTAGCGTCCACTATTTTGATTGTCCTATTATATTTGTTCCATTCATCAACAAAAAAATTCCCTTTAACTTCAAATATTAAATTTGTGTAACTGTGAAAGATTGTTTAAAGATGTCATTGTTTTACATTTCGTGATTCTTTGAATAATTTATGTGATATAATATTGGTCAAAAAATCGTTGACCTTTAAAATGGATATAAGTAATTGAATATTATAGACAAATTAAGTGAAAAAAATTGTTAAATAAATTACTACTACTTAATTCCTAAAATTTATTGTAGTACTTAAAATTTTAAAATAAAAAGAATGGATCGTTAAATTTTTAAATTCTTATTTTCAGGAGTTTTGAATTGGACGAGAAATTTGTCGATCCTCATAAAGCTCCAGATTTTTTTGTGATTGTTTGAAAGTATGAATATTTAGAATAATTTTTACTAACTTTTCAATCCCTAAAGGCCAGAGGAAAAACAAAATGTTAAGCATAGCGTTTTTTTTTCCAAAAAAATTAAAACATTTTCAAAAATATGAAGTATTGATTCTATGACAAATTTTTGATTTTTAATAATTTTTTTTAGATTTGAAAATAAAACTTCAAAATATTGAATTCAAATTTTGATTTCCTTTTTTTTTTAATTATAATTTATTGCTTAAATTAAATTCATACGTAATCAAGTATTTGAAGCACAAAAAAATAAGCATTGTATTATTAATTAAAATAAAAAAACCAGGAAATATTTCTCATGAAGAAATATTTTAAGATTGAATTAAAGGAGTAACAGCATTTCTATCAAACATTTTGTTGATATTATTAGTAAAAGTTTTTAGAAATAAGAAAAAAAAGCGGAATTCAATGGGTACTTGAGGGGTGGCGCTGATAGTTCGAAATTTTTCATATTATTCTTTCATTTATATTTTCCACTTCAATCTAAGATCAATTCAGATTTTAAGCTTTGATGGCATTTTTTATTTCCCATTGCTGCTCTTTTTATTTGATTTGAAAATTGTTGAGTGTTGTGAAAAAATAAAATAACAATTGATTGTTTGAAATGCATTTTAAACAAAATCTTTCCATTTCATTTTATTGCATATTTTCATTCTAAATTAATTGATTTGAAAGATAATAGAAAAATATGCTTGTAAATTTTTCATGATAATAATTTCAAATTACTATCGAAATTTTTTCACAAAAGATCATCTGGATGCATTGATCATCCGATCAGCAGAACTATCTTCTCGTTTTATGTCGAGATTAAAATCATTTAAAGCCTATCCGTGCTATAATTGCTGCTCCTATACAGTAGTCGGTTTTATTTTTTTTAATTTTTAAATGCCAGATTTTGTTTTTTCTTATCCATCTAATCAATTTTTCAATGATCAAAACTAACAAAATCAATATTTGAATAGAGAAATGTAATCATGAATTTTGTTTTTCAAATTTTTAATAAGCAATGCAGCAATTAAAGTAAGTTTGTAAAGTTCAATGAAATTAATTGGTTACGAAAGCATCCCTTATTTAAATTATACCAGAATGTTTTCATTTTTTTCCTCAAAAATACAACTTAAATTCATAACAGCTTTTTTTCTAAGTACCTGACCTACTCCAACTCAATAAACAAAAAAAAAAGAAATTGACAACTCAAATTTCGGTATCTTTTAGATTGAAAATTATGAAACAGATGACAGTTGAACAAATACTCCAAAATTAAAAAGTATTTTTATGAATATATGCATCAACAATTCGATTTTGTTTATTACAGGGATGTAATATTTGAGTCATAATTTTTTCTGCTTTTCCAATTATCGACTAAATTGATTTAGCTAAAAAATTTTGCAAATTTTTAAATTCACTTCTTCAAATTAAACAAATACTAAGAAATTCTGTAAGCAAATTATCAGTAACTTATTATTGACTGTGGGAATCAAAAACAGAAACACGTTGGAGCAACCAGATTTCGGAATTTTGTTTCAACTGTCTGTTGAATTGTTTGTTTCAAATTGAATTATCAATTTTGTACGAATTCCAAAGATTTTTTTTTTTTTAGTACGAAATTCATGTGAAATCAAAAAAGATTGATGGAACATGAAATCCAACTTATCAGAGCATATCTTAGATCTGGAATTAACACTAAATATCGATTAGAATCTAAATATAATTTTTATTGCCATTAATAGGTCATTTTCAGTATAAATCTCGATGAGATTGTTAGCAAGCTAGATAATATCCACGATTACTCGAACTTAAAAGATATTAAAGTATGAAAAAAGTAAATTCAAAAAGTATTGCGCATTTATGCTATTATATCATAATATATTTTTTCAACTTCATAATCTGTTTTAAAAAACTGAATATTCGTAATGAAAAGCTTTATTACATCAAATTCTTTCTATGGCTATGAAGAAATCGGAAAATTGGGCAGGTATTCTGGTGAAGAAACCGATTCAAGAATGACTTAAAACAGAATGTGAATCCGGAAGAAAAATAGAAGAATTCGTGAAATTTAAAAGACACTTTGGAGAAATTGAAATATTATTGTTTATCTATATATTTAAGACATTCAAGAGAATGGATGATTTATTATTATTACTAATATTACTCTTACTTTATCAAACTATTGAGTAAGTTAGAAGAATTTAATTTGTAAATAATGTAAAATATATTTAATTAGCAATATGCACAAATCTTCCGCTCATTTACTTACTTTTATGGCGTAAGTTTTCGAACTTATTTTACCTAATAATCGAAATTTGAAATGAAAAAATCCTTAAATTATATCAGTTAACTTACCAATGGTTATATAATTGGTCATGAATAAAAATTGTTCTTCATAATATATTGAAAAAGTTAGAATCATATAATCATTTAAAATATCAGATTTTCGAAAACTTTAGAATTTTTTTCAATTTATTCAAAGGTCATAATTCTGTAGCAAATTCTGAAAAACTATAAAAAATTTTTTGAGAAAAAATTGCTATATTATTTGGTTAATCTATCATATTATATGAATGAAAAAAAAAAGCATACATTTGCATGCTAAATGATTTTTTGAATTGGAAATAAATTTCAAGCAAGATCGGAATAATGTTAATTGTATGAAGTGTTATTTTATTATTTAATAATTTAATTTCAAATTTCCAAGTTACATTTCAAATGTCAATAATACGATTGAAAATATGTGTGTATGTGCTTGTCAAGAACTTTCAAAAGTTTGTTTAACTCGTGCTGCCAAATTAAGAAAAAATTAAGGTTTAAAATGGAAATCACAGAATATTTAAATATTCGGAATTATTGATTGAATTTAATTTAGTAAATCTAACAATGTTATCCAAGAGTTTTTCTCTTTTCATGATTTATCTCGAAAAGATATTCAATTTCTGGTTGGGTGAGAATTGTTTATTCTTAATTCATGATATTCTGTCAATCTTTGGCTCTCCATTAAACTGTACTATTTTCATTCTCAAAGTATATTTGTCTCGAAATAAAAATCGTTTGAAATAGTTTTTATTTGCGATCTAGCATTATTTGAAGGTCGTATTTTTGGTAAAGGATGGGGTCTTGATCGTTCTATATAAACTTTGACCTTTGAGTTTTTGATTTGAATTTCGACATTTAATTTTTGATATGAGCAAAAATCGTTTATAATAGTTCATCTTTATTTGTGACCTGGAGTGATTTGGAGGTCTTGCTTTTAGTAAGGGGTTGAAGTCTTAATCGTTCTATATAATCTTTAAACTTTGAATTTTTGACTTGAAGTTCGATTATTTATTGATAATTCCATATTTATCATATATTTCTTCAAATTATAAAGAATCCAAGGCTAATCTATATAATTAAATTGCTATGTTCAAGAACTCTCTACCCGAATGAAACTATAATTAAAAATTGATCATTAATCAGGTAGTAAGTAGTACCCCACTTATGAATGTCTTATTCGATTTTTATCATATCTTCCATACCATTTGTACTCTTAATTCTTCAATAATATTTTCTGCAATTTTAAAACGTGTTACTGTTTTACGAAACTAAGGCAGTAGTACTTTTCATATTTGCCTGCTGAAAAAACTTTTTACTTCGATATTTACTCATAAAATTTAGTAAGATCTTCATTATTATTTGTTTTGCTTTTATTTTTCTTGTTCGAAATTTCATATTTCAGCATATTGTCATCATTAATGTCGTAAAAATAATGGACGGAAGTCATAAATAATTTCTAGTGTATTGTAATGCATATTTTAACATCTTTGTGACATGTGTTTTGCACTTTCATTTTCTTGTGTTTAAATTGACAGTTGACGAAATTCAAGTGGCAAGTTTTTTTTTGATTTTAATTCCTTAACTAATTGAAAGAATTCAACTTATGAATCCACTTAGATATCTCATTTATTATTTCATTTTCGCACTGTTTTCATTTCTTCGAAAATTATGATGCTGAAATGGGCTATATTTAGAATGGAAATGAAGCGATTTCGGTTTAGTTATGAAGAGAATAGAAGGGAAGAGAACACTTTGTTCCCTTGGAAGATCATTTTTTTACATGTCCAGGAATTAAAAAAAGCCGGATTATGGCATACTCCTGGATATATTTTGCTGATCTATTTTTGCGAAGATTAGTTTCTGTGATAGATAGTAAGAAACATCGTTCCGAAATATCTTTTTATTATTCTTTCAGTTTGTAAAAAATATTTTGTTATCTTTTCAGTTTGCCTTTTTTTCAGATTTATTAGCAACAACATGTTCTGGCTGATAATTGTTAACATTTTTTGTTTATTAATTGGCTACAATTTTTGGCATCTATATCCAAGAGAGAAATCGAATATAATGGAAAAGTGGCGACATGCTATAAAAGATGATGAAAGTGTTACTAAAAATAAACAGAAATAAATTGTTGTCCTGTTGCAACTATTTCATGTGAATTGGTTTTTTTTCTTTTTTTTTTCTTAAATTTGAACTTAGTTTTCACTGATGTTGATTTTAAAAAGCTTATTCTTTAGAAGCAGAATACTTTGTCTATGAGAAAAGATACCAAAAATTATGTGTTAGATTTTTATTTATTATTCTCTTAATGGCATAGTCTATTTTCATTTTGTATTGAAGGAAGCTGTTTTGAGCATTTCTGTGTTGATTTAATAGATTGAAAAGCATTATGAAATCTACATATGATATTTATATTTCTTCCTGCATAGTTTTTCAACGAATATTTTTGAGGTGCAGATCTATCTGAAATTTGTCTAAGCCATGAAAATGTTATGGATATGGTGGAACTTGCTGTAAATGAACTGCCTTCAGAGATGTTTGGGATTCGATTGATTCCATTGGTATGAGAGATTTTGAACAGGAAAAAATTGAGAGTTCATTTTATAGATTAAAAACAATTCATTCATCAAAAAAACACTTTGTAATTAATTGCTTATTGGATCTTCAATTTTAGTTCTTTTTTTCTTTTGGAATCTTTTTCTCACTGATGCTATTTTTTGATCATTAATTATCGCTGCAAATGATTCTATTCAAACAATGAAAAAAAAAAAAGAAAATGAAAAAATTATATTTTGTAGTCACTTTTCTTTCATCTTCATAATAAATTCATTAATTGAATTTTCCTAGCAGATCGTTATAATTTTGGGCTCTTTGTATATGTAAATCCATTTGTTTTGCGAAATTCGAGAGCTTTGCCTAAGAGAAACATAATAAGTCTTAAAAGCAAATTTCGAAAATTACAAAATTAGGGTCTAGAATTGGTTATTGGAATTATGTGAAAAAAAAAAAAAAAAAATTATATTAACGATATCGCAGATTAAGAATTATAATAATGTTTTTTTTTTCAGATTAAGAATATATAATAATCATTAAGAATTATATAATAGTTTTTACTATTCTTGGACTAATCTATTTTCTCTGGGTATGAGGGTGATGGATGCCGTAATGGATTTTTTGAATATTCAGTGAAACTGATTCAAGCTTCATGATTTTTGCGCTTAACTGTACGCATGAGCTATCCTTATTAATTACAGTGGGACTTTTCTGTGATCTGAAAAGAAGAATATATATATATATATATATATATATATATATATATATATATATATAGTTCAAAATCCCTATGTTTCATGTTTTTTCTGTTTTTTCTGCTGTTTCGAAATAATATGTCACAATATCATCGACCTGTTTAACACTGTCGCTTGTGGGTCAATTATTGTTTTAAGTCCAAAAAATATATTCGAAGGATTGAATACTTTGACTCACAAAATCAAATCATAAGTCTCTTGCTGTTTAAATAAAATTTCGGAATTTATTTATTGAATAGATAAGGCCAAAAAGATAGATTGTACTGCATTAAAAGTGATTACAATATAATATATTTTTGTTATCTCTTTCTTTCCTCCTCACTTCTTTCAGTCCTTTTCTTAAAAAAAAAAAAAAAGATTTTCTTTTGAAGATTAGACGAGAATTTTCATCTAAATCACCAAATATGTTTATATATATATTTGTGTTTGACTGTTTCATCAAATGTAGAATCGTAGGAATGGATGATAAAAGTCAATTTTATAGCCATCCTTTACAAAGGAATTTGATTAAAAAATAGATTAAAAAAGAAGTTTATGGAGCAAAGTATAAATTAATTAATGAAGTTGAAAATGATTCTATATATTAATATATTCGATGAAGCATATAAATTACATGTAAAAATGTAACTATTGTATTTTGTACTTGGATGGCTAATTCATTATGATCATATTATACGCTTTTAATGGAAAAAGCAATAAAAAATGACAAATTGATGTGCAGAAATTGAATTTTCAAAATGATGGAAATACTTTATAGATATTGAAACTAAAAAAAATCGAAAAATAGAAAAAAAATTAATAAATGGAAGAAGAAATCTGCTGTTGCTATCGTTATTACAAGGAAATTTTCGGTAATAGAAACTTATGAATGATATTATTATAATCAAAGAATGGGTCATTTCATGATTAAATTTATCGTTAAAAGTAATTGAAAATAACTTTCGATAATTGGTGCTGTCTATATGATTTGTAAATTTTGGTTTAAGGTCTTTAGCGTATTCCAGATATGAAATTAAACCTTGAAAGATCATAAATATATATTTTTTAGCTATTGTCAATGTGATACTTAACAGGATTCATTCATGACATAAAAGTTATGTTATATCAAAAAAAAATTTAAAAGCTGCCAGAAAAAGTGCTGGAAGACAATGGACATGTAAAAAAAAAGGAGCAGTCATTCAAAGTTGAAAAATGGAACTCTGATCAATCTGACTCTTTCTTTTAATCAAAAATTGGAAAATTGATTCTGAAATTAACTTTTCTGAACGTTAAGTTTTCGGGTTTCGGAAAATTTTGCATCATAGCTTTTCCTTCTAATTTTGTTAATTTCATTAGTAAATCGAATCCCTTCGTGTTGGTTCCATCATTCATCCTGTTTAATTTTAAAGTGTTTTCAATTCCTCACATCCTGTCAGTGTTGATGACTGAACAAATTCCTTTCTGAATAGCTTTACATCTATTGAAAGATATACGATAAGGATATTAATTACCCGTCTCACTTTCTCGAGCATTTCTTCGGTATTTCAGGTGCTTTGATAACTGAGAACGCATATTTAAAAACAAGTCTAGGGAGAGGACCGCGAAGTCAATATGTCTAAAAAAGCAACTTTTCTTGGCAAGAATATGTGAAGTCATAGAAAAGTTAGAAAAGCAAGATTATTTTTATAACATCCAAATCTGTTCCAGAAATTTATTTGAATTTAGTAAGAAGTTCATTTATAAAAAAGAAAGAAACTCTTCATAAATGACTTTTCTTTTTTTTTTAAATTTATGTTATTCTTCCAGAACCATAGAATTAAAACCTGAAGTTTAAAAATCTGAGAAATTAGGATTTTAACAAAACTATTTATCATAAAAAGTGTAGAATTCTCAATAAAATGAGATTTTACTAGCAAATATTCATATTACAATCGTATGCTTGTACACAATCTACAAGCAAAGTACAAACATCAGAAAAACTATGGTACAAACCAAAATATCAAACTTAGAGTAAGCAAGTAATATAATAAAATGAGTCTTTAAGAGGATTTCTCCTGTTGCAATTGCACCATAAATTCCTCCAGCCTTTCCTGAATGTGGCGAACCTGCTCTAAAATTAAAAAGTTATAAATGAATTTAAATGATTAAGCATATGTCTAGAACAGAGAGATCGTTCAATAATATATTAAATATCATTAAGCCGTGCATACTATCGACTATTTTTAATTAATTTAAAATGAATCTGGCATAGCTACATTGAATTTTTTTAAATTAGAAAGTTATGAGAAAAAAAAAGCTTACTTAATTCTTCAGCTAATTCGACACGTCTACCAGTTAAATATTGTTTTTTCTTGTCTATATCATGAGCCCATTCATCTAGAACATCCTGGAAAATAAAAGAAATCAATCTGTCAGATTCTGATTTTTAATGTCGCAATTTTATATCTGAATACAGACTGATTATTATCTATCTTCTAGCAATTTAACTGCACAAGTAAACAGGAAATCCTCAGAATTGAACAGAATAATTAACACAAGAATCATCTTCTTTCTCGAAACATTTTTTTTTTATGTTTCTGAGAAATATATTAAAAGCTATAGTGATTTGAAAAAGATAAGACAGACATCTTTTCAAATATTCAAACCTATTTCCGATATTTTCAATAGTAAAAAACAAATTCTGCATTTGTTTTCTACCGCATTGTTTTTAAATTTCTGTCATAAAATTCAAATTCACCTTGATTTCTCTTTCTAGCCTTCTTTGTTCTGTATTTGTAATTTGCTGTCGTAATGCATTACAGGTTAAATCAATCATCTTTTGTATTCTATAAAAGAATACCACTGCTTGACAATCCACGTCTGTATCATCAAAACCCAACTTGTAATGTGGATAGAAACCTTGACATTCTATAGCTGTCTGCAAATAAAAAAAAAATATCTTAAACAATGAAAACATCATATACAAAATAAAATGGGTGCATTCTCCGCAAGAAATTTAAAAAAGAAGAGCAAGAGATTAAGACAAAAACTAGACAGAAATGATGAACATTTCGTATCCATCAAAGAAGAAACAAATGTGAAATTCTGATACCTGATACTGTCGTTCCAAAAAGTGTTCTCTGTATATCAATTTCCACTGTTTCCGAATCAGTTCACTGCTCAATTCTTTCAAACCTTTTGCTTCTAGATTTCTTCTTACAATAGTCAAATCATCATCCAACAATGATTGAGGATGATTCTAAAAAAAAGAAAAAAAAAATGTTTACTTCAAAATCTTGCAATCAAATCTTTTCTTTTATTTTAATCATTTTACATCTTGTTTAATTTTATTGCTCCATTACTTACAGGATTCTGTATTAATAAGTTCCTCAATTCTTCCTGGATTTTACCAGCCAAATTATTTTCAACAGTCGGTTTCTCCCAATAAATCCATTGTGCCCAAAATGAAGGACCACGCCATTCATCTATCAGTTTGCGAGTCTGAAAATTTCGAGATGTATAATATTTTCCATAGATTTTTTTTTTTTAATTCAATATTTCACTTCTGACTAGAAATCCAATTTAAAACACATAAAAATTAAAAACGAACCTCACTTAGACGATTCCGAATGGCTGACGTCATAAATTCGATTGCATTATCCCATGAACGACGGTCGGGTACTACGTGATCTTCCATTGCGTTCAGTTGAATAACTCTCTGAAAGGGAAGATTGCAATTACTGAACTTCGTACTTAAAACCTTTCAAAGATTTCTTCCAAATTTGCCTTTAAACTTTGATAAAAGAAGTAAATAATTTTCAGCGACAAAGAAAAGTGACCATGATTCATGTAAGTTTAAAAAATAATTGGATTAAAAAAAATCACGGAATCTAAATGAATAAAATATATGAGTAAAAAATATTTGGCCAAGATTTATGAAAGATGAAAACTGATAATTACCAAATAATCCATAGCTTTTTTATCCCATTGGTGCTCATTTAATGCAGCTGTTAGGACGGCATGTTTTAACCGATCAAATACCTCATTATCTTCATCTTTATGATGTTTCGCATCATCTTCCATTTGTTTTCTGAACAATTCCGACAAAATTTCCCATCCGGTCTAAAACATTTTTGAAAAACCTCCAATTTTTTTTTTTTTAAATTTAATTTAAAGTAATTAAAGTGATTCCGAATGAAACTTTGAAAATTACCGGAATTTAATGTTACATTTAACAGTGCATTACTATTATATGAATGCATTAAATAGTAAATAGGAATTCACCTGTATAGATTTGCTCGCCAAATCTTTATCAACCCAATGCTTCATTTTGATATCTATCAATGTATTAAAAGTACCTGCATTATCAACAGCGCAAGCAGGCATTAAAATTTGATCAAAGACATGGGTTGCTACCTAAAATCAACAACAGAAAATTTATATTTTTAAGTGTGCAGAATGTAAAAGTAACTGAAATACATGTTATGCAGAAAATTGGGTAATAATCTCTTTTAAGACAAACTCAAAATGAGCTGAAAATCATATTTTGTTCAATATGAAAAAACAAGGAAAAAAAAAAACAGATTGAGAGTGAAAAAAAACAACTGAGATTTTAAAAAAAAAATTGAGAAAACTGGAATTTTGTTATCGAGTATAAATACGATTTACTTCACGAAATCTCATTTAAAATGTTTAATTGTAAAGTATAAAATAAACGACTCACTGTATCCCATAGTTTCTTTTTTAAAAGTTTCTCCCATTGTTCTGCCGGTACAAGTGATAAGTTGACTATTTCATCAAGTATTTCACCCTTCGCTTTGTCGAATAGCTCATCCCGATCTAGTTCGCGCATTCGTGGAAAGTTATTCTTCCATTCAGTTTCAAGATTAAAACGTGTTGCACGAAATGCATCAGCCTAAAAATTTTAATTTTCATAATAACAAATTATAAAAAGCTTGAGGAAGAAGCTACTGATTAGCGTTTGTTTACAAATATTGAAACAAATCCTGAAGGATTCGGATTTATGATCCCTGAAACTAAGAAAGAATTTAAGAATTTATTGCCTGTGATTCAATCGAATCTTTAACCATTCTCCAGAAGCAATCCGAAACAGCAAAAGACATATTTCTAGTTGTCACTTGTGAGTGTTTAAGAATACCATCTCTAAATAAAATTTAATTGATTAATCAAATTAAATACGAAATTATGCGGCAAAAAAAAAATACTGCTAACATATAATCAAATACAGACGCAACATTGATCTAGGGAGATCTATCAATCTCTTGATGCAAATATAAACTTCATTTATAAAGACTTGAAATGATTACTAACTATAAAGTTTTAACTTTTAACTTTAGTAGGCAATGAATGAATCACAAAGTGCTCACTTGAAAAGTTTAGATCTCGCGAAGAATTCCTCTTCATATTTTACAATGGATTCAATGCTTTCAGTGCTCGAATCTTTACCTGTGACGACGGCATAATAGCCTAGAGCTTTCATAGGAAATAGTTTGCCTTCGAGAATTTTTTTTATTCGATCAGGATTTGCAAAATTCTTTTCCGCCAAATCAACCTATCAATAAAACTTCTTCATACGGAAGATCTTGCAAATAAAATTAAGTGGTTTAATTTTAATTTAATCACAAAACTAATCATAACTAACCTTAGTTAATACCAAAATAGTTCTTTCACCGACAGGATCGACAGCACTCACAAGATCTGTTACATTGCTACGCTCAGCATCAACAGAACCATCTAAACTTCTTATTTAGCAATTGAAGCTCATTTTATAATAGCAAAAAAAAAAAAACTCATCAAAAAAGGAAAAGATATAGAAATCAAAAGTTGAGCACAAATCAGGTGTCACATTACGATAGTTTAGTGTTGTAACCCATTGTTAAAAAAGACTCACATTTAAAAAGTGCCCTTATTTCATCACTTTGAATTGTTTTCAAAACGAAGCTTATTGGGATTCATGAAAAAATTATAAAAAGTCTCACTGAATTAAAAAACATACCCTGTATGCATAGGATGATAGCGTTTGGATTTTCCATATATGTTTTGCACATTTTAACGATGTCATCCTTTGTTTCTTTGGCCATATCAACTGTTACTGTTGATATAATACCTGGCAAGTCAACCAAAACCATTCGCGGAAGAGATGGACCTGAACAAAGATTTACTGAATGGTTTTATGATCCTCATAGATCCTCATAGATGATATCAATTATATTTGATAGGCAGAAATGCAATATGAGATGACAGAGTACATCTTTGTAATTCAGTAAGTATTGTGATATATTGAATGTAATTACTTCATAATGAGTCATTGAAAACAATGTAAGTTTAAAAAATGACTAGCAAATTTCAATTAGATGGAACTAAAACGCGCGAGAGGCTTGAATTAAAAAAACACTTCATGGTTCTGTTTTAAATTTAATAAGAACAGAATTACCTTTGACTGTCAGAGCAATTACTTCACTAGATACCGTTTTGCCGCTGGCAACTGAATTTCTCATTCTTATTTCGATTTCATTTCTCAGCTGTTTCAGTTCTGATTCTTTCGTCAAATCAAATTCACGAGTACTGTCTTTGAAACAAGCAATGTGATACGGTCCCTCGCTTAGGGTTACCTACAAGGATGTTTTCAAATTGTTAATCATAAGAGTTAAAAAAATGATTCATGAATTTATTATTGAAGACATTAAATTATTTAATATATACTCGCACTTTCCCAAAAGCTCTGAAAATAATTCCAATAACCTTCACTGGAGCTCTTGTCATCATTTCGCCTGATCCACGGGGAAATATTCGAGCCTGAGCGATCATTTCTAAGACGGATGTTTTGCCTGAAGTTCTCAGATGTAAGAAGAAACTCCAGCAGTAATTAAATGATCGGTATCCTTCCATAACTATTTCTCTTTCAGTAAATTATAACTAGTTTTTAATTATTCTGTATAAAAATTTTCCCAAATAATTCACCAGAACTTTGATCCCCAACGACGACCACACGTGGTAAATTATCGGCTGTATTATAGGATGAATCATATTCAGTTAGCAAATCAAGTGCTTCCGAGTACAAATCGATCAAAGATCTCTATAATTAATTAAGTTTATATTGACAACATGATTTAAAACTTAAGAAACTTTCGAAGACTTTAAAATAATCCTTGGCAAAATTTAACAAATCACATATAGATCAACTAAAAGTAAATTATAATTCAGCAAATCCTAAATGGATCAAGCAGAAATATACCTTTATTTTCTTTAATCTTCGTGAGGTACCTTGATCTTTCAGCAATAGCCTTTGCCTTAAATTTTTGTTCTCTTTTTCTAATCTTTCGAGTTCTCGTTGGTACTGACTCTAAAAAAATATTTTGCTTAGCAACTGGCAAACCATTTGTTAAAAGTAAATAAGAGAATCCCCTTCGTAGACTGCAAAACAGACCAGAAAATTCAAGAAAAGAAAAACAGACTGTAAAAAAAAGACCAAAAATACCTGAGTTTTCAGCATGTCCTCTTGCAGCTTTTGAATTCTTTCAGTTTCGTTCATCTGCAAATATACAATGATACTGTAATAAGTTCCCCTTAAAACTTTATTTACAATATTTCAATCTCAATCTGAATTTTGTTCCAAATAAATGTCATCTAGAAAGATTACCTTTGCGTACTCACTTTCTTCGTGTTCCGACACATTCTTCTTTTTAAACACATCTGATAAGGATGAGAATAGCGTTTTAGGTGCTGAAATCCCAAAAAATTGCAAAATGACATTTACTTTTTTAAATATAAAATTACAAAAATCATCAAAACATGAAAATGCGTGTAATTAAAACAATTAGAGATAAGAAAAAAAAATGAATAAAAAGCTGAATTCATGGACAAACTTACCATCATCTTCAGCAAAATATCGTTTCACCTCTGAAACCATCACAAAACATTATAAGAAATTCATGTATTCAAACAGAACAAAGTCTTGCTACTTACGTAAAGTAAAGCAAAATTAAAGAAATCAAAATCAAAAAAAAAAAAAAATTAAGGACAAAAAATGAAGTAAATAAGTAAATGTTGCAGAGAAATTTAACATTTAAAGTGGAGGAAGAAAAAAAAAGTAAAGCAGGTGTAATCACCATTTTGAGCCATGAAATCTAATCCAGAAAAGAAATGGCCGTCTTGTGGCTCCGGGTCATGAACTCCATCTGAAGAAGAATCATCTGCAAATCATTTTATAAAGATGACAGTAATGATTTTCATGATTACCGTTATAGAAAAATCAAATCCGACATTGAAAATCATCATTATTCTCAACCTTTAGAATTTAGCCCTCCAAAGCAAAAACAGCGATTATCTATAAGAGAGCTGGTGGATCACAGCAATTACGGAACTAAAATATAATATATATATTATTGCATTATTCAGTTTCATCGTTAAAAATGTACATACTTTAGCCAATGATGGAAAGGGAAAAACAGTAAAGTAGAACCAGCAAGTAAAACTTGCCCGAGTAGCACAACAAAGTCCGACCTTCAATAGGCTCTAATTTCCACATATTTTGTAAACCGGCCATTTTAGTTTGTAAATTCTTCAGCCATATTTGCTCTTTATCCAACCATTTCGATTTTGTTTCATAATAGAAGTCTTTGTATTCATTCATTCGTTTCTCATCCACTTTGACCCATGCGGGTAAAGATAGCTCTGGTAAACTTTTCTTCCATTCTTCATATCGCTAAATTAAATATTAACAAAAAGCTTAAAATTGCACAATACTTATCATATTTTGTCGCTGACTTTTTCTAATTTACATGTTCAGCTATCCGATACAATATGTAATTTCTACTTACATTACTAGCTGCTACAGAACCGCTGAAAACACCAGCTGCAATCCAATATCGCAATTTCAAAGCTTGGCGAAGTATAAATCTTGCAAAATATCTTTCGTTTCGAAAGTTCTGTCCCTGTTTAAACAGAAGCCTAAAATAATATTTGCAAATTTACAACCTTGTAAATCTTCTGAAATAATGGAACCATATCAAGAATTTTAATCATCACTTGGTTTTTTTAAATTTATGAGATTCAATTCACAAAATTAGATTCAATATCCATGCAAACCCCACAATTTGTTGAATATTCCCAACAGTCCCGGATAACAAGTTTCGTCATCTTTGAAAAATTACGCTACTTATGAATCTTTGATTTCAAAATATCTCCGAAAAACAAATATAGACAACGGGAAAGTAGAATTTTAACAAATTCAATTTCTCAAATTTTTCTTTTGTTCCATTTATTCAATTTATCTCTTACTATTTCTATCCCTTTTTTTTTTAAATTATTGTTGATTTCCATCTTCCATATTTTCCTACTGATTATATTATTTTCAAAATCTTTAATTATGTGATCTACTTCGGAAATTTTCAAAATACCTTTTTCTTGCTCCGAACATGGAATATGGCCGTATGATCGATAATAAAATGTTTGTCTCTCTTCGTTTCAATGCTATTACAACGTTTTTAACACTTTGCGGAAACATTCGTAGCAAAGTTCTGAACAAACGTAACTATTCAACAATAATTGACCATTTGTGTTGACAGTGATACTGATAATTCCATGCTGATAACGGATTGATACATCTTAACGAAAGAGGATTTAGCTTACAGTATATGGAAAAGATACAAAGCGACGGAGATAAACCCCACGAATGCAGTCGTATACAATAGCTTGCCTTCAATAAAAACACCATTTATCAATGATTGGAATTTAGGCGGTCGCCAGGATGAAATATTTTCATCGTGTCCTGATCTACTTGACACACAATCTAGTGGTATCGTGGATGATTGTAAAGCAGGGCAAGTGAGATATGGGATTACTCAATGAATTAGGATGGTTGGTAGTTGCGTGTGGCGGGGGAGAGGGAAGGGAAGTACTTGCGTGAGATTAACGTGGCGTGAAGTGTGACGGAAATAGTTGACACAAGTATGGCAATGACATGAAATTTTATTCAGTATTTATCTTTTTTTTAATTTACTATCAATTTAGTTCACTTTCCATAAATACAATAATTTAAGCAAACCGAAAAATTAATATTTTTATTAGGTCAAGCTATAAATCCATCTCGTATTCGTATTTGTTTCAGTTCATTTGTTTTGATAGATTTCGAAGTTTTATCTGTTGATTAGAATTACTTGTGAATAAACAGAAACTTTTGTCCCAGTTTAAGTTTTCAATTCTTTTAGTTCAGGTTTCAGAATTTAATTCATTGTGCATCTTTCTATGGATTTAAATGAGATTTTTTATCGCTAGTAAATCTGGAAACAATCTGGAAATTAGAATCTCATTCAGAAAGTTCAGTCCGTTGATCGCTGACCAAAACAGCCACTTTAACATTCTAAAGTTATAACTGTTTAACTTACTTGACTATCCAGTTTCTTGAAATAATAAAACTAATATTTTTCCTCAAGTTTTTCCAAACGATGGAAATTAATTATTATCATTGTGTGGGCTGGAAATTATTTTCAATTTTTGTTCATTTCACATAGCGCACACATGGCAGATGGTGGTTTATGAGTGAGAGCGGTTAATTTTGGAATTGTCATTTGAGTAATCATATAACTTGATCTATATCATTCCCGTCTTTTCCATATAAGCGAACTTCTATTTTCATTAAGCTGATTTTATTACACTTATGTATCATTTTCTCAGAAATAGAATAGAGTTGCTTGAATTGAAGCAAAATATGAGCTGAACTAAAAATTTGATCAATTCATTTTCAGTAGTACTATTTCGACCAAAAAAATGAGACTTCGAAGTAATCGGGATACTGAGGAACCGTATGCTACCGTATGCCACCTCAGTACTATGCAACCACGAAAAGTTGAAGGTAGAAGAATGAAAAGAATGGCACCATCCAATAGAGATGAAAAGTCTGCAAAAAAAAAAGTGCAGGTAAGAGATTAATCATCAATATATTTCCTTTTAACTGAATTGCTTATTAATCTTCATAGATATAATTTTAGAAAATTTCGCCTGATTCGAGTTTTAGTGTACTCGTAATATCTTGGTATAGAACATAATTCTTTGTTTGTTTAATAAGTCAATCAAACAATATTTACCATCGTGTTTTTATTGAATTCAGAATATTTATTCGTTATGGGCCGTAAATAGAAAGATTCGAGATATCCTTTTAAGCTGTTGGTTTTAAGAAATTGGTATTGTTGTGAATGTTTGATGAGTATTTATTCAAGTGGCTAAAAATTTGAGAATTGTTGTTAAGGATTTGAGTGCACCGATTACTTTGTTTTTAATTGAATTGATGTTGTTATGGAAGTTTAATAAGTGTTTATTAAAATGACTGAAGATTTGAGAATTGATGTTGAGGATTTGAATGCACCGACGACATCCGGCTGTAGCTCAACAGCCCATCATCATCAACAACAACAGCCAATGAACTCTGCTGTCAACAGCGATAATAATGCGCAGTTGGTGAAATGTAGAAGCAATAAATCGAATAGGGGAAAATCTGATAAGACACAAGAGGACAATATTCAGAAGGATATCGGTTCCATTCCAGACCATGTTCTGGTAGGATTCCTTTTGGTCTTGCCAAATTCTGTTTTGATTAGAATTATTGTCTAACTACGAAGAAAATAGGTCAGGCGAAATGGATTGATAGTCAATATTTTTCCTTTCTTTTTTTTTTTCCCTTTTTTTTAGGATCTCGCAAATTTCAAATTGTCCAAGACACTGTTTTAATAATAGTAGTTGATAAATTATCTATATGGATGGTTGCCTTTCGAATAATTTCTTTTGCTTTTTTTTAAAATTTTCCTTCTCTTTTCATTCTCTTCAGATCTCAATTTTCACGCTTTTACCGATCGTGGATCGTATAAGGATAGAACGGGTTTGCCGCCGTTGGCGTTACATTGCCAAAAATTATTCGTGGACAATGACAACCGAATTCTCCTACTCATCACTTATTGGTGATAAGGAATGTTCATTGCCCTGCTTGATTGAACGTCCGCTAGTTGGCAATAAGGAAGTTCGCTTTCTTGTTCTATTTCTTACTGCAATTTTTTCATAATTTTACGTTTTGCATTTTGCGCTATTTGGCTGTACCTTTGAAATGAGATAAAAATTTGTTTAATTAGTAACATATTCTGTTTTTTACAGTTTTGCAGCCAAAATTCTGAACTTTCATTAAACAAAGAATACTACAGATAATTTAAATTGAGAAAAAATATTTCCTTTTGATTTGAAAAAAATAATTCTAGATAAAATCTTTGGCGCAGCGCTGTGGTGATCATTTGCTTGAAATGGATTTACATGCATTCAGGGATACGTTAACGTATAATGTTTGCATGTGTTTTGCTGTACATTGTCCAAATTTGACCGTTTTGAATATGTATGGCATCCAGTTGACCAATTCGTCTCTGAAATCACTCGGAAGACACTGTCCAAATTTGGAAGTCGTTAATTTCCATCGATGTTTTCAGGTCCTTGAATGTTTCAAATATAATAGATAAAAATTCCGGATAGCTTTTAAAAGACTGCTTTTCAATCTGGGACTTCTGAAGGAGATTGTAGAAAAGATTCGCATTAAATCTTAGTATTAAATTTTAGTTAATATTAAATTTAAATTGAATTTTTATCTTTCTTTTTTACACTTTCCTACTTAAAAAAAAAAAGAAAAAAAAAGAGTAGGAAGGTAAATTCTAGTGATTCCGCTCATGTTTTGTCATGCTAACTTACCAAAATCCTTCTAATTTTTTGTTGTATGTTTATTTTTAAAACTACGTTTAAAGTTTCTGCTTTCACTTTTGATTTAATACAAGGAATCTTTTTGGTACATCTCATAACAATATTAATATATTAAATTGTTAATTTTCTTTTATTTGGGATTGTGAACTGAAAAAATTTTATTATTCTATTTTTTTTTTTTTTTTTTCAGGAAAGCGTTGTAGAGCGAGGGCTTACAACATTTTTTTCTAAGTGCCAAAATTTGAGAGAGGTTGATGTAGGTGAGAATGAGCGCCTTACTGGACTACCGTCGTTTACCGTGTTGCCACGATCTATCGTTAATTTGAAAATTGGTGGATGCTTTCGACTGACTGCAGCATCATTATTCGCTATAAGAGATAGGTTTGTTTTATTTATTGATTTTGTTGATTTTTTATTGCTTAATGTAGTCCTAAAACTATTACTTGCGTAAAATAAGCAACAAAACTTTAAAATATATTAAAGCTCGAAATTTATACAATTTCAGATGTCCGGATCTGGTAGCACTGACGATGAACAGTGTTGACAACATATCGCCAACACATTTGAATAGCTTTTTTGCTTCACTTCCCAAGTAAGTATTTTTAATTTTTTTTATCTGAAAGACAAGTACATTGATTATACTTCGAACGAACATTTTGAACTTTTGGTTTTCCCAAATAGTTTTTCATTATAGCTTTCTAATCGATCTTTGAATAACTTCGCAGCACTTATCTGTGAATAATATTTATATTTGGTTTATTTTTGATTATGTTTTGACGAGCCGAACTGATGTTGTCTCTTGGAGTATTTTAACATGACCGTTTCAAATGAAAATTAAGGAGTTTCTTCAGCTTTAATAATTTTAGATTGGAGTTGCTTAAATTCGGTGAATGTTATGTCTCGCATACACTTGGAGGAATTGAGATAAATTTCAGTTTGATGAAGAACCTGACTGAATTAACTGTTTATGACAACTTGCTGATGACAGATGAGGTAATGTTTAAATTTTCAACCCTGTTTTAAATTTATCAACTTTTTAAAACAAATTACTTTCTTCACTCAGTATATCATCGGGAAAAGTTGGACACTCATATTGTTAGAAGATATGATCATTTTGCATGAGAAATTCTTTTTTGGGAAGTTAGATAATGAAGAAGATCACTTTCTTTGAATTTTGGAGATGTAATGCTTTGATTTGATCTAATACGATCACATTGCTTCCTTTTTTCTTGTTTTTCTTTCTTACAAAAATATTTTGCAAAAAAGAAAATAAAATAAATGACTGCTCAAGCTTCAGGTTTTGCGGAATACAGTAATTGGATGCAAACAGTTGAAATATGTTGACTTAAGTGGTTGCAGTCGTTTTGTAAGTAACGTTGGATTACGTGAACTTGCAAAATTGCCATACCTCAGTCACTTGAACCTGTCTTATATGAGAGTTGTAGATGATCAGACAATCCGAATAATCGCAGAGAAAGGCACCTTACAGGTTAATAATATTTTTTTTTACTGATATTTTTCCTTCAGTTAAACACTTATGGTTATGGAACATACATAAGCTTATTCTTTTATCGTCCGCCATGAGTATATTGTTCATTCATAAATGAAATTGATTTTTGTCATCAAACAGTTGTTAATTTCGCTATTGAAGTAATAGTGAAATATTGCACTCATGTATATCTTCCTGTGATGTTCATTTATGTATGTTCACTTATAGCATGAGACAACATTCGGCATACGTATTATTGTTATACAATCAATATATGACAATTCTGGTGACCATTTATTTTAGATAGGAATTAGAACAGATGATTGTTCTGGTTCGTCTAATTCATAAGACTAATAGGAGAAAATTGTATTTTCTGTGAAGAAGATGCACTAAATATTATTAATATTCTCCTTATTACAGACTATCCTCCTGCATCGATGTGACGAGATCTCAGATGAAGCAGTAAAAATGCTGTTGAAATGTTGTCCGGTTAGTTTACGTAATTTTAATTTCATTACTGCTTAGAATTACATGTGAAATTCCATGTATCATGGAATTGATTTGCAAAAATAATTCTAATTTCAATTGCTTTGAAATAGTTATATTTGGATGTTCATAATATACACCAGAATATCGTAATATTTAATCCAATAATTCATTAAGTAGACATGAATATCATTAATAGAGAATAATACAGCTTAGAAAAATTGTACACCTATCACATTTCAGTATTTTCTTACTGATATGAGGGAACAGAAAAGACACAAGATCTCATGAAATCATTTAACAAGTTCTGTATTGATTGTAAAATTCATATTAGTTTTTTTAGTTCTTAACTGCGCTTGATATTTCATTTTGCCCGAAGGTTACTGATGAATCAATGGAAGGGATGGTCAACTACGTATCAAAACGACAGGAAAGAGAGGTATTTTTATTCAGTGTTATAAGTATGTTTAAAATTTATGAAAAATACAGTCTAATTTATAATGGAAAAATGTATTAAATCTTCTAAATCCTTTTTTTGTTGAGTGATTCGCATTGTCAAATTTGCTCCATTTGGATATCTTCTTTTTATTGAGTGCTTTATTTTGTTTAAATCGTTTCACAGTAGATTAAAAAACAGATCATGATGTTTGGTGTGGAGGATAATATAAATAAGAAAAATTGTTTGTAGGCATTATTGCCAACATCAAGCAGAGGACACATAACACCGCTGACGGAAGTAGTGACGAAGATGAGACGGCATGAACGAAGTTTACAGGCGTTGATGGATGCCGATTTTGAGCGTCATCTAATGCGCTTTGAGAATTTTCGTTATCGTTTTGGAAATACATCAGATTATTCACTGAATCCATTATATGACATCCGTCATACGGGACGCTATAAACCTAATCCTGATGGCTTTACTGAACTGCATGTCTGGACTGCCCATAGTAGTATAACTAGACCATATCCAAGGACGCATCCGTTGCTGAAGGTAGATGATCGTGATTCGATTGCGGAGCAAAGCTCATCCATTTTTGAATTCAGTGTTGTGATTAGAATAAACTAGTTTTTTTTTTCCTTTTTTTTTTTTTAATTTAATGTACTTTTATTGATGTGATTTATATTTTGCTTTGTTGTCCTTTTAGGATGCTTCCAGGTAATGCGATTACGGATTCGTTTTTTTTTCCAGATTTTTTAGAATGCGTAAATTACACTGATCAGAGAAATTGATGATATTATTGGACCTTAAGCTTTCCAATCAATATTTCTTTGACAAATTAATTTGTAAGATATGTTTTCTTAAATCTTTGCAAGAATAATATACGCAGTGCTTTTTGCTTTGTTACTCTTCATAAATTTTATGTTTGATTTGAATGGTTTGTATTGCGAAAATTTCGGAAATACAAACCATTCAAATCAAAGTAAAATTTTTGCGAAAATTTACAAAGCAAAAAGCCCTGCGTATATTATTCTTGGAAAGATTTAAGAATAAATATACCGAAAATTAATTTCTCACATAACTTATTTCCATGTATTCTTCACTAACATTTAATGAATTGTTTTCATACCTTTTTCGAGCTGATTCTTTCGATACTTGATGAAAGTTCAGTAATCATATTTTACGTAAAATTTTCAGGAATTTAGGACGACCTCTCTGAGATCTTTTCTCATTGGGATAGAGATGAATCCTATAGATATGGGTGTTAAAAGAATTTGATGTTTAAGTGGCATTGTATCTCCTCTGATATTCGTGGAAACGATGCAGATGAATTTATGTACCTGATATATATATATATATATGAGAGCTAACTTTTTACTATTTCAAAGTTGCTTACCTCAATTTTCAGTTTTGTTAGTTTCTTTGATTTTTACCATCCACCGAAGCAGACCTTCGTCATGGTTTTATTCTTTATTTCGTTTATTTTCATTATTATTTCTTTTATTTTTTTTTTCGTTTGTTTTTCATATGAGAATACATGTATATTATTATGAGTGGACAACTTATTGTGTATTTATTATCATGATTCGACTAGAAATTTCTGCAATTCAAAATATAATTATAAATTCTGCGAAATTTCGTAATGGTAATGAAAATTGATCGCTAACATTCTGTGTATTTTATATGTCGCTGTTTGAATTTTACGGGATTGATTTAAATTAGATTTAAATTGTTTCCTTTGCATACAGTTCTTTCAAATGCAATTGCAATATGTATGGACTTGCAGAAAAATGCATCTTTAAACTCAGTTGTATTTATATTACCATTTAATGTTCGACGTATTCCGGTATTATCTTTTACTGAGTCAAATTTAAGAGCTTTTGTGAATCTTAAATCATATTATTCAATAGTTGAATAATATGATTTAAGCGCATTGTGGGTCCATTTTGCTGTATTTGTTGCTTTTTATTATCGGATTAAATGTAGTGATTTCAATTCATAATTATCTTTTAATCCCAAATAAATTATGATAAAGAGCCCTGTTAGTATTCAAAAAACGAGCGATGCAATCTTCTCAGGAAATGATTTCTTCATAAAAGTTCAAAGTTTCGTTTTGTATATGATACAAATTTAAAAATAACTTATAGTTTTAGAGATTTGAAATTCATTTATTTAACAAATACAAAATGGATATGATTTACTGGGCAGTAAAGATGCGACGAGTAAACGATGATTTATTGAAACATGGATTGGATGTAAACAACAAGTCAAGATACATTAATTTTTAAATTAAATATCTTTAAGTCTCATTAAGATCACCGCTTTATTACAGTTTTTACATTCGCTTGACGCAGGTATACATATCGATGTATTGACAATGAGTTATTTATTATTTGGTAAGCAAGCATTGCATTTATTCTTGCTTTATATTTCAGAATGCGGACTTTTCGTAATGAAAGTAATGAGTCAGAAGACGATGAAGAGACTTCTTCGAGTGATGTCGATGATGGCCAGAATGTTAAAGCAAAGGTGACATTAGCGAAGAAAGTGAACTTTCATTGTTTCCCTCAAACTGAGGTTATTTTTCACTGAAATTCTTGATGGTCAAAAATGTTAAAGGAGAGGAGGAATTTCCATCTTCTTTCATCATTTTTTGTTCGTTTTTTATGGTAGATTGAATTCTAAAGGAAATTGAACTGAAAGACATTGCTTAATTTTATGCTTTACGAGGTGTTTTTTAAATATGTTTTATCTTTGCATATGTCGTGCGCTGATTTTTATTTTATTTGCTGCTTACTTCCATGACGAAAATTCTTCCTGTCATAATTTGAAGTTTTAAATCTTTCTTGGGAAATCCAAATTTCGAATCAGAATAAATCATTTTTCAAAAATTCAACTTATGTTTCAGGAAGTTGAAACAAATGATTTATTTGTTCTGGATGCTAGTGGTACTAATAATATTGATATGAACGTTGTCAAGAAGCCATTTTTTATAACAAAGTGTGATGCGAAAACTAGTAAAACATTGGATACCGATTCAATTTTGGATAAGACAACAAAAGAGGTCTGCAAACCAAGTTAAAATTCTTCAATATTACATCATGTAGAATTTCAATTTAACTTTCGATTATCAATTTCCGAAATAGTTTGATTCATATTGTAGGTCGACCACTATTCAATGAAAAATCATAGTTTTTGTTGCTGAAATTCATTTTGCTTTTTCAGTGCTCAATGGGTATATTTTTTGTTACATAGAATTATTTTTATTTACAAAGCGAATAATAAGGCATTCGTAGAGAAGTAATCATCAGAAAGCCGAAGAGTTAGTAGAAGTATCTACTAGTGCTATGAAATTATTTTTTTTCAGCTGCTATCAAAAAGCATAATAAAACCCGGTTTTGAAAAATATCTTGGTGAAGGACATATCCCGGTATCTTGGCGAGCACTGAAAAAACAAAGAAAGGTATTTTTATGATTTTTGTATTGTCTAATGTGGAAACTATGTCTATCGATGCTGTATAAAATTTCGTATGGATTTTGATTTTTTAGATGGACCGAGAGCGTACGAAGGGTGATGCTTGGTATAATCTCCCAACAGGTGAAATGACCGAAAAAAGGGAACGTGATCTGAAAATTATTCAGATGAGGGAATCTCTAGATTCGAAAGCTCATTACAGAAAAAATGATCGTTCCGTATTACCAAAATATTTCCAGGTTTGTGATGTACATAAATCTTCAAATTAAATTAATTTTAATTATTCTAGTGTATTTCTTACGCCTAGAGAATTTTATTCATTTGTGATTCTTTTTTTCTTTTTTTACTACCAACCTACTGATATGATATTGATTGATTAATGAATTAATTTATAGATTACTGACATATTACAATTTAATAGGTTTGCGTCAATGTTCACCTACGAATTAGACTTGAAGTCATATTTAAAAAGTTTTCAAAATAGATATGCAAACTAGTTGTGCATTTTACTATATGAAGTGAAGTGAAGTGCGATGTGAATTGCCAAATCTCCTCGCTTTTATCAATTTTGTCAGAAAATCGCCATATCGGTTTATGTATCATGAGAGTTAGTTCATAGATAAAAATTATTTCAGATTGGTACTGTTATTGAGACAAAAGCAGATTTTTATTCGTCTCGTATACCAAAGAAACAGCGTAAGAAGACAATTGTTGAGGAACTTCTAGCGGACACAGATTTACAAACGAAACAGCGCCAAAAATATCAAGAAATTAAGGCTCGGGAAGCGCTTGCAAAACGTGGGGCTTTTCGACATTCATCATATCCAAAAAAAAGGAAGTTCAGACAGAATGTCAGAAGTTAGCTTATTATCTTTACCCTATTTTCTTATTATCTGGGTTTTGAGCATTTATCATATTTGTGCACAGTATGAGAAAAAAAAGATAGACTGGTATTAAATTTAACTATCAATATGTTTTTCTTTTTGATATGTTTGTTTGACATGTTTTTCGACATATTTATTAGTTATTCTGTTGTTTATTGAAAATTAAATCCATAGAAATAATAGAAGATAAATACAGGAACTGAATAAAAAATAAGACTTTGAAAAGTCGTTTTAGTATGAAAGAAATTATAGATCTAAAAAAAAAAAAACAATAAGTCTTTATTTTCGGGAAAATACTTGAAAAAAGATCAAAACTTCATTTAGATTATGAATTTTAACTAAAATTTGACCCGTAAAAAAATTAGTTCCAAAATTTCAAAGTAGTCGTCCAGACAATCTTGGGACTTCCGGGATCAGATAAGCTGTAATAACTTCGGTACTTTTTGTCAAAATAAAAATGCAATTAATAAAAATTTTATTCATAGTGTTTATCAGTTCGAAAATTATAGAGAAGATTTTTTATATTTGTGGAAGAGTACAAAGCGCACAAAACGAAACTACTGCGGATTAAATAGCTTCTGTAGTTGTCTTTATTATCGGAATAAATAAAAAGAAAAGTCAAATCAAACTTGCAATTTCATTTTTTTTCTCAAATGTTATCTCCATAAAAATTGATTATTTCGATCAATGATGTAAAATATCTAAAAAAAAAAAAAAAAAGAAATTCAATTAAATAAAGAGCTGTCATCATGATACTTTTTTGTGTGATGTTGAATTCGCTAAACGAGATTGGAAAATAATAAGAATATCCGATACAAAAATTATCTTTGAAGTAAAATGACACTGTAATATTGTTAAATTACCACAAATCCTCACAAGCTTCTGATTAAACTGAACCTGATGATTTTCCCAATCGGTAAAACTAATAAATTATATCTAATAACATAAAAGTTATTACTGAACTACGCATCAAAAAATATACCTTCCACAAAAATCTTAAACATGTCTTCGAGGCCTAACAACGCCAGTTATTCGTTCCTATGAAAACACTCTTGCATAATGAATGTAATTATTCTCGAATAATTCTAGAATTCTGGGCCATACTTTTGCATTACCGTTTAACGTGTTCCATGTCATACTCTGACGACATATCTACGTAGTGGCAGCAATGCTGACGAATTTGAAATAAATTATGAAAACAAACGTAAAAAATGTGATGATGCATCAATCCATTCGTCTTCAAAATTTTCCGAATATAAAAATTTTCCAAAAAAATTTTTACTTCCAATATTTACTATCATTATTGCACAGTATACAAACAACATCTTCTTAATGAACTAAAACTGCAATTTTACAGTTGAGTATATTGAACTCTAGAATATTTAGATGAGTATAATTACGGTATTTTTTAACTAAAAGTTGTTAATAATTAGTCAAAAGTAACAAAAATTTCCAGAAGAATATATAGAAATACATAATAAAACCATATATATCGTATAACTTGTTTATTTTTTTATTTTTTCCGAAAAATTTTCAAAAATTAGAAAAGATGATGGTGGTGAGTACAGTTTTATTCGTGTATATTTGGTATAATGCAAGTTATAAAATGAAGGAAAGATCTCAACATACGTATTATCAGATTTCAAAGCTAAATCAGCTTTAATTTTCTTTGAGAGAAAAAGGAATGAAGGTAGTGAATATGGACTGGACTGAGAATAAACAACTTATTAAAAAGTAGCCAATTCGTTTTAAAATAAAATGACTGACTTGGCAATTAATGAGCGGAAGTATGGCGTAAAAATAGTGAAATAAACAACAATTTTAAATGAATGATGCACAATTGAAATTGGGAAAGTCACCATTAAAACTATGGAAAAAAGTAAGTTTTGACTCATTTCAAAAAATGAGTCAAAGCGAAAAAATATTTTTGCATAGGTTGATTTTATAGTAATAAAGGGCTGGCTGATAGGCATAAGGTGGCAGAGACTTCGCAATTTACTCATAGGTGAATCTTTCCAAATTTTTCGTTTGCAGAATAAAAAATTTGTTATCTTTATAGATAAGGAAATTTCGAACGAACAAATTTTAAGTTTCATGTAGGCAATTTCGTTAACTTTGTGCAGAAATTCAATATAGAAATTTCGTTAACTTTGTGACGAAATTGTAGAAAATATGAAACAATTAATGGTAACTGTTAAACACCGAATTGATTGCAGATTAGTTAGGAAATCAGAACAGCAAGCACAGAAAAATTCTTCGAGATCAATTAAGGATTTTCTATTACCCCCAAAAATAGAGCTAGGCTAAAGGTAAAAAGAATTTTTCTGGAGATACCTCCTAAAAAGCGAACTTCTTGGTACTTAAAATTTTAATGTAGTAATCTTCTAATCTTTCTTCCATTCTTATTTACAAATCTATTCATGCTGTGCTTTTTTCTTCATTCTTTTCTTTGGTTCATCAATTTTATCACCATGAATTGTTAATTACCAATCATTCTATCATGTGAATTGTTGAAATAATGTAAACATACGCTGATTAGCTGCACTATTCAATTGATTAGTTGTAATTTTTATTTTTCTTCTAATATGACACTAAACTCTAGGGAAATTGCAACTAATATGATATTAAACGAGTGGAAATTGTAAAATTTATGACCATCGAGAACAAAAATGTCACCAAATATTGTGAACAACTTCAATTATTATCTGCCTTCAATACTTCATTCATTCATTCAATCAATCATTTACTTTCTTCTTTATTACTTTGCTTCATCGACGAATGAAACTTTCCAACTCAACTTCCAGACCTCATCAAACCCTATCGATTCCCAACACCAACAATCCTCAGATAATTTTACTCCTATCAAAAGTTCAAATTATTGATGTATTATCGATAATAATCAATTGTTTTGTATAAAATCGCTAGCTGCCGGATAAATATCAATAATACTCTTAATTTGTTTGCTTATTGTTTGATTCCTTTTAATTCTCTCTATTTCCTTTTTTCTTTATGATTGTTTAAGTCTAGTACAAAATTAGTTTAAAATTTTTAGTAATAGTTTAGTTAAAAACTTTTAATAATACTTATTAGATTGGCAATGTCATTTTTCGAATCATTTCCTTTTTAATTTAAACGTTGATTTAATAAAAATAGCTAAAATTACTTTGAAAACTGCTTATTTAATGAATAATCATTGAAATAATCAATTCTCATCAATTATTTCATAAATTTTATAAAATTATACCATTTTGAAAGGTTTCTAATTCCAAAAAGATGAAAAGAAAAAAATTGGCAGATTGAAATTCTTTTTTCAGCATTATCATTTTTTCTCTTCTTTCTATCAAAATTTTTTCCATAATTTTCATTTTTCTCTGTATCCATCTAAAATTTTTTCATTTTTTCATTATGTCTATTTGAAGAAATATTCTTCATAATAAATAATGAAATGAAATTATAAATCCAAAAATTATAATTGAAATTTAAAAGAACAAAATTTTAATTTACAGACTAATGAAAAAAATAATGAAAAATTTGATATTTTATTGAATAATGTCTCATTGAAGTTGCCTCATTTTGTTTCATTTTTATAGAAAGTATGTTGTGCACTTTTGCTTTGATAATTCAAAATAAAAATAAAATTAAATTGCAATTTGATATATTAATCGATTGTTTTTCTTAGCAAAATTATTTACTTACCTGCGTATATTTCACTAACTTAACTGTATTTTACTGATTTAATATCTATGGCAAGAAAATTATTTGCAAGTTTCCTGTTAGTCGTCATTATAAATTGCATGGATGGATTATGGATAAAGAATGATTGGAAGCCTAAATCAGAGAAGGAAAAGACTAAATTTATAGGTTATAATTTTTATAATATTTTGTTAAATTTCCACTTGAAAACGAACTAAAATTCATGTAAAATTTTGCAAGTTTTATGAAAAAATTTCACATAAATGAATTTTAATAATAAAATTCAAAAAATATTAAGATTTCATAAATGTATATAACATGAAGAAAGTCGTTTAGCATTTCATATTTTTATGGATAATTTATAATTCATATATTTTTTTTTTCTGAAATTAAAGCAAATTATTCGTGTATATAAAAAAGTTTAATCAAATTGGAGAATTGCTAAATGATATTAAAAAGAAAACATTTTTGTTCAAGACATGAAATGTTGCATGCAGCACTTGATATTTTTAGCAAAATTATGCATAAAAAAAGTTTATTTTATTTCCAGCTGAAAATAAATTGATCATTGATCATTTTTAACTTGACAATATAATAATGTATCCTTTCAACCGAACTGAATAAAATATCCCCTTAATTCTTAGTTATTTTTTTATTGAGTTTGAAAAAGAAATGTTCTGATTGATTATTCTCAATACTATATTCCTTTTCTTAATTAGCCTAAGTTTGCTAGTAATAATATTTCAGGTGATATATTCGAATTTTTCATATTGTTTAATATTAAATGATAAGATTAAAATTCAATATTAGCTAAGCAAGCTGAAAAATTTCGTTCTTCTCATGAGATTTATTAAGAACAATAAATGATTCATTGCTATAAAAAACATTCTTTTATTAATGATTAAAAGTTTGTGAAATATGATCATAATGCTCTGATTTCCTCCAGTAATTTGTCTTAACAGATTTTGATAAAACTATCAAGATAAAATCAACATGCTAGAATACTGTAGTAAAATTTCAAGATCGAATTAGAAAAAAATTAGAAAAAATGAGAAAGTATTACATAATCATTTCAGCTGATAGCCTGCGTCCTCGACCAGCATTATTTAAACGAAGTAATTACGAAGATTATGCAGATTTGAATCGAATGAACTTTAACAAGATTGACGGTAATGGAATTTTTGATTTTTATTTTTCTAACTAACGACAAATTATATATAAGAGAATTTTTCTTAATTCATTTAATCACGTTTCTTTTTTTTTCAAATAAACTCATTAAAATAAATTGATAATCGAAGGTCTTGAGGCAAAAATGACCAATTTCGAATAAATTCATTAAATTGTTACTTTTATCCATTATCAAATAATATATCAGAATATGTATAGCAAGTTAATTATCAGTTATTCACTATCAGAAAAACTAATGAAAGAAATATTCACGATAATTCACTCATATTTTTAGATTTTCACTGAAAATTTAGATTCTAATACAACTTATAGTCCTTTAATTTTAGGAATAAGTTTTGATTACGATATAAACAGTAAGATTCCAATATTCGACATGAATTATTCAAACAAGTTTGCTGCCAATAAAAACTTTCTTTTGTCAAATTCGAACAAATAAAAACATTATTCGAACAATATAAATTCGAACAAATAAAAACTTTAAAATGAACTTCAGTGTATTAATACACTGGCCATAAATCGACCAATTGAATTGAACATACTCGAATTGTTCTCTTTTTTTTTCTGAGAATTTTTCTTTTTTTCAATTTTTTCAAAACAATATTTTTAGCAAACATAAAGTTTAAAGTTCATTTGCTTATTTTCGTTCATTTGTTAACAGACATTAGACATTTCATATTTTTATCATTATTAGAGAATAATACCTTCAAAGTTGGATATTTAAAAATAATATATAAAATATAAAAAACAGCTGAATTCCTAGAACTCCGCAAAATTTTCAGGAGTATCCAGAACAGACGAACCATTCAGAAAAAAGAAAAATGAATCGACATAAGAAAAAACACTAATTCAAATAACTTGTTTTGAAAATTTTTTTCCAACTTGGATAAATGTAATCAATAAAGGAATAATTTCAGGTGCGAAAATCGTTGCATCTATGCCAAAATATGGTAATCAGCAATTAGATCGTCTCAAATGAATATCCTTATGGGATTTACACCATAAAAATCAAGAATAATTTTGAAAACGAAACGAAACTTCATCTACCAATATCATTCATGTCACTCGTAATTCACTTCAGGCTACCATTATCCACCTTATGCTATTTCACATTGTTTAATCTTTTTCATATTCGTTCGTTAACTACAACTGCTAGTGAATAGTTGTGAAATAAATTTGAACTTTGCTGTTTGGAAAATTGTATGAAAAGTCACAAACAACAGCCTCCGGATTATTCAAGGATAATAATTGGAAGGCATAAAGAAATATGTGCACAAACAAGTATTGAATAGGAGATAAGTTTTGCTCAGAATTGTTGAAACATCGACATAATTTATTGAGCAAGCATTTCATCATCCTGAAATATGCATAACTTAAAGCAAATAGAAAAAAAATAAAAATTCATTCTTTAATCGATTAAACAATACATGATAATAACAATAAGAACACTCAAAACTACTTTTTTGACGTTCTTCCACTTCAATACCTCACCGATTTCGATCAAGCACCGGTAACTGTAAGTTTTCAGAATTCTCCAAAATATCTGATCAACTAAAATGGAGCTGAACTTTTCAGATCATTTCATTCTTTACTAATGACATGCTCATATTATTAATGAATGTAGAGAAAATTATGAAAAAATACAATAATTTCAATTAAGTTGAAATTCAGAACAGTTACATTCTTCGTATCTCCTTTTCCATTTTACTTTTTCTTTTTTTTTTTTTTTATTGCCTTCCTTTTCGTCTAATTTTTTTGTTTTTTTCCACTTTCTTATAACTTGTTGCGGGATATGCAAAGCTAATGGCGCATACCTGAAAATTTAGTGATCGATAATTTGTTTGATTAGCAGATGATTGGAACAGAATGATCTGGCAACAGGTAATCCTCACGTTGATCTGTGTTAGGAAATAGACTATATTGATTGGTCGGATAAGTATGATTTTTTTTTTTTACCGAACAGTTCAAAATATAAGCCAAAAGCAAAGAGCTATACGTCCATAAAATCAGAATATATAATATACTACTAGGTTGTAAAAAAGATACTATAAAAAATGGAAACATAATATACTACTTGTAAGATAGGAATTTGCAGTTTTTGATTTTAGTGAATTTAATCCTGAGGGAAGGCCTAGGTTAATTCACTTATAATACCGCGTAATATTCTAAGACAGTTTCTTCAAAAATACAAAAAAGTAATGGCAACTTGGAGGAATTATGAAGAATGCTTTAATTTTATTTCCTCGAATCCTTTCAACAAAAAATTAAATTTCCGTTATATCATTCATCCCGATATTTTCCCATTCTTTGAACATACAACTTTTTAGCCCATCAGAACGGAAAAATGATTCCAAAATCAATCATTGCAAGGATAACTTCTGACAAATATTCACCAGCAAAATCGACATATTTTTAATATTTCAGAAATCATATTATTTCACATATTAACCATTTTAATCGTCTCTCATGCTTAAAGCAATTATCTATTCGACGTTCAGTGGAAATCGATAATTGAAACAATTGAAATCTCGACATTCTTATATTATAAACTATTTCGGCTATTCAATATCATATACTGCTGACGATAAAATCGAAATATTTATAATAAATAAAATGAAACAATCCAAGTAATCATATGGAAGAAACAACTAATAATATCCTCAACAAATGAGTCATTTACTATATTTGGATAAAAAGTCTTGATTCTCACATCTTCCGATTCGATTATTATTAGAATCTATGATCACCGCATGAAATATTGCAAGATGAATTGTCAAAAATGTTAAAAAGGAGTTTGGCTTATGAGAAGTTTGATCTTATCCTTAGTCCTCATATCCAATTTTTTATATGACCAATGTGTGGACCACTGCCCAATGACAATCAAAAATGATGGGGACTTTCGGGGGACAACAACGTCAATTGTTATTGGCAACATTGGGGCTTCATCGCGAACGGACTGTTTAATACTAGTGTCCAAAATCGAACGGTCATTTCAACGTCAGTTCCTCCTACATCTTCTGCATGTTTAACGAAATCGAATATATGATAAATTCAAAACAAGTTTAATAATATCAAAAATTTTGAGATTTTTCCAAACTAATGAAACTATGGTTATTTAGTGGAACAAATATTAGTAAATAAGAATTTTTTTTTGCCGTAACAATACGAACAATAGTTCATCTGTTCTAAGGTCATGGAAAACTTCAACCGCGATTGACTAATAACTTACTTTTATTGGATAATTGAAGAAACATTCACCTGGATGAGATGGAACTATCAGCAATGATATTGATGTCCAAGAAAATTCAATTTGTTTTCAGTTACATCAGACATTCTCGAGAAATAATGAAAGGCTGGTACAAAGTTTGACAAAAAAGGACGCAGATGGGAGAAATCGAAGTATTAATAAACGATACGACAAAATTGTTAATATTGAATATCTGTAATTGCTGTTAAGATCTCTTCTCATCTCCTCATAATTCAGGATCTATCAGTTGACTTAAATATTGCACATCGTTTACATTCATGATCTTATCCTACTGCTCTATCTACAACTTTATTCCCATCCATGACATGACTTTTTATTTGTAATCTTAATTGATTGATTACATGTATGATAACTTTATTATTCTATTTGTTACATGTGCAATATGCTAATTACCAATGCTTTAATATATTTTCTATCGTTGAATAGTAATAATAATAATAGCAAATTAACTTATTCTTTTACGAATTTTTTGATTTATTCGCAGACAATTTGAAATGTTTTCGTAGCTAGCAGTGTTTGTGACAGCAAAGTAGCTGCAATTATTGCAGATTGGAATTATCCCTTTCGAGATCAATCTGTTCGGCAAAATTTCTCAAATTTTAGAATAAAAGATGTTGAAGTGGTCATTCTTATGAAATTGCTCAATAGAACACTTGAGGCAAATGCATCACTTTTTCAGATCTTATAAAACTACTTCAGTTTTGAATCTATCATTTCAGAAATTATTCATACTTGTTAATGCTAAAACATAGATTTAAAGAGGGACTAATGCTGGAATAATATTTGTAATTCTGCCAAAAATTTCAATTTTGACATATTTAATCTAAATGCTAAGATATGTGCTTATTGCAGAAGTTGGCTAAGATATCTTGGCTATCGGTACAAATCCTTCACATCTAATAGTGAATATTGCTTTTTTCTTATTTTCTGAGTAGTATGGTTCGATGAGCAAAGATGATACTAATTTATACATAGATGTAGTGTTCGCTAAATTCTTGATTTTGATTTTGATCTGCCATTTGAAACAAATGACTGTTCTCTCAATGATTTGGCGTCGTATTGGAATTTTGTTTGTTTCAAGAACTGAAAAATCCCCACATATAACTGAAGAAGTGGATATCTTGTCATCAATAATCTATTGATTATCGATTTATTCATTGGTTGCAACTCATTGCTTTTCAACCTTCACGCAGTATCGGCAAATCTTGTCATCGTAAAGATGAATGCTTTGCTAAATGAGTTGTGAATTACTTTTTTTTAATTAGCCGTCGTTATTCGTCTTCCTTCCTTTCTTGAAAGATACAACAGGCGTCAAGAAGACGATCGCATACTTTGGAAAGGAGAATGTTTAACTGATATTTCTTTTCAGAATATCAAAGGTAAGAAAAACAGAATTTTACGATTATTGGTATATTATTGATTTATTTGACCTCATTTTCTCTCACTCTTACTTCTAGCAATTGTTGTGATCTTCGTAAAAATGCGAATGTGATCTTGCTGACCTTCTTAACGATGCATATACATTAATTATTCACAAAGATTTACAAAGTGTGAAAAGAAGTTTATTGAAAGAATAATTATAATTGCAATGGATAAAACTGATTTTTTTTTCTTCACAATCAATATTTTGAAGTTTAAAATAAGAAAATGAAACATCTCTCCATGCTGTTCTATATTTGATCTATTCATTGGCTGCACAAATTTGTCAATAAAAAACTATTGGCTAACTTATTTGCCTAGCAATAAGTGAATGATTCAATTCAGAATATCCACAACAATTGCTTATCTATAACCCACAGATATTCATAGGTCAGGTACCACTTCCCATCACATTACAGTTGCAATTTTATGGAACATTCGCGCAGTGTCAAACCAAAAATATTTTTTATAATTTTAACAAAAAAAAAGAATATTTTCGATAATATTATGAGGAACAGTTTGATGATTAAATGTCGCAATATTATAATATAAGTACATTTTATAGATGTTATAAATTATTTAATGTGTGATTTAAAGGGAATGATATGGACAGGTCGATCAGCGATAAAAGAAAGATAGGGAAAGATGTTTAGATTTTTGAAATTTTTAAAGTAGAAAAGGAAAGCTTGCTCTTCCAATTTGAAAACTTTTTCAAAACAGAAATATTTCTATTTCGAGAATTTATTGATCAGCAATTATAGCTTAACAGTGATAATCGTTATTTCAATAATGATCGGGAATAGCGATAACGCTGATGATTTCGGCCACATTTGTCGATATTATCACCATATCATTTTGCATTAAGATTACTCATTTTTTTCTTTTTTTTTTTTTTTTTTTAATAATTCGCCAAATTGAACACTGAGCGAAAATTTTGTAATTCACTGAAAAGAATTGTATACTGAAATATGATGCCCGAATTTGAAATGAAGCAAAATGTTAAACTAGAAATGTGGAATAAAAAGGTGGACAAGGAATAGGACAGAGTCCGCGAAATCGTTGCAGCAGGAAATAGAGATTATGGAAACGGAACCAAAAGGTATTTATCAAAAAAAAAATGACCATGGGCTTGGCAAAGCTAGAATTAGAAGTTTTGTGGTATTTGGGTCACGATTACGGTGTCATTTCTGTAGTATTCCGTGATATTTTCTGATATTGAAAATCGATTGAATGAAATGTTTTAGAAATAATCCTATCGAATGACAGCTTTCGTTCTATTCAACAGTCAGTAATGCAGTTAGTAACAAAGTCCTAAATATTTTCAATCCATATGTGTTACCTGATATCAGCTTCAACCATCAACAATTTTCTGGAAGTCTTTTCTCGATCCAATCGCTTTGTACATCTTCGAACTGTTCCATGCATTTGGGTTGTGTGTACACTTGGGCTTGTATCTGCAGAGATGTAATTCTTCATTTCGGCCAACGTATCACATACAGCCTAGTGAAAGTGCAATGAGACATTTGGATCAACTTGATATTGACAACGGAAAGTTTATCATGCTTCGCAACAACATATAGAAAGAATAGTGGACTAACGCATATTTGCCAAAGAATCTTTCGAAATTATCGCCGCCTTCCATGAAGTGCTCTTCGACACATTTCACCATTTCCATCACGGAATCTAACACTTTCTGAGCTGGCTGAAACGTAGGAATTCCAGTCATTCTGTTCTTTGCTGCCTCCAATTTTTCTCCTATCAAACTGGCAATTCTTCAGTTATCCTGCTTCGATATCCGCGGTATATGCTTGGAGTCAGCAGAACTGAAAATCAGAATCGCATAATTGAAGCGAAATCTTTCGCATTAATTTTTATTTAATGATTTGCACAATTGATTGATTTCGATTATTTTCCATTTCTGATTTGCTTATTTGTTGTTTGTCCCGTTTGTTCTTATCTGCCATTGAACAGAAACGTCGTCAGTGCTTCTCCACATATCTCCTCTCTATCTTCCAGAATTAGTCCAAATCTTTGAGATAAAATACAACTTTCATGTGATAAACTGATTCCACATGAAATTTGTTTCTATAAACGAAGAGCTAAAATCAATTTTTTCTAATAATAAAAACAACTTTTTTTTTTTTGAAATTTAGGCATAAAATGAAATGTTTCTTTCGGATTTCAGGTAAAATTTGTCCAAATATAGAATTGTAGAGAATGAATTGCGCCAATTGACAAAATTAACTATTGTTTCCAACAAATCATGCCACCTTCAATTTTTCTGATAAAATGTGACTCCTCCAGACTTGTTTGAAATTAAAGAGTGATAAACTTTAACAATTTGAAAATCTGTCTAATTATGTCAGAGAGTGCTAAAAAATTGAACAATGCGAAAACAAGCGATTCAGTACTGAATTTGATGCATGTGATTAAACCATCACCGACCGGTTTTTGCTGGATGAAACACTGCTCCAGCTCATCAGGTTCCGACGTCATCTGAATATAAGAAAATTTATTGTGATATGATGGCTTGAGGCATTGTCAAAATGGATTTTCCGTTTTGAACATTTGGAATGTTTCAAAGATGTGGTCATCTGGACGACATTCCTTTTTACTCAGGGCATACAATAATGGAATGACTCTTGATCTTTGTAGAGTAAATTTTTTGCTTTAAATTTCTATTTCCTATCTTCAATTCGTGGGAATAATGATTTGAAATAGAGCTGCTAACAGAGAATTTTATAAGGAGTTGAGTATTTTTCTAACTGTGATTCTTCTGGAAAGCTTTCACCATTATCTGAATTTTATGAGATTGCGGGTAAATGGATTTCTGGTAATCATAATCGATGAGGCATTTTCCTTGGACATTTATAGATCGATAGACATTCAGGCTAGAAATGCGTAAAAAAAAAGCTTACAGCATTCAAAAAGTTGATTCGTCCTGTATGGATTAACATCCAATATAGCTGTAAAATGAAAATATCAGAGCAGAATGAGAACATTGGCTCAAATGACCATTTGAAGACAAAGACAAATCTGACAGTTCTTCTTTAGTGAGCCTGAATTCATAATTCCATTTAGATATTCAGCTTTGTCGTCGTTAGCGTACAAAGAACAAGAAGATATAGTATTAAAGATATTTTATCAACTTCCCAGAACATTGCATTTCTCAGAGATCATCAGTATCACTCAGATCTTTAATCCTGCGAGACAGGGAAGTAGATTTTGCTGAACCCATTTCTCCTTCATTATTTGTTTTAAATTTCAATCGTTTCTTCTCAGCGAATACGACCCCTCTAACTTGAAAAACTGTCAATATGTTCTGCGGTATAAATTTCTGAGGGAATATCTGTAATACCTCTATCTGGCACAAGGTTCTGTTTACAATGAGAATTGAGTATTGGAAACAATGGAAACAAGTGACAGTAAAATGCAATTCCTTTGTGATTGAAAACCAAAGAAAGGGATAAACATGAGATTCCTTTGTGATTGAAAACAAAGAAAGTAATAAACATGAGAAAAGCTGAATGATTTACAACACTAGTTACATTGTTTACAATGAGAATTTATCATTTGATAGGAGCTTCGCGATATCGAATTCGCGACAGTAAATGAAAAAAAAATTTACCGTAAAGCCGGCTCCCTGCGTCCATTGCCAAATAGTTCAATATAAATTCAACAAACTGACAATTCAGTTGAGCAGTCTTTTTTTCTAGCAGCAACAAAAGAAGAAATAAACCAGTGATCAATTTATCTGGATTTTCCTTGACAATTATTTGTTACAAAGAATCAATCTTTCATCAATCAATAAAACTTTCCTCAAAAAGATTCATTTCTGCCACACAAGATACAAAAAAACCTCCTCATATCTATTGCTGACCTAGCCGAATCATAATAGCAAGAATCAATCTCCAATCATTCAAACTGCAAATCAAATTACAAAGGATCAGCTTTTTTTCCCCCAACACTAGAAACATGTTCTTTCTCTTTTCTTTTTTTGCACTTAACAGACTGAGCTATAACAGTGAGTCATAAAAACATGCACGTATTCGAATGCAACATTGTGTCAAAATTTCAAAGCAATAGATAAGGATTTTCCGATACCTAAGATTTTAAATCAGTATAGATAAAGCGCGTATTTAAGAACTTTCGGAGATTTAAGATTTTAAACAAACGAATATTGACATTTCTATTTATATAGATTAGCTGGAGTAGGACATGCGTAACGTGACAAGCGGAGCGTGGCCTAGTCCAGCCAGTAAGTACATAAAAAATAAAAATGCCGCGACAACGCGTCGAGTTTTAGCTGGTATTAACAAAAATTTACGGTCAATTTAGTAGCAAGTAAAATTTGATTTAAACAATGATTCGATTGAATTTCATATTTATGTCATTGGAATTTTTAAAATAGCTTCAAAATTTTCAAAATATATATATATATATCAATGCTATACATGTGTGTTTTATACTGTAATAATTATTCCATTAGTTGATAGCAATAATATCATCAAAATCTCCGGATGAAATTTTTGTTGATAATCTTTAGCTAACAATGATATTTCTATTATTTTATTGTCGAAAAATTGTTTACATATCATATAACAACTGGCATATTTTATTAATGATAAAAGTGCAATAATTTTAATCATCAAATGTTATTACAATTAGCAATTATAAAATTTGATTTCAAATCTTATTTTAACGCAATTCAGAAATTTGAGAATTTAAATTTTACTTTCGGTAATTTTTATTATTTCCTTTCCTATATCATTTGTGATCATAGAATTCGCACTTATTTATAAAATATTTATATAGAAAATTGTCTTTCTGCACTAGCTATATATATTTATATGATATATGCCATTCTATGTTTGATTATACTTGGACTATTAAAATTTTCAAGTTTTTGAATTAAGTCCAGTTAAAATTAAGAATCAAACTTTCATAATTACCAAAAAATTTCTTTTTATCTTGTTTGCAATATCATTTGATGTTAGATATATTCAAATATTCAAATGAAAAATTTGTCATCTACAGTAATATTTGGATTATTTCTTGTGTAATGTTTGCAATTTAATAATAGTTCCATTATGCAAGTTTTCGCAAAAATTTTGATTTGTCATTCATGTTTACCAAAAAAAAAAAAAAAAAGGAGTGCAGAAGTAATTATTAATCAAAATACCATAATAATCAATGAACTGGAATGAATATTCATTTATTCATGATACAGTATGATAAAGAAAGTGTATTGCTATATAAGACATCCTGGACGACGATAGTAGCAATAGAGAGAATGATGTAATGTGTAGCAAGAAATAGCATAGATTTCAAGCTATTTGCATTCTGCATGCAAACCTCTGCGTTTTGTTGTAAGACAGTCATTTGGGGATTATCGTGCAGTGGACGTTATGTTTATTGTGCGGCGTGACCTCCAACGTGACCTTTCTACTCAATCGACGTAGCAGTGACAGTCTATACAATCGTCACGTAATATTCGCTTACTCATGTAATTCGTATATTAAATTAGCATGCTGTGTCATTTTCCTGCAGTCTCTTATTTTGTGTTTGCTTGAGTTTATCTATTTCTCTCTTTTCATATCTTCTATCTATCAATCTGTTTATATTTCATCTGCCGATTTATCTGTTTATCAACATTTCTTTCATTATCAACCAACATATCAGGATGAAGTTGATTGTGATTGCTATCGGATGATGTGTAGATCGTTAGATTGCTCGGAAACATTTAGTGATTTTTGCACATAAAAATGACATAATCTTCCCATATGATTACTTCATTCTGATTTCTGCGCTAGTATCAATTCTTAATTATTTCGATAATTTTTTCAATTTCTAAAATTCGCATAATCTTTCAATTATTTTGCTATAATCATTACAAAGAGAAAAAAATGAAAAAGTTTAATTTTATTTCTTTCCAATTCTTATTCCTATCTTTTAAGCATCTTTCACCTTCTTATTGTATAAACAATGCTACAACTCCATATGCTTCACATCTTTTCTTCTTTGTCAATAGAATCAATATTTTTTATTCTTTCATACATTTTTTTTCTATTCTTTTATAAATGTTTGACACTATATTTTTCACTTTTTTGTCTTTAATTTTGTTATTTCTTAATTATGAATGCAACTTAAGGATCAGTTGGAACTATCAGGTTCTAAATTCCATCGAAGAACGAAAGGGAAGGAGCGGCTGACAAAGTTCTGTTATTATTACTGTAGCAGCAGCATTTGGAATAACAACAATATTAGTAATAGCTGCTAATGTAATGTCACCCGAACAGCAATTACGGTTACTGTATTTGTATGATGAAGAAATTATAAAAAGGTGGTTTTATAATCAAGAAATTTCTTTTTTTTTTTTCATTTTGAATGTCTGGGTAGACATTTCACCATCTTCAAACATATTTGTTTCATGCGAATATTTCCGATAAACAAAATGAAGTTGCAGTCAATATATATATATATATATATATATATATATATATATATATATATATATATAAATTGTATTTTTGACATGCGGCATAAATAAAATGAATGACGGAGATGCTGGATTGCTAATATCTTATTTACTTTCGAACTCAGATATTAATTTTGAAAAATTCTTGATTGAAAGGTTCCATGTGTAAATATAATTATTCAACTATAATAAAATTTTATTTTTTCGATTTTTTTCTTGTGTCAAGGAAGGAAATAAAATCGCGTTATTGTATGAATATGTTTATAGTACTTTAAAATAACTTTAATAATTCAATATAACAATTCGAATAAATCAACAGAAATTTGTGAAATGGATCTACGAATTTTTGTTAATTTATTAAGATTTTTGCATTTGATTAAAACAATTATTTATTCTTTTTTTTTTTTTTTTTTTTAATGAACAATAGTTCAATTTTTTTTTAATGAACAATAGTTAGAGTTATTGAAATGTTTAATGTTGAGATTTTTGTTATTTGAAGTAATATTTGTTTGACCAAGTTAATTTATTATTTATTTATATAAATAGTAAGGAATATCTTTGTTTAATTGCTAAATTGCTTGAAGAATTAAATTTTCAATAAATCTGCGGTTAATAATTTGATATGAATATCGGAACTCTTTAATAGATGGAATAATAGAATGATTGATACATTGGTCTTTATTTTATATTTCACTGAATGAATTCAGTGATTTTTTTTGTAATATATTCATAGCTACAAAATATACTACTAGAGTTGATGGATTAAGAATTAATTATCCAACTAAGTGGAAGAATTTACAGATATTCTGTTCAAAACCGAATTTATTCTTTCAAGTATATCAATTAATCAGCATTTTTATATGCTTATAGTTTGCTTATATTAATTAATCGGCGATTTCTTATTCTAATATCTTTAGAATTGCGGTGCATCATGTGGAGGCTATTAACTTTGCCCATCTTCTCAAGCCTAACGAATACGAAACTCTCATCGAACAATATAATTTCAGTTGGACTACATTTGCAGTAAAACTGTGGGAACAGCTTTGGAAGGCACCAACACGTACTCTTCTCTTCGAAACCGTTCTTTCTTTCCTCGTATCTTGTAAGTTGTTAGATTTATGACAAAATAAAAATAGATGTTATGCAGTTTGTGATTATCATGAAGATTTACTATGGTAATGATTTATCACGACTTACCGACGAAATCATTAGGTCTAGTAATTTCCATGGTAAACATTCGGCAGTAAATCAGAATAAAAGTTTCGCTCTTATCTTGTCTATTCGGAAATCCATTATCATTAGACTTGTATGTATTAAATATCCCATAAGTCAAAGAAATACATAGCTTGAAATTCTAAAATTAATGATTTGAGATTTCAAAAGTTGAAAATATTTTAGGATTATCTTTTCAGTGAAACAAAGCAAAACAACATGAACGAGACCTATGCATAGTAAAATATGATGTAAAATATTTATTTTAGTTTCTAAATACCTTTTTACTTATGTTTTGCTTCAGGGAATTTAAGACTTGAAAGTTACCTCTATCATCGGGACTTATATTAAAAATTCATTGATTATTTTTTAGAACTTCTCTCCATCATCGAAACACATATTAACTATTCTCTAATTATTTTAGGCGATCCGAAGCTTCATCGGCGGTTGTCATGCATGGATTTAACAAGCAATTTGTCTGACTTAATCGAAATTCTAAAAAATTTTAATGGAATTTTAAAAAATATGGATCCTTATATTGTTTGCGAAAAAATTTCCTGCATAAGTCGACATCATGCAAATTTGATGATGCCGGTAAAAAACATAATTGAAAAATTAGGTGAGCTGTTATGGTTTTTGTTGTTCCTTTTAGTTTTCAGGTTCTTAAATAAATAAAAATTTAGAGTTCACAATTTATAAAAGTAAAAATATAATACTGATATTGCAGTCAGAAAAATCATTAGTAAATAATTAACAGAGCCTATAATATATTAAAATGATAATCCGGTAATGTTGCTTTTAAAATGTCATTCTCGAAACTTCTGATTTAGAATCCCGAAAAAATAATGCATGATTGCGCATACATTCTTTTCAATGTTATGCTAATAAACGAACTTATTTCTTTCTTTAAATTACACTTTTGTGACACACACGCGAAGACGCATTATAATGTTCATATGATCGATTTTTATACATTTTTTTTTTCTTTTTTGAAGGCGAAACTTCTGCGAAGAAATGCATTTTGCGAGCAGTACTCGACATGGGTAATGGAGCATTCTTAGATTTACTGAACGCAATAGCAGCTTGTTCTGATGTTGCCTACCATTTTGTGATAGAATCGTATCCTGATTTTGAGCGATATTACCGTAAGCTGTTGAAAATGTTTTTCAAATAAGAAGCAGTAATATTACGGATAAATTCTGTCAGTGCTTTGTACAGCAATTGAATTTAAGAGAGGATACGGTTAGGCATAGCTGTAATGACGGAAGTATTTTTGAGTGCTCGTGACTCGTGAAATATTCATGTATAGAAATGAATAAGCCGGACATTTCCGCTAATTCTGATTATTCGGTGTCTTTTAGAAATCTACTCATTTAAGGATTGCTATTATCACATGACATCGAGAAAACAGATGGTCTTTGATAAATAATATTTCAAGAGATTTTTACTACTATGAAGATTTTTTTCTTGATTGATTGATTAGGATATCAATCCACTAGTTATATGTGGAATATGCCGTGATTCAAATTTTTGCTTTTTTACCCTGTCAGTTCTTTTAAGATCTTTCTGTATATAAGTATTGGAAAGTAGAGCTATGATTGACTGACTGCTGCATTTTTAATCGATTGATTTCATTTTAGGTTTGTTTATACATGAACGCGGGAAAACGAAACGAGGTTTGGTTGATTGTTGCATTTATTAATCCATATAACTATTTTTTGATCGCAGTAAATTAGAATTCATTGTCTAGCTTACTGCGGGATTTTACTTTGAAATCACATAAAATTTCAATTTGTTATTTTAAAGGAGAATTCCGAATAAATAATGAATTACTTCATTTTATTTTATTTTTTTCAAATGCAACAATTGAGGCGACCAATACATTTGTTTTCCAACATGTCTAAATTCTCGTTGGCAAATGAGAACGACTATATCAGAAAAAAAAAATATGCAAGGGGGGGGGAGCCAAATAGGATTCATTATTCTGTTTACATTTGTCTTTCGTTTCATTTATTTAGTCATGTTTTCATTCTTTAAATTCTTCGGTGAACCATTAAGAATAACTGTTTATTCTTATGGAAATGCCTTCGAGGTAGCAGTTATAGGCATACCGTTTTTAATTTTATTATGATTTTTGCCATATATTTGAGTTTTCATAATATTTTATTCTATTTGACCGTTTGGGTAGTGAAAAGACAGATTTTGCCGTGCAATCATTATGAATGATTTTTTATACTTTAGTCCAGCATTAGTGCTTCCAGATGTATTTTTTGGACAATAATATAATTCATTTTGAAAAGATTAACTGACCATCGATCTCATCATTTCTACTCAGGTCGATCCAATATCCCATTCGCAAACACTGAACATTTTTTAAAAAATGAGATTGACTGAGGAAACATTCATCAAGTCATTTTTTTTTATTGCTTTACCCAAATTTAAATTTATTTTATGAAATATTTTTTTTTAAGATCCTTCATCTCAATTATGCATCTTATATTTGGCGAATAGCACTTTGGTATCACATCTTCTATTATTTCTTTTTTCCAGGTAAAATGTATTTTTGCGATTGTGATGTTCCAGTAGCTAATGTTATTAATGAATCGAGATCAAATGAATTGGAGAATGTATACATGATTGATTTAAATTATGAACATTTTCCTGTCAATGCTTCAAATGCAGCCAAAGATGATATTTATGAAGGTTTTTGTAATTTCTTCTTAAGATAATTTTGATGTTGCTGAAATTGAGCAGACTTAATTAACTGTTTCAGCTACGCCTCAAATCGGTCATTTCTCTGGAGAATATTTGCACAAAACTAGAAGTATTATTGTACTGGATGATTTTTTTGACAATTTATTAAGTTTTTTTGTTGAATAAGAGATAAATGCATGTTTTATTAACAATATTTCGAAGTAGAATTACTAATAATGCTTCGAGATATGATAACGTTTACATCATAGAGACGAAGGATGCGAAAAGCATGTTAGATTGTCATGTATAATAAACTGTAAGAGTTAAGATAAAATAAAAATATACGGAATAGAAAAAAATTCTTTTTAGGGGAAATTATTGTTTTGCGAAAATATCAGGAAGAAATAGCTCAACCGGCTTATGATGGATGGAATACCTTGATCTATGCACCAACAGGAACTGGCAAAACCATGATAGCGATATCGATTGCACGAAATCATCTTGTATTGGGCAAGAAAAATAATTTGTATACAAAGGTATTTCAAGATTTTAATAAATTTACAATGTCATTTTGCACATTTAAGAATATAGTCCTGAAAGTGTTTAATAGGAAAAATCATATTAGTTTTATCTCAGTTGTGCTGATCATGATTTTTTTTTTTTTTTTGTCCCCAAAACAATTCTCTTATTGTAACCTTTTTTTTTTTTTGAGAAAGAAAAAATTAAAGCAGCAGGTTTTAAAATTAAAGCTGCAGTTCTTTCTATTATCTCCATTGTTTTCGAATTTAAGAGAAACACTTGTGAAATTGCATAAAATGTCAGATTTCTTGTTGCATAGTGAGATTATCGGAAACCTGAAGTCATCAACCAAGAATTTTTGTCAATATGATGGAAATATTAATACATATCGAACACTATATACATATATATATATATTTTTTAATATTTAATATATATATATATATATATATATTAAACTCTTTATCTTGGAGAACCGCTGTAAATTCAATATAAAGAACAAGCAAGGAAAATATATAAAAAAGTTTTATATCAAAAAATTTTTCAGATTTGTTTCTTCGTTACGAATACAACATTTCTAGAACAACAAACGAAATTATTCGAGAAATTTGTTGGGCATCGTTGGAAAGTTGTCTCTTTGAGCGGTGTAATGGTGAATGCACCTCTTGTGGAAACGATCAAAGCTTATGATGTTATCATTATCACACCTCAACTTATTGTGTTAGTATTTCACATATATTTATTATTTGAAGACCATTTATTTTATTGTTCATGGACAATGTGAGGATCTGTGCAATCGTTTTCGGATTTCTGAAGTAAATTTATGCCAAGAAATATTTTCAAGAAATTTAAGCATTAAAAAAAATATTTTTTTCATCGGAATATCACTATGATTGAAGTGATTGTATACTAGACTCTTTTGCATATTAAAAATTTCACAATATCGTTCGAAATCAGCATTGTGTTCTTAATCGAAATATTGATAATATTATTTAAGGATAAGAACATTGTTGTCCTATCATTAAATATTCAGGAATTTGTTGAAGACTTGTGATGAAGGCAGTTTGCCTTTCTCGTTATCTTCATTTTCGCTAATGTTTTTCGATGAAGCTCATCATGCAGATGGAAATCATCCTTATAATGGTATTTTCACAATTCTAGCACTTATGATTATAATAGAGTCGAGAAAGTTTCCGCATTATCAAACTATTTAATTGATTTATAATTATGATAAATCAATTAAATAAATTATTTGCTCTTTTGGAAAATATTTCGTCTTTTATATTCCAGTGATCATGAATGACTATCACGATATGAAGTATAGTGGTGAAATTCCAGATGGGAAGCGCTTACCTCAGGTATTACTTTCAAGAAAAATTACTGTTTAGTTTTATCTGATATATTGATGCGTTGCATTATTATTCATTATTATTGCTATGAACATATTGTTGATTATAGCTGTCTATCTTTAATTTAACAATTATATTAAAATTGATTAATAAGAAAGTTCAGTAGCACATAAACTTTTTTATAAGATCCATGTTGTTCGATATTGAAAAAATGCCAAGCTAAATAGTTGGAATAATTGGAAAGTCTTATATTTCTATTTGCTAGTAGAATGAAGTTTCTATTAATCTGAATGTAAAACTACTATTAGTTTTGCATTTGATCTTATTTTAAAGCTAACATTTTATAGGTCATTGGCTTGACAGCTTCATTGGGGATTGGTAATGCTCAAAACGCTTCTGAAGCAGTGAAACATTTTATTAAAATATGTGCGAACTTGGATATCATTGTTATAAGTTACGTTCATGAAAACGTCGATGAACTTCGTGCATTTTCTTCCATTGCTGTTAACGGTAAGCCTGGAAAATGTATCTTAATCAGCAAGCGTATTATGTAAGTACTTGTAATAGAAATTGCAAGCAAATATTACATTATACCTTTTTTGTTTTTGAAGCTTACATTCTTTTTGTGTTTTGAAACTTTCACTCAAATACGAATAAGTAGATTTTTAAAATATATATTGTAATCTTGAAATCATGCAGTTTTATTTGCTATTTATTTAAAATCTCTTTTATTTCTTTTAAAAATCTTTTTCAGTTTTTTTAAGTTGAATTCTGAGTTTTTCAATTTCAATTTAGGTCCTAATTTATTATGTGACTTTTAATTCTTATTAATTTCTTTTTTTTTTCTTGTTTTGTTTGCTTCAAATAATGAAAGGCTTGTTATAGAAACGAAATTCGTCGCATCCAATCTAACCACTGATCCAGTAGCTAATGATATCTTGAAACTCCTGATGCGATTTGAAAGCATTTTAAGCAGAGCTGGTATATAATTCAGTTAATTGCTCGAAAACTATTAGGTCATTTTCACTCGGCTTTGCAATTGATCAACCAATCATCCCCAGACTTATTGAGCTTTACTTATGTTGTAAATTTCCAATATTTGAAATATATTGTAAACTATTTTGTCTTGAAAATATAACGTTACTTTTATATTTGAAGCTGAATTTTTAGGAAACTATCAAAGCTTATTTTGATTGCTTAGATTTTTAACTGAATTTGATTGATTTGCTTTAATTGAACTGCGATTCAAATTTATTTTAATTATTAAAATCTAGTTTAGTCTAACTGTGTTTGTTTAGCGGAATCAATTTCCATCTCCGACAAAATATATCAGCATTCAGATCAGGATATGCTTTATAGCTTGCAGAACCCACCAGATATTAAGTATTCGAAAGGTTGGTACACCTTGTTAGAATCTTTTAATAGTAAAAATATGAATGCGGGAAATAATTCAGATCTCTGTCCTTTCGTTTATTTTTTGAATTGAATCGATTGTAAAAATTTACTGAACTATCATTTTGAAAATTTTAAATATAAGTCATACTCCGGCTGTAAATTCTCAAATTTTTATCGATGTTTCAGAATATGAAACGTGGTGTTCTCATTTATTAGCCCGTTCCGTTCCTATAGCAAAGCTTGAACGGAAAATCCGTCTTCATATAATGACGTGCTTGGAATTCATCTTAGTATGTTTCGATTTTGAAATGAATAATGTGTTGGATTGAAGATTCTTACTTTGATGCTTAGTAAACTTTTCAGTATTCAGTCGGTTAATATTGTGTTCGAGAGATAATAGCCAATTACTAAGTAGATTGAGCTTCAGGACTTCGAACAGGCTGACAAAAGTGTGACGTATGGCTGTTCAGAATTTAGTTAAGACGGAATAATTTGTTGATTAATGTTATGTATTTTTTTTTTTTTTTTTTTACCATCATTGTATGGTCATAATTGTCGTACGATTTTGCGTTGTTATGAGATATTGATGTGAACGGTTAGACGATTAGATGTAATGAAGTTATAATGATAAATGCCATTCTGCTTAGTTGTAATTAAAATGCTAACTAGTCGCTATCTCAACGTCAGATATAATTTTGATTCAAAAATTTTATTTCAGCTCTTGATTCACACCTTGGATTATTGCATTCATTTTCCTTCATACGTTGCCAAGAAATATTTTGAAAGTGAATTTAATGTTCTCCAACATACTGCGGATCAGAGACTGGTGGATATCATGCGAAGTATTTATTTTTCACAAATTAATTTCAGTTTAGTTCCAAGTTTACTTCCACAGATCAAAAGAAATTCTTACCTTTTGAGCATAATTTTGAATGTGAACCTACTAATTGTCTTTGTTTTAAAATCAAATTATTCATTCATTTGTTTTTTATTTACACTTATTTTTCTCACTATTGGTATTAGTTTAATTGATGCGTTTTTTTTTTTTAGCTTACCTTCTAAAAGCTACTGTTGGAAATAATACTGATAATGAACTCTACAATAAACTTTTAAGGTAATTTCATTTTTTCAGAATCAAAAAAGAAACTATTTGAACCAAACTTAAAATTTTTTTCAAAATTTCCTATTGTTTCACCCGACATTTCCTACGATAAAAGAACATTTAATTAGGCAAATCGAATTTTAGTGAATTACGTGATCAATTTGTTAAGCAGAAGGATGGACGTGCTATTATTTTCGTGCTAACAAGAGAATTTGCGCGGCAATTATCGGAAGAACTGAACAAGGATGAAAATCTGCAGATGTTGAGTGTCAAAGCGGATTTTATTACAGGTATAATTCGAAATTCTTAGAACGAAAAAATAAAACATCGCATGTTTGTATCACGAAATAAATAATCGTGTATTTTTGTTCTCAGAAATTATAATGAGATTTCCCGGAATTCCTGTTATTGTTACTGCACTGAGGAAAGATTTTGCGAGTCAATTTTTTTTTCCCTGGTGGATTTTCTTTTGGTTTATATGCTGGGAATGTCTAAGATTGATTCGGTTTCGAAATCAAGTCATTTGTTATTTCCATTAGTATTGAATTGGATTTTTAAAGTTTAAGTTTAAATTCCTCATGAAAAAATATCGGCAATTTACTGAGCTCAAATCCTGAATTTTTCTGGATTACTTTCAAGTCTTGTTTGAATTTGTAGTTCCAAATTCTTTGTATCGTCAGATGAGCTATCACTAAAAAAAAAAAGAAAATGAATCTGCTACTAATTAAATTGAAGTAGGTCAGATCGGTCCTCATGATAAAATTATTTGGCGAATAATTTTGACGTACTTTTCTGTCGTAGTAGATAGATGTCCTTTTACATCTCCTTCCTTCTCTTTTCCTCTTTCTTCAATGTCTTCCTTTTGATCCATGTCCAGAAAAAAAACTCATCAAAATATGAACTAGTTTTGCACTTTTATGATTTTTACTTTTCTTTTTTGCTTGAAGGTACCAATGCACCAGGCGAGATCGGTGGTCAGTCTATCAATCAGCAACGGGATACGCTAGCACGATTTACATCGGGTGATACCAAAATTTTATGTGCAACATCAGTTGCAGAAGAAGGCATCGATATCCAGAAATGCAACCTTGTCATCAAATACAATTACGTGACCAATGAAATTGCACACGTACAACGAAGAGATTCGTAATTCATCTTTTAATTCAATGAATTTGGCGTTCATTTTCATATCACTATTTGAGAGTTACCAGAACTCGTATGAGTTATGAAATCAGGCAAAAAAATTATTCCTGTCATTCTCTTCTTTTATTTTTGTGGTATTTGCAGAAAAGTAATTGCGAGCGCCATTAATGATTGCTATATACATATTTTATATATAGATTGATAGACTATCTTATTTCAACACAACAGCAAAAATTGGTCAAATTTAGGAAGAACTTATCTGGTAAATAACAGAAATAGAGATAGAGGAAGAAAATTTTACTTTCATTCACTTCTCACTGGTGTATAATAAACTGTTTTAGGACGAGGTCGAGCTGCAAATGCGCGTTGTATTTTGCTAACATGTGATCCAAAATTGAGAGATCGTGAGAAGGAAAATATCTTCCGTGAGCAAATTATGCAAAATGCCTTGCATTTGATCGATCAGAAACCACCAAATTGGTTTCGGGAAGAGGTCTGAAGAAAATGTTAATATCAATTTCTTGTTCAAAGTTAAAAAATATTTAAGGAAAAAAAGGAAAAATGACCTCTTCTTGATCACATTTTATTCATCAGATGCATTTTTGATTTTTTTCTCGAATTCTCATTTTTTATGAATCATTTATATTAGAAGATCAGAGAGAAATTTTATAAAAGTCGTGTATTATCGGAGAAATATTTCTATTTAATGATACATATTGACCGAAATTAAGAAGGAGAATTTGCTGGAATGGAAATTGGACGTTTGAAAATGTGGAAAAATTTAGGTGCAAAAGTGTGTGGAACAGAATGTCATTGAGCGAACCCGAAAAAAACTGCTGTTGAACGAAAAAAAAGTTGCACTAACTTCTAAGCGATACACATTGTTATGCAAGTTAGTATTGTCCTCGAGTTTATTTTGAAATTTCATATATTCTAAACACAGTATTCTCGATATCACTGAAAACCATTACTTGTCGAGACATCGAGACCTGATCTATATGTATAGGTTTTTTGTTTTCATTTCGACCTACTCTTATGAAAACATACGTATGCCCTTGTCCGTGTAAACAGTTAAAATTAATTCACCGTAGTTAAAGCACTCAGTGAAGATCTGTTAATATAAATTCCTTCATTTACTTTTTACTGAAGGCGATTAGAGCTTGAGATATAGGCACCTTTCTAAATTTTGCAGTACAGCATAAATGTCAAAATACTGCAAAAATTATTTCATTGTACCTGTCTCAATACTGATAGTTACGGTGTTTTGCTCTATTTATGACCGAACTTTTCTTACATATAATAAGGATTTAAATTTCCTTGCAGAATCATACATAATTCTCTTTTGAACAATTGGAATAAAGGATTTTTTTTTTTTCATTTTCAAATGCTTATTAATTTTCAGAAAATGTGATGCAATTATTTGCGATAATAATGACATCGTTGTAGCATCGAACTGTACGCAATATCTTTGCGTATGTAAAGAAATTTGGGATCGTTCGATCCAACGATCATTTCCAAAAGAAATGGTGGAACAGGAAGCTTCTTATAAGTTTCAAGGCATTGGATCGGTATGATTTTTAAATTGTAGGATTTTTTACTATAATTAGTCCCTTTTATTTAATCTATTTTGTCACGGGAAATATATCTGAAATTGAACATTAAAAACTACTTTTACTTTCCATAATTTTTATTTTCAAGTTACTTTTACAGATATGTTGTGTAAGGTGCGGCCACCGTTGGGGTCGCATTGTTCGGTATAATGATTCTACGTTACCTGTCATTGCTGCCAATGGTAAAGCTTATAAATGTCATTAGTCTCCAATTTTTTGAAAAAGGAATAAAAAAGTAAATCGAACTTAATCAAGTGTTTGTTTTCATGAAACTTTTTAAAATACTTTTACAGCATTCGTTCTGGTTGCGGAAAATGGAGAAAGATTTCAAAGGAAACAATGGAAGCAGGTATTTCCATAAATTTTCGTTTGTTTGATTAATTGATTTATTTAAGTGATTGATTTTTTTCAGGAATGGGAAAAGTATAAAATGTGTAGTTTTTTTTCTTTCATATTTAGTTATACATTGATGGATTTTTAAAATGAACAAATCATTGATTTTCCTAATTAATTACTCTAACCAAAATTTTGCTCTGCTCACTAATACAAAAAAGCATTATCATTACATATACAAAGTTTTCGACTTAGTTACTTAATCATCTGTTACTTGTACTTAATATTACTATAACCTGTGGACGAAAAATTCTTAGTTTTGAAGAAAAAACTTTTTTTTAGATAGTAGAAAATTTTTTCGAGCCGCGAAACATCGAATCATATGATTATGCAACTATGAAAACTGCAGCCTTAACTTTATCCGAATTAATTGTTGATAACTTTTGCAGTTAAATATATTATATATAATTTTAATCATAAGCTTGCATTTCTTTTTTTTTTTTTTTATTGTTTTAGATGCGATATCTCAAACAATCACATATTTTAGGGTAGGGAATTCTGTCTTATTTTAGATGTATAGTCTTTTGAAATTTCATAGATACACAATCTGTTTTTTAGTGTTTTGAATTATCCCTGATTGTTTCATATCTTTTTTTAAACGGTTTTTTTTTTATTTAAAATAAAAACAGGGAACATAAGATTTCATGGAAATCATCATTCTAAACTTGGAGCAACTCCAGCACTACGAGTCAAAATGAAATAGTTTGTGTCTCATAACTTTGCAAATGTTTCATAATTGTATATCTTTCCTTACTTATAAAGCTCCTTTAAATGTTAAATGTTGACTGTACATTGTTATTTGTACTATAGTTTTTATATATTTTCTTCTTTTCATTTATTCTGTTTCTATTAGTTCAATGTTTGTTACATTGAATAAAACAGTTGATTTGATGCATTATTCAATAATTTCTCGTAATTTTATCAAAGTAGCAGCTCCTTGAATCTGCAGATATAATTCTTATCAAATTCGATCTGGAATGATTTCTTATAGCCTTGAAAATTAGAAGTGTCGCAAAAATCTTAAAATTGGAAGTGGGACAAGAAAAAAGTTATACTCTAAAAAGTAAAAAACAAACTCAATAAGGTAGACATTTATATGTAACTTGAATCTTAGCCATTATTAGAGATTAAGTCATTATTTCCCGGCTCGTTATCACTGATCCTAAGAAAATGAAGGTTATGATCTGATGACTATTGAGAAAGTGCGATTTTTTTTGCATAAAAAGGATAATTGTATGGAATTTGCAAACATTCAAATCATATGAATATCAGTAGTAGGTGAAATCAAATCAAGGGTCAGAGCTCAGAAACTCAACAAGCTTATTTAGTAGTTAAAAATTATTCACATTGTGAAAACGATTTTATAACAGCGATTATAAGCATAAATCAGATTAAACTGAAGATGAAATCAATAGAAGCGAATAAAACCAGACTTTCCAGTTCAGAAACTTTCCGATATTTCTTGATCTTCTATTTCTGCGACTATGTGAGAATCACAGAATACTAACACCACGCCAATCCATAGCTCAAAATTGTTATGATGCAATCAAATCTTTTTTTACTGAAATATTTGTTGCACGAAGATGAAATTATTTGCTGTATCTCCATGACTGTTGTAGCAATTAATCGATTTTAAAACTATTAAGAAAGATATCTTTGTACAACATCAAGAATGGTCAAATTCATATTTGAATTCCGTCAGACATCCACATATCAGTGTAATTAAATTGAATATCAGTATAACCAAATTATATTTGCACCTTTTCCCATAGTTCCTCCATTTTAGCTTCCTTTCGCAACCGAGAAACCATCAAGAGTGACTTACACATTATCTTGAGTATCCGACTGAGCAATAATGCAAATTGCCATGCTATACGTATTCTCCCTCATAATTTGGATTGTAAGTGCTCGATTTTAGCTTTTTCTTCATCAAATTAATCAGCACCAACATTCGAAATGATCAACTTTATTTTATTCTGAAATTCATGGTAATCTTACTAGACCTATAGATTCAAATTCGTCAATAATAAAGAGCTAAGCATACTTTGAGATTTTGTTAGGAGTGGCAGGGTAGTAATTCTGCCGTCGCGCCAATGCAATATTCTAGATCGACGCTCTAGTTTAAAGTTGCAACTTCAGATGGTTTTGCAAAATTACATAAAGAATAATCCATCGTAATGGCCGATCAGTTCATTCGATTTCATCAACTTATTGCAATCTGCCTTATTTCTTATATAATTAATAAATGAAACAACCAAATTTTTTTAGATTTGCTTTCGATTTTAGAGAATATTTGTGGCGTAGTAACAAAAAAGCGATAAAGAATATTTTTTTAATCTTTGTCGGATGAAAACTGAGTAATTCGCTTTCCTATAGCAATAAAAACTCTTTCCAATATTTCGTCAAAATTTTCCTCATATGATGCTCTTGAGGTTAATCGTCTAATTTTCAGCTTGTCAGTCATCTCTTTTGAATATGATTACAAATCTGATACCTTCAGGCAGCTGAATATCTGGAAGAACAGCATGAATAAGTGACAATGAAATTTTGAATAATCCTTTAGTACAGATCCTTCTCTTCTGACATATTTTGAAGAAAAGATTAGTCATTTTTAAATATCTGAATACTTTGTCACAACATTTTGGCCTACGTTTGAGGAATTTAAATCAAAAATTCAGGGATTGACGGGAAAGATGAAAACTGAGCATATAATAATCTTGAAAATATCTTTTTCACATTGTAGATACTTAAATCACAAATAATATTAATAATATGCAATTTTAACATGGAAAAATGAAACAAAAAAAAGTTGATAGTTAAATTTTGATTAAATATCTAAGATGTAAAATAGATACATATTTTTTGACCAACAAAAACCATAGTTTATCTTTTAGGAAGAGAGAGAAGGATAGAGAGAGAGAGAGAAGAGAGGGAACAAATAAATAAGTTTGATGATCATATATAATTTTGATAAATGAAATATCAAAGCAATTTCTAGTCTCAGATAAGTTTAGATAAGTTACATTTGAATTTTGAAAATAGTTTAAACTCATTGCTTTTGGCAAAATTCATTTTCACTAGGGAGTTTGGGATGAGAATATTCGGAAATTATCAAGATATAAGATGTTGATATAATGATAGCTACGATAAACAAATGATGGAAATATTATTCTCTCAACTGATTGATCAACCATAAGTTTGAATCCACGTTACAGGTATCTATTCAGTTATTAAGTTCTACCTTTTCTTTAGGGAAATCTGATCCCTCTTTCAGTCTGTCTGGAGCATTTCTATTAGGCTTTTAACATTATAATAAAAAAGCTTCCTGGAATGAATTCATACTATCAATAATCAAATGATTTTATCTGATCTGATAATTAGCTTGTTATCGGCAAATTAGATTGCTTGATTTCAATCATTTAAGACCAATTCAGCATCTATCGCTTCATANATTTTTCTAAACAAGCAGTAATTATGATATTCGAAGATTGTTATAGATTTATGCAGATGTGAACAAATTTGGGAAAAAAAGAAAATCAACAACTATGAAGCGATAGATGCTGAATTGGTCTTAAATGATTGAAATCAAGCAATCTAATTTGCCGATAACAAGCTAATTATCAGATCAGATAAAATCATTTGATTATTGATAGTATGAATTCATTCCAGGAAGCTTTTTTATTATAATGTTAAAAACCTAATAGAAATGCTCCAGACAGACTGAAAGAGGGATCAGATTTCCCTAAAGAAAAGGTNTGATCATCGCACTTATTTATTTGTTCCCTCTCTTCTCTCTCTCTTTCTATCCTTCTCTCGCTTCCTAAAAGATAAACTATGGTTTTTGTTAGTCAAAAAATTTGTAACTATTTTACATCTTAGATACTTAATCAAAATTTAACTATCAATTTTGTTTGCTTCACTTTTTTATATTAGAATTATATATTATCAAAATTATTTATCATTTAAGCATTTACGATGTGAAATAGATACATTATTAAGATTATTATATGCTCAGTTTTCATTTCTTTCTTCACTCCCTTAATTTTTGATTAAAATTCCTCAAACATAGATCAAAACCTCGGAAACAAAGTATTTCGATATTGAAAAAATGATTAATCTTTTCTGCGAAATATATCAGAAGAGAAGGATTTGCACTAAAGGATTATTCAAATTTTCATTGTCACTTAGTCATGCTGTTCTTCCAAATATTCAGCTGTCTGAAGGTATCAGATTTGTAATCATATTCAAAAGAGATGACTGACAAGCTGAAAATTAGACGATTAACCTCAAGAGCATCATATGAGGAAAATTTTGACGAAATATTGGAAAGAGTTTTTATTGCTATAGGAAAGCGAATTACTCAGTTTTCATCCGACAAAGATTAAAAAAATATTCTTTATCGCTTTTTTGTTACTACGCCACAAATTTCTCTAAAATCGAAAGCAAATCTAAAAAAATTTGGTTGTTTCATTTATTAATTATATAAGAAATAAGGCAGATTGCAATAAGTTGATGAAATCGAATGAACTGATTGGATTATTCTTTATATAATTTTGCAGAACCATCTGAAATTGCAAACTTTAAACGAGATCGTCGATCTAGAATATTGCATTGGCGCAACGGCAGAATTACTACTCTGCCACTCCTAACAAAATCTCGGCAACTCATTTCTCAAACAAATTTCACCAGNATGTATGACTTGCTTGATGAAACTCATTGAGAGAAGTTTTTTCTTCTTGAAGAAATATATTTCTTATATAATTATTTGTTCCATGTTTCAAAATTAGGCGAAATATTATCTTTTCTTTTTCTATTTTTTTTCTTTGTTTGTTGTTATTATATCCTGAGCGTGTCAATTGTCCTGCAAAAATTCCTTTTACCACGCTTTTCTTTTCTTTTTCTTTCGTGTAATGAAGGTAAAAACTTATTTTTCTTTACCAAAGGGCTGATTTTTGTGGTATGAATGACCATCCAGTGAAAATATAGTTCGGATTTTGTCTTAATTTATCAAAATCGATAGAGCGTACTTTCTCTTTCAAACGTAAACTTTGAGAATGAAGACCAGAAATGTGTTTAATTCATGCCATTGAGCAATTTAAGCCAAAAGATTTGGACAAATGATATGCTAACTGTTGCTGTTCAAGCTCTGCTAAGCTTTTGCGAGCATTATTTTGAATTTAGCCTCTTATGAGAATAATCTGCCAAATTCATTTTCACGCTAATTTAGCTACTATTTAATGTGTGCTTAGCAAGTGCAGACCTGATTAAATTGTTAAATAATTAGTGATGTATTATCATGGAGGACTGTATGGAAGGATCTATCAGTTGCTTTGATGATTAGTTCTTATCTCTAAAAGATAATCTGAAGAAATATTAGATAAGAAAAATGCTCTTTCTTCTTTTTCTTTTGCTTGCGTTAAAATGAAGAGGATATTGAAAAAAGGAAATATATCGATTTTAGAATTTCGAATGCTGAAAACTGGAGATTGTTTAAAAATTGGTTTTGCATTTGACTATTACCATACCATTATGTGGATGCTGGAAGCGTAAGAGCATGTCAAGAAGGCCGTCCCAACGACGAATCTAGAAGATATTTTCGAATACTTTGTTTTATCATTGTAGAAACGAAGTACCTGAAACGAGCTCTGTTACTTAAAAATAAAATATCGCATATGTCATTTGTTATGGAATTTCAGCCAAAATAATTCTTAGCTTTAGTAGCATAATAATGTTATTCATCAGCGGCGAAATTAGTTTCATATGCATACAAATTAAATCATTCAAATCGTAAGCTGAAATAGTATACATTTTGATTATTTTTAAATTCTTGCTTAGCACGAAATGTTTTATTCTGCTCGTACTACAGATTCGGATCATCATGAGCTGAAGACAATTTAAGGAATATGAAGATTTGTTGGAAAATAACGAAGAACATATGGATATACGACGAGACATTCCAAATAATATACGATTTGAAAACAACTTGGACGGAGGTATGAAGGCTGACATACGAAGCATTATGTCGATAGGAAATGCCCGTTGTAAGCATTTCATCGCTAATTTAATTTAATTTAATTTCTTCATGTTAAGAACAACAAGATTGAACTGTGATATTCGAAATCATTGGCTTGATTCTTTCGGTACAGCACTGACTAAGTTTTCCAATAAGACAATGTATTAAATTGTTAGATATATAGCTTTTTTTTTTGTTAACAAATCAGGTTGATGGAAATTCTTCATTGCTTTAATTGTTCTTGCATAAAAGATCGAAACAGTATTCTAGAATGTACATATCGCTATCCATTTGTCATTTGAAACTTTTTTGATCAATTTTCGTATGTTAATGACAAAGAATCATATTTTCAGGAGAAAAATCAATCTTTTATAAAATTGGGAACTGAAAATCGAATGGCTACAATTTTAATCTATGTAGTCATTCATTTCATTTGTTTCTGAATAATTTTTTGATAATTCAATCCTTTTAATTAAAAATATACAAATAATTGTTTTCATTTGATCACAGATGACTGAACCAGAAATCGGAGGTCGAATGATATTTATAATCGTTTAAAAATATCAGCACCATGTGTCAAGATGAGATTTTTAGATATTAGATGCTAATCAGATAGATGTCAGACAGATGCTATCATCGCACAAAATATCTTTTGACGATTTCTGTAGAACTTAATTTCGAATTTAAATGTAAATTAATGAAGTTAAATTGAAATTAAATATTCTATTTCTCTATGATTCTATTTAGAAATAGAATAATTAATTTCGAATTCAACTTCATTACTTTTCATCGTCCGTTTGTTTTATGAGCAGCTAAATAAAAGAAGAAAATTTGTACGCCAAGTGGATAAAATCAGGCAAAATATCTATATGCTTGGAATTTTTTAAATATTGTGCAAAGTTCCAGGAATTTGTTGTAATCTAGAAAAAGTGATATCAGGCATACCTGAATTATTATAATTTACCTCAAGTATGCTTAATTAATATAATATTTGGATTTCTGCAGAATGCAGCACTGTTCCGGTACAATTTGATGGGTAGCGGTGAAATAGATATATTTCTAATATTTCTCGACATGTTGCATATCTGGCATTTCGTCGGCTTTGTGATTTGAATCAGTTCGATCAGGAACGATATGTGGGTGATTCTTAAAAGTATTTATACGGTTATTATCATCACTTATGCATAATCATTCATCATTTATGCTAGATACTAGTGTAGATACTAGTGTAGATACTAGTGAAATGTATGCTTATATGATAAAAAATTAAAAGGGGAAAAGAAAAAAAAAGAGAAATTAGAGTTTTATTAAATTCTTTTATTAAATTCTTTTAAAAGATACAATAGTTGATCAAGTATTCGATTTATCAAGAAACAAATATTCATTCAGTCGTGTTTGCATTTGTCCAAACTTTATTTATCTTCACATTTCCATTTAATTGTTGCACAATTGATTCATTATTGTTTTTTACATGTTGTAATATCAAATTATAAAATAAATTACACGTATTATTGTTTTATTTTTTCCGAAATTTCAAGTAATTTTAATTTTAATAGTTTTCTCCTGAAAATCGTAAATAAAGCTAATAAAAAAATCCCGATATTTCGTTAACTGGAACATATAAAAAAACATATTTTCTTTCTTTTTTTTTTTTTTTTCAAGTCAAAAATTACATTTTTAAACAAATATATCTTGAAATTAAAATCTAATTAAACTATACCCAACTGATTTTCTTCTTGCCATTAACTATTCTTTAAGAGTGACTAGGATCAATTATTCGTAATGAATGTACTGTTAAGTTTCAGTTTTTTGAAAAAATTTCATAATTGCAAGAATAATTAAATTTGCTTTTTTTCTTTTCAAAACTGCTATTCAAACCAGGAGAAGCAGGAAAGCGGGGGAGTTACTTGTTCAATATTATGATTTTAATGCTTGTTTCGTTAAAAAAGAAATGATAAAAAATTTATCGATCTATTCGTATCTCTTTTTTCTCGCATTATTCTCCTCTCCGGTACCTTTTTCCCTGTCTATTAACCTGAATAAGTTATGCATGTGCAATAATTACATCTCATTATTTGATGAATTTATTATATAAAAAAGAAAAAAAGAATAGCAATTTTTAGAAATTCGAAGGAAATAATCGATTTTAGATTTGAATTAAAAGAAAAAAAATGAAACAATTGAGAATTTTCGAAATCATCACTCCTGAAAAGTTTTAAGTTCAAGTTTAAATGCTCCGTTTTAAACAAGCAAATAAAGTAAATTAAATGACTACATCATTTAATGCTTAAAAATAAAAAAATGTTAACGTTTAATTATCAAATAAAAAACCAATTAAATAGTTTTCTCTATTTCTGTTATTTTGACTAGGAATTAAATTTAAATTTTGTAGTCAGTTAGTAATTGCTATTCTAACAATGCTAAAAATTATTTTGAAAAAACATAATTCAATCCAAAAACATTAATTTGCTTAAAATAAACCAAACAAGCATTTATACTTTAAGTTCAAGCATAAATGCTTGTTTAAAACAAACCTGTTTAAAGTAAACGAAAAAAAATTACTTTTTGTAAGTATTACTGAATGATTTTAGGTATGTTTAAGCGGGATAGAGGCAAATGAATTAAAAGTAAATCAGTAAATCTTGACAACAATGGCCATGCATGTAAAGAAATTCAAATAAAGAATTTAAGTTAATAAATCCGAAAATATTATCAATGATAATAATTTTGAAGTTTTTCTTGCGATTCATGTTATAATAAATGAGTAATATAAATAAAACAAAGTACACATTGGTAATTTTCCAATGTTTGCAAATGAAGTTGAAAAAAAGGTTGCATTTGTCAAGTCGTTAACAATAAATGATCAAAATTTTTATTCGCTGATTGATACTAAATTCATTTTCTTTCATATCATTAGCATTCTAGTCAATGTATTTCAATCTTAACACATTATATGATCGCCAAATAAGAAATCAAAAATTAATTTTATTTCAGTTGAATCGAATAACAGAAATATTATTATGTAGTTTGTTTTTTTCACAAGATTTTTATGCAATTTTCAAATTTAATCACAAAATATCATATTTATTTCTTCATTATCTATTCCTTCTATCAAACAAAAAAGTTCCAATAATTCATGTATGCATGTTAAGTTTGATAGAGTGATGATATTATTTATATTTCACAATTGGAAATAATGCAAATAAAATTAATTTAAACGTAAAATTTCAATTTAAATGATTTTTGTGCAACGAGACTATGAGGCTTCTTTTTTTGATGGGAGTAAAAAGAAATTTTTACTATTTTATGATTTTATGATTTTTTAAAATAAAGCTACAATTAAAATTCTCAAATTTACAAATTTCACAATTAAATTTTAATTTTCAAATTGAATTGAAATTCTAACAATAAAATAAGACAATGCTTTTCAATCAAAAATTTCTCGCTTTATTTAATTATATTTATTGACTTGCTTCATGCGTTTCCTAAGTTTCATGACAAATTTCCTTTTTGTTAACAAAATTTATTTATCACTTACGCATATTTTACTAAATATAGGTTTGTTTCTTTTTCTTTGAGAATTTCATCATTTTTTTCAAATCAAATTATAATTAAAATTCTCACAATTATCGCTTACGATTCCAAAATTAAATTTCAATTTTCAGTTCAAATCAAAATTCTAACAAAAAAAATAAGATAAATCTTCAAATAATCAAGATTTTAGGAATATTCTCTTGTCGTTTAATAAATTCAATTTTTAAAGCAAATATTTTCATCTTCACTGATCTAATGATTCCAATAAAAAAAAGAAAATGATAAAGCAGTCATTTTTATGGAGAATAATAGTTTCATTTTATGGTAAGAAAATATGAATTACTGAAGAGTCGAATTTGAATTGCTAAATTAAATTTAAAATTCATTCTTTTTTCGCAGCACTGCCTCTTGCACCGTAAAATTCGCAAACCTCAAATGATTTACTCGTGCAATTTGAGATCCAATATATGTTTTAGATTATATTTATTTATATAATTATTTAAATATTTGATACGTTTTATTTATGAATATTCAATTCGAAATGTTTTTCTTACTCATTTATTACAGCAAAAATAAGCAATAATTTTTGTTTATTATCTTTATTTTTATTCATCTCCGTTGAACTTTAAAAGCAATTCTCATTTATTAGTTTCCAATGTTTTTAAATATTCATATTATCTAGCAAGTTTATAATTAAATATTCAATTTACGGCTTATTTGAATGTTGCTGCATGCAAAAGCCACCAGTTCGATTTTTTTTAAAAACGTTGAATTTAAATTTTCTTAATTTTTGCTCAAAAGTGTTTAAAACTTCTAAATTTGTTATCAATTCTTATTCTCTAGAAGAGAATAACATTTGTTAATCTCTTGAAGCACTCTTAGAATAATTAATTAATGATGAAACAATTGTTTCTCTTTGAATGCTGAAAATATTAATCATTTCTTACAAGCAAACAAGCTGCTTGGTATTTACTTGGTAATTCACTTGGAACTAAAAATTTTCTGTAATGGAAATAAAATGAAATTTATTGATTATTTTACACATAAATTCCATGTTTGGATGGAATACTTTTTAAAATCCAATGAAATAGGCACTCAATTAAGCTACTTAATTATTTAATTTCAATCACTGCATGATTTCTGAATAACTTCAATTCAATAATCCAAAATTGACTAAGGATTTTGCGTCAGATTTTCTTTCCCTTTCGTCCTTGTAAGATGTTTACATAAAATTTCAGGTATGACGATAAATCATCCAAGTAATAAGAAGTAAGCGCAGATGTTGCGACTATTGCTATCATTGATCTGGAAACTTATCAAGTTCGTTTTTTGGAATTTTGCCAGATTCAGAAATCTGATTAAGGGATTTTTATAGAAATATTGTTGAACAAAAATAGACATTAATTGATTCATAAATGCTATATCAATTAGATTAGTAATTATTATCGCCGAGTGTCGAATAAGTACAATTTGAATCTTTTTTAAAGTTAAAATCATACTTAACTTGTTCATACATAATTATTGATAATAGTTCATAACATTTTTATTTTACTAAATTTTAGGCTGAATTGAAATTTCATGCTGATTTTTATTAATATTATTTATAATTGAATAGTTTTTACAGTAAAGTTACCATAAGTTCAAAATTTGGATTAATTAAAAAATTTAAAACGAACTGTCAGAACAATTTTCGTTCGTAAATAAAGAATAAAAAAAGGGAAAAAAAAAACAAAAAATTAAGGAAAATTTATTGTTTTGTTTTATTTAATTTCGATCCAATCATTTCATTGAATATTTGCAAAATAAAATAAAAATTTTTACTTATTTTAAACATTTTTACTTGAATTCTGTTTTCAGTTATGTAAAATCGAGATATTTATGTAGGAAAAAAGGAAGAATTTAAAAAAAAAGACTTATGCGAAAGCAATTTCGTCTGTTAAAATAATGGACCGCGGTGCTACAACCATGCCAGAAGAAGTGCAAACAAATGAAACAAAGCCAGGCAGTTGCACCTCAGAAGATGCAAGCTCGAGTTTTAAGTCAAAGTTCTATTTTACAAACTGAAAACCACCAAAAGAGCGAAATGGACAATTACAGCAAGAATTGATGAAGTTATTTTTAACTGAAAAAAAAAATTTCTTTTTAAAAAAATTGCGCAACTGTGAATATTTTCACTGAAATAAAATTTTCGTCTATATTTCACAAATTTTAGCTTAAATTGTCGGGAAAACGAAGCAAATCATGGCATAAATATATGCAAGAATATTATATAAATTGCGATTCATCACTTATAAATTTCATCTTCCACCCCATCACTAAGTACATTTCCAACCCTCACCTTTGTCTCCTTTCTCCCACGCTTCAGCTTTCATGATAAGATTTTGTTACTCACGCTTAGGTTATTGTTCCTTGTTAAAATACGCCCATCCACACCTCTCCTCTCCGCTAAACCTCTCCCCTTTTCCCCTAAAGGATCTTTATTAACAAAGGTCAGTATTTTTCCTTTGGACTCGACAACCAACCAGCCCGGTATTCTGCTGCTCCTGCTTCGCTAAGGAAAATATTTTTTATTTTATTTTTCGTATTCTCGATAAACTGATTTTTGTCTAATTATGTAATTAGTGCTGAGTAAAGGTATTCATTGTCGATCTTCTGCATTCGTTGGTCAACATATTTCCTGAGAAGTTTCCGAAAATTCCCAACATAAACTGCTCATATTATCTCAGTTATGATGATGATCAAAATTCAAAATTCCATATTTTTAAGGAGATATTGTTCGTTATACCAGTTTGGAATCAAAGACAGCATACTACATATAGATGATTAACAAAGGTTGATTACATAATGATATATTTGATTATTTTGAATTCAAATTAAACCAAGAAAATTTTTAAGTTAAAATTTGAACCAAACAAAAACAGAACTGATTTCACAATATGTGTATTGAGTGGAATAAATACAACCATTTTCGGAATTCTTTCCACGTCCTTTTATCATATGCAAGATATCTTCAATACTTATGTCGGAAATTCCGAGAGATTTCGTGATATCAATTGTTTAATTCAATCATTTTTGTCTTTCTGAATTGTTATTTTGATGTGCGATCAATAATTCAAATACTGTGGTCTAGTTTACCCGCCAATAAAAGCACGTGCTCTCATGTACTAATAATGGCTCCTCATTATAGATCAAACTTATGTCCTCTCTCTATAAATAAGTGTAGTCCTGAGCATAGCATCATTTTAAAGGGATATCACAACGGCGATTCAATAGATCGTGATTGTTTTAGTCCCTGTTCCTTCTGGGTTCTGGTATCAGCATTAGAATTGTTGATATGACTGGTATTGTAATGGTTTTATTCGTAGTTGTGTTATCAATATTTCGTAATAAAGGTTTAGTTACCCAAGTTTGAGATACGTTTGTGCTACAAATCAACTTCTCGATAACCCAAATCAACTCGATTCAACACAACAGAAGCTCAAGCAAACTCAACACACTAACTCAATCCAATCGATTTCAACTCGACACAATTTGACTGCAGTTCAATCAGCGGATTTTTGGAAGCTGATCGATTAACTCAACAATCAAACTGTCTAGACATACTGATGATATCTGGCTATTGATCGACATCACTCTCCACAATTGAGAAAAATTCACGACAAATCTCTCTAATTAATACATATTCGCAGAATAATCTATAATTTTATGTTTTATATCAGATACTAGCTGGCAATATCAGTTTCTTTTTTTTTTTTTTTTTTTTTCAAGGAAAAAAGCATGCTTGGTTTTTCCAATTATTTGAAATGAAAGTACGCAATAATAGTAATAAATAATAATAATAAATCGTTTTGCTAATACTGTGTTGTTTTGTTAATGGAATTCCAAAAAACTGTGAAATGATATATAAAGAATATTAACAATAATTAGTGATTTTATTTACGATTGATTTTTGTTTATTTACATTCATTTAGTTGTTTATTGCTAACATATTATTAATATTTATTTATCAGCCGTGCACCTAATTTTATCTTCGTTTATTTATTATCTTACATTTCTTCTTAATATAATTTTTTGCTTATTTATCTTTACTAAAATTTATTTTCATCATTTCTCAAATCATTTCTGCTTTTATTTTTTTTCATAATCTTCGAACAGCTGAAAACTTGATTTGCTTGAAAAAAAAAAGAAAAAATTGCAAATTCCAAAAAAAAAAATTTTTTTTTTCGAAATTCTGACTCATCTTTTTCGTCGCTTCTAGTAGCAGTCGTTGATTTTTCAAAAAATTCAATCCATTTATTTTCCTAATATTGTCGTGTTAATTATTGTTGATAATATTAGAGAAAGAAATTATTTAAAAATTTATTCACTACTTTTTTTCCTTTTTTTTTCACCATTATGTCAATATTTCAAAATGAAAAGAAAGTACCAACAATTAATGACGTCTTCTTACTTTTGTCTCGTATCCCAACATGGATGAAAGAAAGAAGAATGCTTCATTTTTATTTCATCCTTCATTCATTCATTTAATTTTTTAAATCAGTTTTATTTCATTTCAAATTTGATTTTGCTTATTTTTTCCGTCCAAAAATTGTGCTTGTTTTATGGAATTATGCTTATCTTATTATGTTTACGAAAAAAACAGGTGTAATTAAATTTGAAATGAAATAAAACTGAATTGGAAAATTAAATTAATGAATGAATGATAAATAAAACTGAAACATTCTTTTTTCTTTCGTCGATAGTCAAATATGAAGACGAAGATAAGAAGACATCGTTATATGTTGGTACTTTCTTTCTATTTTGAAATATTGAAAAAGTTTATCATAAATGAAAAATTTTCTTTGTCTTTCAGTTTCTACTTTATTTTGATTTTAATTTTGTTATTTTTTCGCATCCGAAAAAATATGATAATTTTAGTTCAGAAAAAACTATCATAAGTGGTAGACTTTCGATGTTTTTCAATTTAATTTGACTTCAAATTTAATCTTGCTTAATTTTTTGTATTTGAAAAACTATGGCTCTTTTATTTTGGAAAAAACTGTTATAAGAAGACTTTTGATCAATTAAAAGTTGCAAATTGCAGAATTAATTCTAGCAAAGGAAAAAAAGAAAATGAAAGATTAAATGTTTCTGAAAAATTTTGAGAAATATGATAAAAGTAAAGGGATAAATAAAAATTTAAGCAATAGATGAGAAAAGTTTCAACTTCACTTTGTTCATTTAATATCATTCAGTAAAAAGTAATGCTGTTTGAATGTTCGGAATAATTCTCGAAATTTTCGAATTTGATTTCCTTTTTTTTTTTTTTTTTATTTTTCACTTCCACTTCCATCCATCATTAACTTCATCGCATTGCATTTGAAGTTTAGAAAAATCTAAAAAAAATGGCTCACTTGGTTCGGAAATGTGTTTAATTTTTGATCAATAAAATTTATCAAATTTTCATAAAAATATTGAAGATTTTGATCAGTAAAATTTATCCAGTTTTCATAAAAATATTGAAGGTTTTGATCAATAAAATTTATCAAATTTTCATAAAAATATTGAAGGGGAAGTATTTGAGTTATTGAAAAAAATCATTCTATCTAATCAGCAAATTAAAAAGAGTGAATGAATGAAATGATCTGGGAAATATTAAAGATTTGTTATAATTTGTAGCATTTACAAATTTAATCCAGAATTCTGAATTAAAATAGCAAATTAAAGTGAACCGCGGTATTTGCATGAAAAAAAGCATAATGTAGTATAAAGTATGAAATTTAAGAAATTCAAAAAATCCTTAATTTCAAATGATTCATTTCTTTTCATTACAATAGTATATCATTCATACCTTAGTTCTTGAATCATTTTAAAAATTACTGGTGATTCAGTTCCATTAAAAATATTTGTGCAAATACTTTTTTTTTGTTCTTTTGTTTTTCTTTTTTTGTTTTTTTTTTTTTCATGTACTATTTTTTCTTCGTCTTTCAAAATTTTCGAAAATTTTAAAAAATATTTTTGAAAAAATAATTTTTCTCATTTCGTTCGATTTTTTTTTTTCAGTGTTTAGTTTATTTTTGTTCTAAATATTCAAAAAGAATTTTTTATTTACTTATTTTTTTATTTACATAATGTATATATTAGGTTTCTGTTATTTAGCATAACGATCAAGAGAATCGATGCTAATGATACCATCAATTTTAATTCTATTAAGCAATAATATTTATTTCATTCGTTTTTTCTTTCATTTCCTTTCTTTTAATCGAATTTTTGATAGATAAAAATTAACCTAAAACTGCACTTTTTTATTCTTTACTTTGAATTCATTTGAACTGAAATATTGATCAAAAATTAATCACTCTAATATGAAATCTCCCACTCAATTATCATTCTTTTTAAGCAGTTATTTTGTTACAAAATTTTCATTCCTCTTATTGTACAAGTGAAAATTGAAATATCTTCCCATTGCTTTTCTAAGTTGAAAAAAATTTGTTCAAAAGAACAAAGGAGAATTTTTTCTGATTATTCAATTATCAAAAATTTTGATAAATTTTGATTCAGTTGGTAAGTTTTTACTACAAATGAACAACTTATTAATTTACTAAATTTGCAAAAATTTTTTAATAAATTTGTTGCGAAACTTTTCCATATCGCTCTAATAAAGAATTTCTCATTTTTCTCTTTCTTTTATTCAATAATCCTCCATTTAAAATTTTTTTTTTTCAGTTTAAATTTCAAAATGACATTAATGGAATATAGTGCAATTGAAGAGAATCGGGAATAAAAGGAAAGAAAAAGATTGCACATCGCACAAAATAATCGAAGGAATAGCGGGAAAGGATAGAAAAAGAGAAAAAAAAGAAAATGAAAAAAGAAGAGGAGCTGATAGATTCGGATGATTTAATGGTATGACTTTGGGAAATTAAAATTTTCTCTATAAAACGAGTCATTAAATAAGTTCCATTTTCATCATCATCAATTTTATCTATTCCGGGATGGAAGAAAGATGGGAGTGAAGAAAAAAGTTATGCTTAGGCTTGTATTTTATAGTTATGAAATGCTTCCGATTAATTTTTCTTAATCTAACTTGAAATTTTAGTTTAAGTAACTTATTATAGAAATTCTGATCGAATAGAAAAAAAACAAATACTTTAGTTCTTGAATAATTAATGAAGATTTTTGTTCAAAAACTTCAGTGTAATTTTTGTTATCTATCCAAAAAAAGAAGTGCGTAATATATCGATTATTGAATCGACTAAAGATATTTTCGATGAAAGACAAAAATGGAGAATAATTGTTCATAAAGTACGGAATTAAAAGGAAATGATATCGGATATAAAATGAAATGAAATTTTAAAATTTCCTCATTTTGTTAAATAGGAAATTTCGAAGTATATATTTCAATGGTAGGAGTAACTTTTGTGAGAATTTGCCAATTTTTAAATCAAATTGGAGTTTATAGCTTTTACGATGATATATGATTGCTGTAAAATATCTATTTAAGATGTAAATAAATAATCAAAAATGTTTTGAAACATATATACATAAGTAGCTTATATGACAAGTATGTCTGGAATTTTGCAAGAAATTATATTAGTATAAATTGATGTAAGACATAAATGATTTACGTACATTTTGTTTGCGTATTTATTTTTTGCATACGGAATGGCTAATTGTATTCACTTTTTTTCATATTTACAAGACAGTAATTTTGCATACAAGTTAAAAAATTATTTAAAAATTTTCCGTATAAAGTTTGAAAAAAAAAAAAGGCTATTCGAAGATTTTATATATAAATTAAAAAAGATATCCTAAAAATTTTGGCGTGATGAAATTCTATTCCATTTCAAATTTGTGTATACTTTTAAAATTTTCACGTCTTTGCATAGAGAAATACTTGAAAATTTTCACGATGAGCAATAAAACATCTCATATTTTCAGCTTCTAATTCTTTTGAAGTTATTTCAAAATCAATCAATGAATTTTTATTTTCTTAGAGAAGATAAAATATATTTTTTACTTACTGTTGAATTTTATATTATTTTTTTTTTCAGTTTTATAATTATGGAATCACAATAAAAATGAAATTTTCTGTTTACTACCCTTCTTCAACAGTAGGTTAGAAAAAAAAAAAAAAAAAAATGATGAATAGAGAGAACTGGTATCAGTTGACTGTTATTCATGAATGATCGTTATTTCCTTTTCCTTTTTTTTTTTTTTTTTTTCAAAGTATGCTTTGAAGGCAATAGTTAAGCTTCAATTATTATGAAAATATTGATGTGAATATCGATTTTTGTCCATATTTTGAAGTATCAAAAACTTTTATTCATTTTTTCAAAAAGAGATTTAAGGGAATTAGAGAAAGATGGCTCATGTTGTGAACTGATAAAATGTGGTTACTATACAAATATATTATTATTCCTCCATTTTATCAGTGTTTTCTCTTTCTGATTTAATAGCTTATCGATTATTTAAAACTTTCATCAGCTTATCAATTAATTAAAGCAACAGTTGTTTAATAAGTTCCAGCTTTGTCATGTATATATTAATGATTCATTTCTCTTATTATTATGTTTTTCTCAAATAGCACTTAATTTTCTAATCTATTCTTTTTCCGAAATGATTGTTTTACAAACATGAAGAGAAAAAGAGATATAGAAAAGGAGAGAGAGAAAAAATTTTTTTGAGATATTGTGAATCGTCGAAAATGTTTTAGATAGGGAGAAATTGGTTGTTACTTTTTTTTTTCTCATTTCCAAAAAAAAAAAAAAAGAACTTGAGCATCTTCGTAACATAATAACAATTACATTTTCGAGATTCATTTTTAACATTTCTTTTTCTTCTTCATTCCTCTTATTTTCTTATCTTTTTCTTTTCTATCTAAAAATCCACGAAATATGCTGTTAGCTTCAAGTTGATTTATTCCAGTTTTTGCCGTTTTTCTTTTTTTTTTTTTTTACTCAAATATCGAAAAAGTCATCGTGGTAATAAGATCAAAGAGCATATTTATCGCAACTCCACATATTCCGTTTTTTTTATTTTCCTCCCCCAATAACAAAAAGAGAGAAACGATCTAATTATCTATGATGTTGCTTTACTAGTGAAGCATATTTGCACACTTGTCCTTCACTATTTAACTTTGTCCACCTACTCATTTATTTTATCCGCCCACTCATTTACCTCCTCCACCCACTCATTTACTTTATCCACCCACTCACTTACTTTATCCACCCACTCATTTCCTTTGTCCACTCACTCATTTTCATCGTTCCCAACTGATCAGGATCCACCTTCTCCTTCTTCCTTCATCCGTTCATTGTTGTCCTATCGATAGTACGCCATCAGCACACCATCTTCTGCTCCTTCAACTTGACATTTATCGTCTTTCTGATTGATTCATTCTGCTAATTACCTCCATTAATATTTCCTCTTCATTTCTTGACACTCCCTCTTCTCATTATCTTTATCCACTTCTTTCATCCTTTTAGCACTTCATTTTATCTACTCTTCCTTTTGTACATGTCTTATCGTATCAAACTTATTTATCATATTACATTCGAGAACAAAAGGTTGATTATTCAACCTGAACAAAAAGTTGAATAATCAATCTTTTGTTGATTATTCAAACAACCTGTTTCCTAATATCTAATTTTTACGAAAATTTCATTTCATCCATCATAATATATGTAGATGAGGATAATTTTTGATGTTTACAGTCATATATTTAATGTGGTTTTTGATTACTTGAGAAGTTTCCGGATGAATAAAACGATTTTCCGTCATAAATTATAGCGTAAATTAAGAATTTTTCGAACGCCTTTTTTGTATATTCATTTATACGTGCTATATGCAATTATTAACCTTCAATATTTCGAAATCGAGAAATTTCTGGTAAAAACATGATCTATTCAACTCTTATCAGAAGATATTTTCTCCATTAGATTATACATAGTAAAAAATTAGCCAATAATCTATTTTAAATGCAAACAAATATCCGAAAATTATCTATGAAGAATTGATTGCAAGCATATATATCTAAATTTACTAATTATTTCAAACATAATCTCCAAAATTTTAAAATTTTCCATCTTTTTTCATCATTTTTTCCCATTTTCCATCTTGGAATACGTTGCGTGATAGCGCAATGTATGTACATTTAGATGTAATGAAAAAAAAAAAAAATGAAAAATATTTAAAATGTTTGAAATGAAAAATATTTCAAAATATGCAAGCAATCCAAATCCCTTTTTTTTTTTTTCTTTTATTCATAAATTTCAAAATTATCCGAAATTTTCCGAATTATTTCCTCTCTTCATTTTGTTTCACTTTTCCTTTCATTGTCTTATTTTCTACTATTTATGTATGTATGTGTATGATTGTCTTTTTTTATTCACCTGTGGTTTGTCATTATAATTTGAAAACATGTCCAAGCAGCTATTTACTAAAAATCGATTCCAAAAAAAGAGAAAGAGAGGGAGAGAGAGAGGAATGAAGAAGTATTTGATAACTTCAGCTGTTTATTACTATTGCTACCAATTCAGCGATATTTCTGCAATTTTGGCTGAAGAAACTTTCAAAAATACTTCAATCTTTGTCACATCCATTTCATACTCGCATCCTTCATCTTTTCCTATCATATAAAACACAAACATGCACATAAACATATATGCGCAAAGTATATGTGCAAATACATATGCATGTACGCACAATATACACGTATACATAAACATATGCACGTACGCATACATATGCACGTATACATAAACATATGCACGTATAAATATGTATATGTGCGTATGTATGGAATCTAAAACCATTTATCGAACATTCCCGAAATTTCCGAATATCATTTTCGAAATATACTGGAATAAATACTTTGAATTAGGAAACAAATGAGTTATCTGCTTGGAGCATCTCATAGATTTCCGGCATTTTGTATGTATTTCTAGATATTTGCATTTTGAAACTTTATCATGTTTAAAAATGAAGGTTATAGGTCACATTGATGCCCTTATTTAGTTTAGAATATTTATTGCTGCTATTTGAATGATCTCTCAATCAATTAGCAAATTCAGTGCATACTTTTTGTTTGTGTGAATCCCATTTTTATGTAAATTTTCAATTCTTTTTTTCTTTTTTAAACTGAAAGAAATTTTTTTTCTCTACAAAATTTTAGTATAATGGAACCAGTTCTGTTGTGGGTGAAAGCAGGATCAGATGGTGTACGCTTAGGTGGCGATCCTTTGTGTCATCAAATTTTTATGATATTAATCGAGAAAAGTCTTCATCCTGATTCTGGTCTCGTGTAAGTTTTGATCTATGCAAATTTATCAGACTTTAATGGATAAAATTATATTACCAACTACATATTTCTATAAAACTTTCCACCTGGAAATATTTCGCATCTTTCACGATATTGTCATCAAATCATGTAAATATAAATAAATAAATAAACCAATAAATAAATAAATATAAATATAAATATAAATATATATACATATCAAGAAAACTCAGCGAATTAAGGAAATGATTTCATTATTATGTAAAAGATTAAATATTCTATTTCAGCAGATACATTAACCAAGCAGTACTTTTAGAAATAATTTCATATTATAGATTCAGCGTTAAAACAGTCAATGAAGCGAAACCTCCAGCAGAATTTCGTGAGGTAAATTTTTTTATATTAAATTTATGAATTTAGTTTTTGAAAAATTCGAAAAATTTTTCAGTTTCAAGTAATAAAGATGAATTAATAATTGCAATATAATAAAATGGGAGAAAAATAGGGAGAGGAAGAAAATTGAAGTTTCCCAGATGCATATTAATGGAAGGATTTCGTTTGGATTACAGAATGGCACTTTTTTCAAAAAAGTACTTTTTGCATAATAGTTATTTTCCGTTTAAAATGAGATGACCTTGGGAATGTGAAAGTGTAATTCACATGATAATGCTTTAAGACGTTGATCCTCTTAGATTTCTATTATGAAAGTCCTCGTTTTTTATTCTTTGTTTGTGATGATCGGAGTTACAAATTTACAAGGATATTAAGCAATAAATTATTAAATTCAGATGGCAAAATGAGGTCCTTATCTCATGCTTATTTATTCTCTGAAATTTTTGGACTTCCTCATATCAAAATTTATTTTCTGTTGTTTTCAATAGCAATAAAAAGTTTTTTGAAACTGGTGTGATTCTGCATGGAATCTTGAAATTAAATAAGAAATAATTTTCGACTTTCAGGCTAGTTTAAGACATGCCCCAGCACTGCAACATGGTGATGACTTGATTTTATCTCATCAAGATGAAATCATTGATTACATTGATCGGAAATTCCCAATACCATCACTCAAATATGAATGTTCTGCTGCTTCAGATGCTACTGCAAATCTTTTCCGTTCTTTTGCATTTTTCATTAAGGAAGTTAATATCGACCCAAAAGTACGTGAGATTTTTGTACCGATTTCGAAATTCTTCTTTTCTCTTAAAAATCTATAAATTTTTATAACTATACTTTGTTATGAAAAAACATTTTTCATTTCACGTCGAAATCTGCTTATTTTTGAGACGGAAAAGTCAAAGATCAATATATCCTACAATAACAAATTATTATTTATTTATTATAATTGTTAGGCTTTGAACACGGAACTGACACGATTGGATCGATATATTGATGATATAAGCACATCATTTCTGGCAGCTGATCATTTAACTCATTTGGATTGTTATATTTTACCCAGATTGCATACCATCCGAATTGCCTTAAGTGCGTTAAAAGAGTACGAAATACCGACTAATTTACACAACTTATGGAATTACATGAAACGCGGTTATGCTATGGAATCATTTCGGAAAAGTTGTCCAAGTGATCAGGTTACTGTTATCTCACCTTAACTTTTCATTTTTTTTTTTTTCTTTACCATTTCCCAAATTCTTTTCTTAAAATTTTAATCAGTGATGGATTAAATAGAATTAATGGAATGGTTAAAATTTAAGACTTTTTCGGGAAGAATGATCATGCCCTATGCATGGCTTTGTCGTTATCATTTCAAGGAGATACATTATTGTACTAAATCTTCAAGTGTTTAGATTTCTAGTTATCAAATAATAGAATCTTAAGTTTGCCTCTTTCTTATTTGTAAATAACGGCAACTTAATTGGTTGAAAGATCAGAATAATTTAAATAAAACTGCGAAATTCTAAAATCTGGTTTCATAGAAGTTTGCTAATTATTTTTGATTACTTTTCTATAGCAATTCCATACTTTCGAACTCTTGAAATTTTTGCCATTATTTCTAGTTGTTTGTTTATACCTAAATTCTATCGCTGATTATCGGGAAAATTTTATATATTATGATATAGTTGAATTGAATTGAATTGGGAGGTATCGGTTGTTGAGTGGCTGTTGAATTGATTAGAAACACGGCCTTAGAGTGAAAAAACTGAACTGCTGTTACCGCGAGAGGCTCCCTTGTTAGATTCTTCATCTTTATAATGGCTGATGGCTTACAGTAAATTGATTATACAAAGGATTTTGTTATCAGAACAAAGGATAAGAGATAAACAACATTTCAAATAATGCAAATGCCTTGATTGTTACGACACTTCTGATAGTTAATTTAAGTTTAAAAAAAAAAAAAAAAATTAATATACATAAGCCTAATCATTACGATATTCCAGAACACGTATGTTTCTTTATTGAAGTAATGCGCATGGTTTTGATCTTTATAACATTTCAGATAATTAAGATAAGTTCCAACATTTCAATCAAAAGGTTGGGAGATGAAATTCCAAAGATTTTGTAAATATTTTTAGATTGCAAAATGCTTCATTGTTACAACATTATAAATTTTTCGAATTTTCCGACACTGATCTCTGTTGCAGTGATGAAATTTGAGGCATTCTACGTTATCCGAAGTGCTGAATTGTACTTCATTATGCTGTAATAATCTTGCAGAAAAAAAAATGTTTTCTGAAACATGAAATTTTGTTGGAATGTTTTTTTATAAGATACAACTAGCTACTTTCAACTTTTTTGTCATATTTTTTGAGGAAAAACTTTTAAGAAATAAGCTACGAATGTAGACAAATTATGATATAATGACTCGAAACCTGTTTCTTACTGGTTTTGTTTGTAGGAAATAATATTGTATTGGGCAGAACGACCGGATACTCCAAATTTAACATCACAAAAGCGATCTCATTTATATCGCCAAAAAACTACCTACAGCTGGGATATTCCGATTGATGCTCAAAATGGTAAAATTAAAGAGAACGGCTGACTAGGTAATGCAAATTCATGTATCAAACTTTAATCTGATGCACAAATTTGGTGTAGATAAGAATTGAAACATCCTTCCTCTTTCAATTTTGCCAAATATACAGAAAAATTTTGCTACTATTTATAAGTAGAGTGCAGGTTGCTTTTCCTAGTAAATTAATTGATAAGTAAGGATAAAATCCGAGAAAGTATAAGTGAAGTTTTAAATTTAAGTTCATCAATATTTTTGATAGTATGGATTCGGATTTAAAGACAATTTATTTTCAGGCTGTACGAATCATGAAAATTTGATGCGTATGCTACATAAGCTTTTAAGCTGCTGGGATTATGGAAATTTAATATATTTATTACATTAGCTGTCTTTTTAGTACACTGATACATTGATTAATATTTTGCTCACTGTATTTCCCATTAATATGTTGATATAATATCAAGACAGGAACAGAATCGTCCAATATCCAAAGCTAAACTTTCTAAATTTTTTTCTAGGCTTTTTTCTAAAATTAATTTGCTTGTCTTTTTTATGAAATAAGAGATTCTTTAGATGATAATTGAAAAGTGGCATTCATTTTCTCAGTGGGAAATATTATCTTCCGATTCAGAAGCTAAACATCAATAGATTTGCGATTTGAACCGTACCATAGTTATATGTTATAAAATATTGGGAAATGATTATCTACTTAAAAGAGGAGAGAAAAAAAGGATATCTTAGATGAATAAAAAAAGTGACTCACAGTAATGCTATATAAATAGTAATAGTAGTAGTACTGCATATCTAAATTAAAAAAAAAAAAAAAAAATTGGAAATCGAGAAAAAAAGGTTAAATTTTTTAAAAGAAGCATATAAATTATTGTACTATTCTTGCATATATGAAATACTTGATATCATTACTGTGTTGATAATAGAAATTATGACTTACATACGAATCATTTAGTATAAAAACATGATATTTTAAACATTTCTATTTGTTTGTTTCAAATATATTGTGTCCATATTTTTTCTCATTTATCCTGTTTTATTTATTGTGAATGTATGCTGTGAAATATTGGTAAATTAAGTTTTAACAATGTTTTATTACGCTTTTATTCCCTTTATTGACTATAGGAAATGAAAAAGTAATTTAGATTATTTCAACGTTATTAGCGAGATCTATAATTTTTCTAATGGAAGTAAAAAATGATGTAATTTATATACCATACAAGAAACATAAATATATTAAGTTATAACTATATAATCATTATATATCGATAAAATATTAGAGTGAATGACGAAAGAAAGTACTGTAATGTAGATGTTAAAGAACTCATTATAAGGACCAAATTTATAAGAGTTTCGCAGTCTCATTGTAAAATGTGTCCAGAAGAGAGGGGCCTAGGATGAAGAAAAAGTTCGGGAATGTGATTTAACTTTTCGTATTCCATTTCCTAACACAAAATTACTCTTGTATTTAATTTGCATTAACACAGTTTATTTTAATATCGCCATATGAATTATTATGGAAAAATTAATAATTTTGGGAATGAGTCTTTATGAGCAGGGTACATCGGTTGATTTTGTAAGCTTACTTATTCGTCAGTCGAAGTTTTATTTTTTCAAAGGTACTAAGAAGATTAGTCATAAATTTATGCATATGTTTTTTTATATACATATTTTTTGCATATATTTCACTTACGCCATTTTCTGGATGTATTTCCTATTACTTACCAGGATTTTACCACAATTCAACCATCCTATGTTAAAAAAAAAAAAAGAAAAAAAGATTAGATTCTAGTCTAGAGTACTGTTCCAAAAAATCAGGTAAAATAACTTAAATTTGCATTGTGACTGTGAAGATGTGAAGTCCAGACTGCGTCTCCAAACAATTATTAACTTCTGCGGATATTCGTTGAGGATTAAATCGATGTTGAAAATGAGTAAAGAGAAAAGAGAGAAGAGGAAGGAATGAAATTTTCCAGCTTCAATTTTCTCAATTTTCATTTACCATTTCAGGCGAAACTAGTTGTCGCATTTAGCTAATAAAAAAAGCATTTCAATAATAGCAATGGTCCCATGGAATTTATTGATATATGACATCAATTGAGTGACTGAAAACTGATTTAAGTGTTCTTATAAATAAGAAACGAATAAAAAATAAAGAAAATACTGTAAATAATAAGTAATAAGCAAAATGAAAAACTCACTCAAGCTCTTTTGTTATTATTGTTAAAAGAATTGACATATCATTAGCTATATTAATTTTGCTTAAGAATCAGTGATTAATCATTAAGTTACTTTATCTTTATGGGATTAATGCATAATCGATTTTCTAGAAAAAAAAAATGAGCAAATTTCCAACAGCCCTTGGCTTGGTTCTTATTGTCATATCATTGTGCATCAGAATTAGATGAGGAGATAACTTTCTTCAATTTAATTTTCTCAATTTATCGATTATTTAAATTCCTAGATTAAGAGAAGTTAAAAAAGTTCTGTTTGCCATATCAGATTGAAAACGATCAGCAGCAGAGTTGATACAACGACCAACTGGATGAAGATGAAAAATTGGCAAAAGCGATACTTTTTTCGCTGCAAAAAATTTATGCTGTTTCTTCTATCAATAGTTGCGTTTTACACGACATGAAAGTATCTTTATGATTTCAGAGCATATCTTTTAAAGAAAACGATAATGAAAAAGAAGACGGAATTCGTGCTAATGGAGACGAAGATTATGTAACTAAAGAAGAATTTGTTAAAAGTGATGACGAGCAAATCGTTTTGATTTTTCAATAATTTAAATTCCTGAAAAATTTATATAAACTTTAATTCATCCAAGTATAATCATAGTATAATCATATATAATCATATTTTAGTAGTTCAGTCTTTTTCCTAGAAGATGATGCTATTTTTCTTGTGGGTTATCACTTTTTGGGTACAAATATAAGGGAAATAAGAGCATAACAAATCTATATTATTTCCAATATAGTATGTGAGGTAATGTTACTTTATACTCCAATACTTGAATTATTTCGAATTATTAATCTCTAATTGAACTTCGATTATTTGCAGATCATCACTGCGAAATTCTTAAGTGTTATTTTTATTGCTATTTCAATTTATAAATTCAAAACCACAAGACATAAAAAATTGCAGCCGCTCCCATAATTTAGACAATCTTATCGACAACGGAAAACTTATAACTTCATGTTTCTTTAATTCTTTTTGCTTAAATTTCACATATTAAACTTATTTGTTATAATCGGCAAAATTTATATCTGTTATTATATACAAAAAGATAGCAAGCCATCTATAGCTTCATTTGTAATAGATGAATTTGGACAGAAAATTTTGTTAGATAATAGTAAACAAGTTGCAATTGTAAACAAATTGTAATCCTAAATTATTTATGCTAATCTTTATTTTTTTACTGAATGTGGAACAGAATCATCATGATATGATTTTGTGTGATATGAATATGATATGATCATATTATATGATATGAATATGATATGGTCATATTATGATTATGATTATGATATGATTATGATTTATGACATGATGTGATATGATTTATTTCTCTTTAATATAATGTTGTCAAATTTCCATAATTTTCATTATTTCTATAGTCATCAGTGATCAATCGCGGAACAACGAAGATTTTTGATTTTATAAGAATAAATTAAAATATATACTAAGAATATTTTCATTTTTATAAGTGTTCGGTACCTATATTTCAATCTGCAAATATCCTGGAAAATGGCGGGTTTATTGATCTCAGAATATATATTGCAGCAGAATGAACGTCGAGTAGTAGGAAGTAACGAATCAACGCCCCATAAATGGCCTTGGACCGTACAATTGATTTATACCGAAACAAGAATCCATCGATGTGGTGCAACAATATTGAGTGATGATATTGTTATCATTGCTGCACATTGCTTCTTTCGGAGGTTTAGTCTTATCCTTTGTCCATTAAAATATATTCTAATCCTGAATTTATGGCGGAACTAATTTAAGAAAATCGGAATTCTATTGATAACCGGAATTGACGCTAATAGATTTCTAACTCTACTAAAAATAGTGGATAAACATTATTAGGAAACTTAGAACTAGTATCAGAAGGTAGCTTCGAAATTTTTCCTAGCAAAACTGATGCTAAACCGAATGAATATCAATATTTTCATCATAATCCTGCACGTTATACAGTTCTTATCGGCGGTGAGGAAATTTGCTCCGGAGAAAGCTATAATGTTCGGAACATGTCTGGTTTTCTGTAGAAATTTTTTGGGAGAAATTTTATTGTGGTCAATTGGACGACAATTGTAAAGACGGGTAAAATTACACAGAATAAGTAATATTAGAGCGCGATTAATGTAAAATAAAATGAAATGTGAAAAAGGGTTTTGAGGGAGATATTGGTACGAAGCGAAGAAAAAAAAAAATTCGAGAAACTAGTCGATCCAAAGCGAAGAATGTAACAATGATCAAAGATGAAATTGGTGATAAATACTTATATAGTCACCGGAGATGTGATTACCAGCGCTAGACAGTTCATTAAGGATACAAAAAAAATGTGCAGCCTTTATCAGAACCGGATAGTTTATAAAGATGCACAAGCTTGTTGAAGCTAGATAATTTACATAAGAATACATAAGTTTTGTCGGCGCCGGATGATTTACACAAAAAATGTACGAGCTTTTATCGGCACCAGACAGTTTACACAGAGATGCACAAGTTTGTTGGATTCAGATAAGTTACATAAAGATATATAAACTTTATCAGCGTTAGATAATTTACACAAAAATGAGGAGGTCCTTTTTGGCACCAGATTACCGGAGATGAGAATGCCGGAGATTGATTACATATGAAATTTTCTTTTTTGTAAATTTGACACTCCCGACCGAAGAGTTTTTCCAAAGAGGGAGAACTTGTGTTCATAACTGTCGCGAATTCTGATATCGCGAAACTCCAACAAAATTCCAAACGAATAAATAACTAAATACATCTTTCATTCAAATTGTAAAACCAAATTTCTAATTATAACTAATGTTTATAATAATGAATCACTCAACTAATTTTACATTCCTTAAGATTTATTTCCCACTTTTTTTTGCTTTTATCCACGTTCACATCTGTGTATTTCTATCACACCATAATCCCCTTTGTTATCAATCGCTAACCGTACTAAATTTACATTTTTGTTCATATTCACATTTTAATCTTTCCATTTGAGACCAGCTGCAATGCTTGAATAATCATGGGAATCCACTCCCACTTCCTAATGTTTATAAGCCTTATTGTATTGAATGAGATAGTATTTTTAACAAAATAAATTCCGACAATTCGGTCGTCCGTTCAACTCAACTCAGCTTAACTGCTATTCCGTTCAACTCAACTCAGCTTAACTGCTATTCTGTTCAACTCAATCCAGCTTAACTGTTACTCAGTTCAATTCAACTCATCTTAATTATTACTCGAATTCAACTTAACTCAGTCCAAACACACCTCAATCAACTCCCCGCAAGCAACGCAAAAGGCAAATCAACCTGGGTCAAAATACTAGTTGTATTTGGTTATCAATGGACATCACCTCCAGCGAATCAACAAAATTCACGACAAAACAAATTGGTGCCCCAAGGTAAGGCACGATGTCGAGTAGTATTGTTGCCAGTATTCAACCAGCAAAAACCAGGTTAGTCCTTCTTCTTAATGAAATAACTACCCTTGTATTTGAATCGCCGGATCCGAATGCTTCATACGAGCAACAGGGAAACCTATACATAACTAGGACCAAGTATTAACAGATAAAATTGATAGAGTCCAGTTATGTGTTAAGTCACTCAAAGAGGCTTACGACACGTGGCTCGCATATATCCAAACAATTACCACCACAAAAAAGAGGGATGAAGAAGAAAAAATTTTTGAATCAGTCCTCGAAGGGGAACAAGGACTTTTTCGAATAGTGCATGAGGGACAGGAAGCAATAATAACTCTCACAAGGCACAAGAACGAATCCGAGCAGAAGCTTGAAAAGCTGTTAAAGGGAGTAAGAAAGGAACAAAAAGAGATAACTTTTCCTCCCAACCAAACCGTTCAGCTTCCACAATTACCACTACCTACCTTTAATGGAGACCCTAAACAATGGAGGCAATTTTGGAGCAGCTTCGATGCTGCTGTCCATTCACAAACAATTCCTGACATTCAGAAATTGAACTATCTGTACTCTGCT